>JAOQGH010000062.1:44519032-44599234 GCA_025769975.1 Gallinago jamesoni | reverse complement strand
AAAAAATTAGCGATGCTTTTTTCTTACCAACCTTTGCCCACCTTATTAGGCAGGGAATTTTCCAGTGTACTTAAATAAGCCCCGCAGCAGCCTCGGCGTCTGACCCGGGAGCAGTGGTGTATGAGGACACTCGGTGTGTTAGTCCAGAAACCAGCTGAAACGTGGTCCCATCTGATAAAGCTGGGCTCAGGCCTTAGGAAAAACTTCCTGCAAGATATGAAAAGGAAGACAGACTCGTATTTCTATTCTCGAGGGCTTTGGCAAAATCATAGTGACCCCACCTAAAAAATCCCAGGAGCCACCACTTTTCTCGCAGTCCCTGATAAAGTCACCTTCTCCCATTCAAAAACCAGTGTTGAGGTGGTAGGGATCGAGAGGAGAGGTCCCCAGAAGTGCCCACCCATGCAGCATCAGGTCAACTGAAATAACTTTCAATAGCTACTGCTTCTGCACCAGAGTCCATTAACCCTCTAACTGGATGCATCTCACTTTTTTAAAATGTAAATAGAACATGCAGAAAGAAACAGCTGTGCATCAATAGTCAGTCCTCTAGCTGTAAATTCCCACCCAGAAGCAGGGTGTCATTTTTTTGCTAGAAAAGCAAACTCAGGGCACAGGGAATGTGTTAAAGCAGCTTCATCAAGCCCAGGATCCCCGTGGGACCAAAACCAGGTAAAATTCAACAGCATCGGGTGGAGCCTGTGAGGTCTGTCCTCACCCCAAAGCTCCTGCCCAGATTCTGTCTTGCAGTGGACCAGGCTCTTGGCCATAAAAAAGGTCATGTAGGAAATGTGCCGAGGGTTCTGCTTTGAAACAGAGAAGCATGAGGGCCCTGGTGAAGTTGCTTGAAAGAAAATTAATCTTGGTTTTATCAAAATGAAGTGTCAGATACCTTTATGCATATGCTAGAGAGACTCTACCCTGCTTGGTTAATGGCAGGTTATTCCTTTTCTTACGCTGTCAACTATTGTTACTGATTGTTAATAGCATTAATATTTCCATCACTTAATTTATTTTATTAATCCCATTCAGGTTTACCATTACCAGCATATGAACTGTAAATAGCAATAATAATGCCATCAAGGTTAATATCAGTGATGCTGAAGGGTATTATGTAAAACACAGCCTGTGAGCGGCAGCGAGACAGGCGCCTATAAAACCTCGCCTGTGATAGCGGGGGGTGGGTTAAACAAAGGTCTCACACAGATTTACGGAATTGCGTTATCTTCTGGAAGAGGTGAAGATTTAATACCAAAAACCTCCTTTAAATTTCCTGTAATGTTCCTTTCTATCCCCCGACTGTAAAAATATAGCCAGAGAACATTCTTAAGGAACAGCATTTTTATCTTAAATTATTAAAAGTCTAATAGTGGTTTCAGTTTTCTTCTAAAAGCAAAGGCATTGGAAACGGACAATTTGTCAACTTTTAAATCACAATAGGAAGGTGTTAGGGTGATTGCAAACAGTGCAAGGAAAAGATCTGCCTAAGAGAGGACAGGACAAACAAAATTATGGATGTTCCCCTGAAAGCCTGCTGCCAAATGCTGGGGTGGGAAGCGGGAGGCAGCCGACCAGGGGTTCACACACACAGTCCTGTGCAAACAGCAGACTCTGCTCACTCCAGGTTTGGCAAATATTTCAGCTGTTTGGGGGCACAGCTGCCACCTGGCACCCTCGAGGGGGCTGCGCTGCCGACCGGCCAGCGACAGGAGGATCAGGGGTTGAATCGCCTGCACCCCTGGCCAGGGACGGCTGAGTGTGGGACACGCTGTCATGGGGTTGAGTTTTCAAATATCAGCAATGGCTCTGGGGGCCTCATGTGGCAGTGTCACCTGAGGCACCCAAAAAGGTCCCAGGGAGCAACACTGGGGGGCAGGTCCTATGGGGGGGACCCCAATAAGTGAGACACCCACAGCACCAGCCATGCAGTTCACAGCACTGAGCCTGTGAACTGCACCAAGCCCTGCTAGCAGAGCGCACAGGAGCATTTCTGGAAACTATTCTTAAATAAGTGCAGCCATTGCAACCCCAGGGTAGCTCTGAGCAATCAGGGGTGTGGGCACGTACCACGGTTGACTGAGAAGAACAACAATCCCATCAGCAGTAAGCACCCCTGCATTATTTATTCCCTCAGAAATAAAAATAAATCTGCTAGCTAAAGGTTTATCAGCAATTAAAAGGCCAAAATATCTTTATGTAAACTATCATTCTCACAGCTGAAAGCCTCCTGGCAGAGTGAGGGGACGCAGGTCCTACATGTTTATCATCATGCTATATATGTAAGCCAGTGCAGGGTACCAGGGCGCGCTGGTGCCCCCTTCTCCAGCAGGTGACTCGGTGGGTCAAGGCAGCGGCACCCAGAGGGGAACCACCCAGGACATCTCTGTTATGTACCCGGCAACATAAGGAAATATTTCCAAATGCTGCTTTGAAAAAAGCAAGTAAAAAGAGATCCAAGAATGTGAATTTAAATCCCATAGGAATTGCAGAAAGCCACTAGTAAAGAGGCCACTGGATACAGTAGTTGAGGGAAATCTGGAGAAAGGACTCCGTTTGCACCTCTGGGATGGATTTCTGAAGGTAAAGAACACGTCGGCTTCCTGCACCTGGACAGGGTGATTTAGTATTCACACCACTTTATTTGGGAGGAATTTGTAAAAGAGTTGGAACTATAAAATATCTTTCTGCTCATTTTTCATGGATGCTGCTACAGAGGTTGCAGAAGTCTGCCAGGACAGAGAATTGAAAAGGAATTGCTATGGAGGAAGGCTTCGTCCTGCAGTAGGAAGTGGCCCGTCGACAGACCCTCCTTTCTTTGTTACATCTGCCTTGCCTTCCTTGAAGAATTAAATTAGATATACAAGGGGGAAAGAGAGAGGGAGAGGGGGAGAGAGGGAGAGAGGGAGGGCAAGGGAGGGAGGGAGGGAGAAACGAGAAAAAAGGCTCAGGCAGGAATATATTTCCTATGTCTGGATAAGGGGAAGGATTCGAGGTAATTGCTTGCTTTTCTCATTGTTCTCAGCTGCCAAGCAGAGATTCATAGAGTGTCTGCAAAGATCTCTCTCTTTTTTCTTTTCCTTCTAATTCTTCACACCCCCCCTCTGAACCTCAATCTACCCCAATCCCTATCCCTCCCCTTCCTCCTGCTTATTCCACCCTAGGAAAAAAAAAAAGTAATTTGTCTGTTTTATTTATGATGCAATGAAGGTATGCTGAACGCATCGGGATAACCTGACACTGGTCAAACTATCTGTCAGCAAAGAAGAACTGCCTTCATACTCCAACGAGTGCATAATTTAACCATTTCTCTACCAGAGGGCAATGCAAGACCATCCATTTAAAACAAGAGGGTTTGTCACTGCTCCTTTCACAATAAAACCCAGTTTTGTTGCATCCTGGCAAAAACTAGCATTTGACATGTTTTCAATCAACTCTTTATCTTCTCATTTTCGCTAGTCATATACAGATTGTCTGCATGTAATAAAACTTCTACTTGGAAAAATATAAAATGATTTGAGATATTCATATGAAAGCCAGGTCCCAAAACAAGATGGAACACACAAATCTGCCAGCTATGAAACCAATTCAGGATGGATTTAGGACCCAGATAGATCCAGACAATTGGATGCTGAGTATGGGGAAGAAATAGTAATGCCTCAGGTCTGAAAGAAGTACATATAATCCTATCCTCCTGATGCACAGGGAAGCAATGGCTTCAGCTCAGAAAGAAAATGCAACCCATCCAGTGAGTGGGGTAAAAGAGAAATGTGAGTTAAAGGAGGAGAGAGAAAAAAAAGAAAATATTAGCAAATAATATTCCAAAATATTTGAAATGTGAATTAAGAATAAATAAATAAATTAAACTGCATAAGGGCTTTTTTCTTTAATTAAAAAAAAATAAATAAACAACAAACAAACAGACCAAACCAACCAAGCAAAATTAATCTCTGCAAACCCTGTTGAAATAGGATGGAACAAACAGGGAAAAGGAATTACTAGTTGCATTCCACCATTTTAAATTAGTCACAATATTTTTTCCTCACTCCTGATACGGTGCAGCAAGAAGCATGCATGACAGCATGCTGGCAAAGCCAGTTGCCAAAGGAGCCATTTTCTGACAGAGACTTTGCTGGCGGTTCCCACCGTGCCGAGCCCCACTGGCATCCCCACACAGGCAAGGGGACGGGATGCTTTACAGCAACTGCAGGCAGCTCCTGCATTCCCCACAGCTGTGCCATTAGCTGGGAGAACTCTTGAAATGAGACAGAAAGAGACACGCCGAGTTTTAACAGATTTTTGATATCATCATAAAAACCAATACTCAGGATTCGGCCCCGAACTGCTAGTTCTCGCAGCGTGAAGCCCTGCCAGGCAAGATTGCCTGAGTATGTGGGATTTGAGCACACTGAAAATATTCTGATGTTTAATAAATGACAGAAAAAAGTATAAAATAAATAAAAAGAGATTTTGCCATATAATGCAATGCATGCAACAAGGATCAAGGTAGGAACTCCAGGAAATAAGGGTTTTGACGAATAGCTCCTGCTCGTGATCTTATTTATTTCTGATACACACCAGCACTTGCCTTCACACTGAAAGCGAGCAGGAAAAGATTTTATGAATGGGAATATCTATAGCAAGAGGGAATGTAAAATGGAAGGGAGATAATAGGAAGGGTCGGGTCAAAGCCAAGAGGCGGTCCCCAGGACAGGCGAGTGACAGCCGCCACCGCAGGCCACCCTTGCCAGTCACCCTGGGATGGGGATGCTGGCAGCCCCGCATGCCACTGTCCAGGGGCCACCTGCCTCCTGAAGCTCTCCTCCTGCTGCTGGGCTGCTTGTAGGGACCCTTTTTGGAAGGAGGGATTGCAAATTTAAGTCGGTTTTCAGTCTGTGTTACTGAGAAACCAGCATTTGGAACTGGCATATATTTTTCTTTGTGAGATTATTTAGGAGTCAATCGTTATAGCTATATTCAATTCTTACCTATAACTATACATGTATAAAACACACAGTGAGATAAAAACAGATATATTTGGCAAAACATAAAAATAAAGACATATTTTGGCTATGGGGAATCAATTTATAAAATAAGAGATTCTGTAGCAGATATATCCAAAAAAAGACACATAATTTTTGTCCTGTCATTTGGGAAATCCCACATCTGCACAAAAAAGATGAACATTCATATGTTTTTCAGACAAAAATTGCTCCATAATAATTAGCATACTTGGGAACAGTCCATTTTACTTTCTTATTCACCTTTATTTTTTCACTACTGAATGAAGAAATAACATGAAATTGCAACAACCAGCCGAGCTCCTTTTAATTCACAACCATTTTAAAATATGAAAATATAAATCTAAATAAATCCAGCAAGCTTTGATTTTATTGTCAAATTGCAACTAAAAATAAAATTAGTTAAAACAATTTAAATTTGTTAAGAAAAAGCTACAATGAGAATGAAATATTCTTTGCTCACTTTTAACTTGAACCAAATTTTTAAGGCTGTTACAAACCTGAAAACAGAATGTTAATACCTGAAACAGTTGCGTTAATTTAAATGTAGGAGCACAAATAACATCATTATAATTCTGAACAGGTTGTTTTATCTCCTCAAATCCAGAGTTAAAACCTACTAAAATAAAATTACAAGAGCCTGTTCAACAGACAAGCCCCTTCAAAAGAAACTGTACAGTTCTGCAACCTGATTTGTGTTACGGATTTTGAATTGTTCATAATTTGTATTTGTGAAACAAGCTGGATTATTACAGCAGGGGAGATCATATCAGTTTACCGTCTGCCTGAGTTTCCTACAGAAATCTGACAACCCTCCTCCATGAGCCCCTCTTTAAGTAATTGCTCTGCCATTTTGTTGTTGCTTCTTTTTCACCTGACTCGGCCCTGGAGAGCCCAAACCGCATATTTAAAAATAGACTGGAATGTCCCAAAACAAAATTTGCTATTAACAATATTTCTTTCGTCCCTCATCATCATACAGAGGAGGTATCTATATGCTGATTCAAGGAAATTTTGCTTCAAATCAGTAATATTTTACTTTAATCAGGGACTTAGACAAAATTACACTTTGTAAAACAAAAAAATAATCCCATTCCATTTCAAAATGCTAAAATTTCAAAAGAAAAGTAGAAAATATTTGCAGAGAAAACAACAAATTAATAAGGAAAGAAAGAATAAAACAGGTAGCCAAAGAAACTTTAAAAATAAATTTGTCATTCTCATTAGCAATGTAAAAATTATTTAGATTACAGATTCCTGCAATATCTAAACCTACATTTTTGAGAGCTGGCTTTACGGTCAACGGATGTTTTTGTTTACATGCTTCTTTGGTGTAATAAAGTCAAATATTAAAATGAAAGTCCTGTTAAAACTGAAACACATCTGCAAGTTTTTCTTCCACCTTTGATGAGTTATGGGCATAGGAAAGTGCATGACCATTTTCTACACTGTTTTAAAATAACTATAAACAAATTCTACAATGTATTTTCAATGGGAGCTTGTTAGTAATATGAGAGTGGGTTTTTTCCACAAACTCCAGAGTACTTAATACCTGAACTGTTTTATCATTTGGCTGCTGAGTATCTATTTATCACGGACACTTTAGAACCTCACACAGAAAGATCCCAATATTTCTCTGGTCTGAGCCCTTTGTAAGTCTATTCCTTTCTCATATATAAGCATGAAAGAAATACAGTTGAAATAAATACTGCTTTTCAAATGCTGTGATAGTTGATACTTCGATGGCTACAGACTTAACAGTAATGCAGTGTATTTGCCCCACTCTGTTGTAAGCTTTTTCCTTTTTTGGATAGTGGTTTAATTAAGGCATTTGCCTCTCTCATCCCCAATGCTATTAAATTTTAAACCAGGCTCGGTGCCTTTCCTTTTTTCACCCTTTTTTATTATTACCATCCATTACTGCAGCACGCTGGACCCCTGCGCCCTGGTACCCTCCATCCCTCCTGCCCGGCCCTCTCACTCCCCATGGTTTTTTTCCTTCTCCTTAAATCTCAGCGCTCTTTCAGCTGCCCTCATGCACTACAAGGGAATAATTTGCTTTCATAATTTAAATTTTTTTTTATATATACACATCTCCTGTTTTGTTTGGGGGGATGCTGCTCGGGATGCAGGCAGGCAGCCTGCGCTGCCGGGCGGCGGTTCGTGGATGGCGAGTGCCCTCTGCAGGAAAAAATACCCCCAGCCCAGACAAGAAAAACACCCTCAGAGGTGGGAGAAAACAGAAGCAAACCAACTTCTGCTTTTTTTTTTTTTTTTTTTACTCATTTAATTATTACACAACACATCAGTGCTGACAGACGCAGGGAGTGCTGCTGGACCCTTGAGCTGAATTTTCCTACAAAGCCCAAAGCTGCTTCAGTCCCACCCCATCACCCCCAGGTCGTCCCGTTCTGGCTGCGGTGGCAGCCACATTAAATACAGAAGCAGATATAAGAAGAATTTTCATTTACAAGGTAATGTTTTATGGCAGGCTCTAAAATCCCTGCCACGTATTTCAGAGCTCAGACATGTAGGATTCCTGCTTCTCCTGCAGCAAAACTGTGCAGAATGGAATTTTTATTGGTTTTTTCCCAAAAATAAGCTCTTTAGGAAATTCCAAATCAAGTCCTGTTCAGACACCTGGCCAGAATGACAGCACTTGCTGTACATGGTGTGTGCCACTCACTTTCCATTTTAACTAGCAAATTCTGGTTTAGCTTGTATGTATATATTGATAAAATCAATGCAAAACATTGTCCAGGAGAAAGCTATAATGGCAGGTTAAAAAAAAAAAAAACAAAACAAAGAGAACACTTTTAAGGCAGGTCTCTAACCAGGAGCCTGCGAGACCTTTGAAAGCCAGTGCAATATAAGGCATCCTGAATGCCTTTTAATCAAAGGCCCAGTTCCGCACGGGGACCCAGCTGCCTTGTATATCACAAGCCATGATTCCTTTCCCCAAACGCAGACGTGTGTATTGCGGAAGAGGGTGGGATTAGGAAAAAAAAAACGTTCTCTAAAGGGAAAGCATTTCAAAAGACGTCATGAAATGAGAATTTACTGGTCTTTTCCAAGAGCTAATAATGCCTGAGCAGCACAATAGGCATCGCTCACTGTGCCACAGACAGGACTTGCAGACTCCTTTTTGTGTGTGTCCCCCTCCTTTTTAAGAATATAGCTTATGCAAACCCCACCACAGACTTTTCCTTGAGATTGTATATCAGAGCAGCAGGGGGTCTGATGAAGTGCTCATTTTTTTACATCAGTCTTATAAATTGCTCTCCCCATTAATTGTTTCCATGGAAACAATGCATTTGGCTTGTATGGGGATCCTGAAAAATTTTTAATGGGATTCTTAAAAATGTGCAGGAGATGGGTAGGGGGTAGGGTAGGTGCTCTCAAACACCCTCAAAAAAGATCCAGCATAAGTTCTAACAAAATGTGCAGTTAATTGCTTGTTTCCAAATGTTGCTAGACTGAACCCAGATTAAATCGAGGATCTGAAAACATTATTCAAATGACCAGGGGAAAAAAAAAATGAAACAAAAGGGCAAGTACAGATTACGTGACAGCACAGACGAGAATTTTCAAACACCTCCTAGCAAAACACAGCCAGGAGACCATGACCAAATAACAATTCTTTAATGTCACAGCCTTAACTAATAATTTAAGCATGAGCAGTCCTTGATAACCCATCAGATCTTCCAACAAATGTTGTGCTCCTTGCAGAATCTCCATACGCTGCTCTGACAGGGACAGCGGTAGCTACACACAGGCTGCACCAGCAGCGCACACAGACATGCACACACACCATCTTCCCTTTCTCCACTCTTCATACGCCTGAGAGGGTTTTTCTTTTAATTTTTTTTTTCCCAGCAGGGAAAGTATTTGTATTACAGGGTATGAAACTAGTCCAACATGCAAGCATATTTAATTTGGAAAATGTGTGGCTAAATGCCACTTGTTATGGGATTAGTTAACAGCTGCAAGTCTGCTACTGTGGAAAGAATTTTTTTCAAAAAAAAAAAAGAGAGAAAGAAAAGGATTTAACTGAGAACCGATATGTGCCGTCTCCCAACTTTCTCTGTGTATCTTCAAGTTACATCCAGTTTCTCAGCTCTCTATGGGGTTGTCCTCACTTAACTGTCAGCTCAAGCTATCTACACTTAAATTAACTCCTCTCAAGTTAGTCTGCTCCGAGTGAGAGCAGTCATCATTGTAAAACAGCCCTTGAGCTGCAAGGCCTGTTCAGAGGAGCCAGCTCAGCCCCATGGTATGATTAGCACCCGCAGCAGCTTCAGCCTCACACCAGCGCTGCCGGGTCAGCCCCTGGTAAAAGTACCCTTTGGCTCCAGTTGAAGACACGCACAAGCGTCGGGTTACTGGCAGCTCTCAAGTTATACCTCAAGCTAATCACGCAGTGAAGACAGGCTCTAAATTACTTGTTAAAAATACTGGGTTCATCCTGAGTGTCCTATAGTGTCCTCCAACACTAAGTGCTGTTAATGAAGGAGAATATCACCTTTAACACATCAGTCACATAAGGCAAACCCACCCGTCACTTTATTTTTCCGGTCCATATGACTGTGATCTCCCTGTGTGACCACTAACAGATATCTTCATAAAGATGCCAAGAAGCAGGTTTCTCAACCATATCTTGCCCTCTCTCCATCCAAAAGTGTTTCTCATTAGTATCATGTTGCTGTTCCCTTTCCTGCCTAAGAACAGCTTCTCTTCTCTAGAGCCCAAGCCCTTTGTTGGCCTAAACTGTTATGTATTAACAGAAAATCAGGTGCTTGGTACCAGGCTCAAGGAAGAACACAGCTCCGGAGTGAGCAGTGGCAGAGCCAGCCCCAGGAGCTGGGAGGAGCAGCCACCTCCTAGGGAAGGAGCTGCTGCAAATCCTCACCCAGTGAGGCATGAGGATGAGGATGGCTGGCAGGGGAGGAAATACGCTGCTGGGCGCAGCAGGGGCTGCTCAGACAGTATCACTTTCCATCCTGGCCTCTGCATCTTGCTGCTGCTCCACTTAAAGCAAAACAGCCTAAAATGCTATTTTTTTCACTGCAAAAAGCATAACAAAAGAGATAAAAGTCTCTGTTTGTCACCTCATATAACTGGTGTCACCTGAATTGCCTTTGTGGAAGGCATATCTTGTTAGATTTACTTGTGAGGGGGCAGGGAGACCTCTTGCCTGGGCTACAGGCACAAGAAGCTCTGGAATCCTGGTGTCTCAGAGCAGAGAGAGGGACAAGAGGATTGGCATCAAACCCCAGAGCTCAGAGAAATCACTTGCAACATTGGGGAGCAGGAAAGTGATCCCCCCACAGCCATGCAGCTCCCACTGGGTGAGGGGGCTGCAGGAGAACTTCACTGGAAGCCCTGCCTCAGGGGTGTGGACATTGACTCCCAAAACCTGCCTGTGCTTGTTGCTGTTCCAACAGTCACCTCTGAACAGAAGGCAGTGTTTGCCTGCTTCACCCAAGATTTTGGAGGGCTCTTCCCAGCCCTAGAACCTCTGAAAGTTCATCTCTCCACCTTAGACCCTCTAAGAGAAACCACAAATGGTGAACTAAAATAAAACTTTAAGAAAGTGCCTTACAGCCTGCCCTTTAAGGCAGAGGAGAACCTGCACAAGGCCTGAGAAAACCAAATCGAACACACTCCCTGTGCTCCTGATGGGCACAAAAACATTTATTCACCAGCAGGCACCTTGACTGGTTTGATGTGATCGCAAAGCTCAGCTCAGCTCCTTTTATCGCTGCCATTCTCTCATTCCCGCGCCCTGTCGGGCCAAGAGACGCAGTTTGGCTCCACCAGCCACTGCCCTGGGCACAGATGGCACCATCACCCTGGGCACAGCAAAGAGGGAGGATCAGCACAGGGAGGAGCTCAAGAAGTTCCTTCTCCATTGCAGAGTAAAGTATCCTAGTTTATAATTTATACTGAAAATATGATTATCTGAGGGGAAAACATTTTGATATGGCTCATAACTAGGAAAATAGCAATGCGGTGATGTATCTGGTCCAGAAGGTCTCTTCAGAGCTGGTGCTAAATCCTGTATTTATTCCCATAACTTATAAATAGAAATGACACAAAGATAGTCACATAATATGGCAGGAAAAACTCTCTTCAGCTGTTTCTTTTGGATACCATAAACTGATTGCTTTTATGTCATACACACACATATGATCGCACTGCACTGACAGACACCCCGCAATTATGTGGACAAGAATGGATGCTACATGGCATTTTTCTGCTGGAAATGATACCCTGAAAAGGGGAGGAGGGGGGTAATTGGGAGTAAGTTTCTTAAAATCACATTTCTATTATACCAGTGCCAATTCCTTGACCTCAGCTGAGTCAATGTGCATCTGCATCAGTACAACTGAGACCTGACTCTGTGCAGAAGGAAGATTTTCTTTCTTGAAGATTGATCAAACTGGCGTCACGGCTAGGTTGCTCTATGGTCGCACCTTGGTGTTATGGTGGCCACAGGGGATGCTCATGGAAAGGGAATGAGAGCAGGACAATGACATGGTGTGGCCTCCAACACATCCTCCCCAACCCTGGCAGCGTGCCTCTTGGCCTCCGCTGTCAGAAGCTGCGTCTGCATCTATATGCTTAATGGCCCCTGATGGACTTGTAATATTGGTACTTGGTGGGTGGGTTGTGCTAAGAAAAAATACCAAGTGTATTTGTAGCTTTTAAGTGTATCAATATCTAATTCAGAGTGATGAGTGACATGATGGTGAGCTCCTGCTACGTTACAGGGCTGCATAAGCAAAAATTTGCCATTTCATCGAGTGAACAAGCATAACCTCCCCCCAGATAATAAATAAAAAAAAAATAGGACATTATAACTCCTTTGAGCAAACAAGCCTACAAAAGCTACACATGAGTTTGCTCAAGTGGATGCTCCCATCTTTGTGCACCTGCATATGTCTCCACATAACAGAGCCATGGCAAAGTTCGGTCCTGGTCCTGCAAAGAGCATAAGCATAAGCACGTCTTTGACTTCACGCACATCGGCAGCTCCACTGGGGCCTGCACACTGCAAATGCTAGAAGTGGAAAGTAGCATGAAGAAGAAAGCCGTAATTTCCCTAATTTTATCTTAAGACTGTCCAGACTAGGTAAATTCTCTTTTTCACAACACTACATTAAATGTTCCTTTTCTGATATTACCTTTTAAAACTAACAAAATGAAAATCATTGTTTCCAAAGTTGGAGGTTTGCAACCTCACTCCCCCCAGGGAGGCTGCTGAAGCTTTTTTCCATTTGTCCGCCTTTAAAACTGGGTCCACTTTAAGAGAAACAAGTGAGAAGTGGGTTTTACTATTCAGAAATGAAAGGCATTTACCCTCAAGACAGTAAAACAGATCTTTTAAACCTTTCTGATGCAAGAAAGGAAATGGGAAATTTACAAAAGTAAAGCTCCAGTTCTGCACATACAGACCTGATCTTCCTCGTGTGTATAGTTCACTGAAATCAATACAAATTCTCACGAGCGAAACCGCAGACACACATAAATGTTTCCATATTTGAATCTTATATCAATACTGAAGTTGTGATTAAAAAAAAAATTTTTCACAGTAAATTCAAAAGTTTTCCCAGTTTAAAAATTATTTATGAATCATATCTGTGCTATTAGTGTTCATTAAATGATGTTATTTATGCATTTATTTAAAGACAATATCCAGTTTGCCTGTCCTCGGAATAAGCTGGGCCAGGGTTTCCCTGCCTATAGCCGGTATTTACAGAGCCTGCAGTGGCAGGAGCCATCAGCCACAGCCAGATGCAGCAACAGCTCCCCAGCACCGCATGCGCCCAGCCCAGCGGCTGCAAAAATCACATTTGCTCAATGCACACCTGAGGTAGAGAGCTGGGGACGAGGGGAGAGGGCAGCCCAGCTCCAGGGACGCACCCACCACCCCTCCAGCTGCCAGTATCCCTGTATTTACATTGAAACCAATTCCCTTTTAACCATCTTGCAACGCCAAGCCTACAGCATCAAGACATTTCTTTACTCTGTATAGCACAGCAAAGGTCCCTTGACATGGAAAATCAACAAGTATTGTATGGAAAGGACAGCAACCAGTAAATAACAGGAGGAATTACTAACACAACAGAGGGATCGCTTCACAACATAATCTTTCCTCCCACTTTATGAAGCCACACAAAGCAAATTCCAACTGCTAACCATAAAAAATGAGAGCTATTTGCTAGAGACCTGATAATGTTTAAAAATATATAGTCAAACATCTTGCTAAGTGAAGGCATGATAAAGTAAAGTCCATCTCTTACACTAACCTTCAAGGTAAAATTAATAATTAATTAGTAAAGCCAGGGCACGGAATGATTGCTATCAATATTTTAATACTTTTACTGCTAATTTCATTCTCCCTCCATAATCTGCTTTCTGAAAAAGCAGGAGAGCTAACGTGTGCGTTTTTAGTGTGGTACCCTGCCTCAGCTGGGGTCAACGTTGGAGAAATACCGCCTAGAAGTGTGCCATAAATGTAATTTTTACAAGAAACAAAACCCAATGTCTATCACTTGGATTTTGTTACGTGCATTTGGCAGGTGCCCACTGCAACCCTTCACTGTGTTTGCTCCAATCCAGGGGCTGCGCAGGTGAAGCAGGCAGGAAGCCAGGGGGTGCTTTTAATGAAGATAAGCACAATGCAACCAAAAACTTCCCCAAGTATAAGAAATACCTATTTCCCTGTCCTGCAACTGAGCAAGAAAAACTTTGGCCCAAGAGGCAAACTGCTGGGCAAGTTGTGAGGGGGCAACCCCAGGCAAATGCAGAGGCCAGGCGGGCACTCAGGCAGGGACAAGGACCCAGGCAGAGGCCACCACTGCCACAGCCAAGGAGCAGGGAGCAGGCGGGTGGGCGAAGGGAAGGGAGGTAACTGCTGCCCTCAACTACTGGAAAGAAAAGTGTGTTCTCGCCTGCTTTATTTACTCTTTATTAGTCTAATGAGGCTGTTTCCTGGGAGTTTAATTACCATAATAGAGACAATTCTTTTCTTAACTCTCTTTACAGCCTGGAAGAGAAAGAGCCTCTAAAAGGGTAAAGCGGAAAACACGAGCTGCCAGCAGAAAAGTGGTGTTTCAAATCAGTCTGAGCAGAGAGGCACGAAACCTCGGCACGTGGCCATACATCTCATCCTGTGGGGTGGGGCCGGCTGCACGGTGTCCCCCGTGTCAGCTGCGGCATGCCCAGTGGGCACCACCATGAGGGCTCTGCCGCCCACCCGCCCTCGCCCACCACGCTGGGAATGATGGAGCGGGAAGGTAGCGCTGCAGAGTTCTGCTGCAGAAAAATTAAGAGCACATGATTAATGCTACATAAAATGTGTGGGTTACCAGCCCTTTGAAATCTTACCTCTTCATCATTTTCCATTTACAGTTTACTAATGAAATTAGATATGGTAAGGGGTTTCTTTCTTTCGTACTTTTTTTTTTCCTTAAATCGACTGTGCATTTTTTTAGAGTTAAATCAACATATTTTCCATTCCATATTCAGCAAGATATCAGAAAATTAAATGTTGGTTGTTTTGGGGTTTTTTTCTGGTGCTGCTAAGAAACTAGATTTACAAGCCTGTTACTCTATGCACAACAGATAAAACATATCAGATTAAAACAACTCTTGTTAGCTGGGCTAGTCCGTGCTGACATAAAGCTGAAATGCGTACTAACCAGATCAGCTTTCCCTCCTCCCAAGAAGGCATACTTGTGTTAAATGGTAGACAATAACATCATCCTGCTCCTTGCCTTATATATATTATTAAAAAAAAATAACAATCCAGTCTTCAAACATTAGAACATTAGTCAATGGTAGGTTTAAAAGCAAAGCACTGATAAGCAGTTTCTTCCAGTGACAGCTGGGAGCTCTGACTGCTCCCAGTTTCGGGGGGCTGCGGTGGGCAGCAGGGCTCTAAGGTTGGACCTGGCAATCTGCTTCAGCCGTGTTTTGCAGCAATAGACATTTTAGAAAGGTAAAAGGCAAAGAGGCAGTGAGGATGAAAAGAACCAGATCTAAGAGAAGAAAATATACAGCCTATGAAAAAAACAACACAGAGCTGTGTTAACCCAACCAGAAGTCTCTCCTACCCACTTCATTCGTTCCTACACAATACAGACAACATACTGTGAAAGCAATTGCTCAAAAGGGATTGGCAGGAAAACTCACAATAAACTTGTCCCAGAGTCCAAAGTCCAAAACAACACAAAATCCTCTGGTAATTTTCTTCTCATCAAGCCCCAGTGCCACCTCAGTGAAGGGCTTTCCCTTGGCTGGTGCATGAACCCCACAGCTATTACCTGTGTGCTCCCTCCGACCCCGGGGGATGCCTCTCCATGCCTTTGGTGCTCCTCAGGCACATAGCTACTTGCCAAGCACCAGGGAGATGGGTGCAAGCAGAGCCACAGCAAGAGTGAGGGCACCTACAGGGCTGGGAAGCAGCTGGGAAAAACAGATTAACTATTTTATGTTTTGATGCTCCAGCTCTGCCTCTGCCCTCCTCCCAAGCCCAAGGTAATGCTCTTCTTCACCATGTCCAGTGCAACGCAGAACCAGGGGACAGGAAATGTCAGCAGAGCGTGGTGACACTATGCAGAGAGCAACAGAGGCAAATATAAACGATGCAATCATCTACCACTGTTTCTTACTTTGCTTAAAATTGCAACACTGCTGGTTTTCCTGACCTTCTCCTTCATGACATCCTGGAGTGGGTTTGGCACGTGTCCTCTGCCAGGGACGGTGAACATGCAGTGCTTGGGCAGCTCACTGCAGGGGCTGGCAAGCATCGTGTCACTTTGAAATGGCAATGACCGCATCCTTGCTGTTAGCACAGTACAGACAAAACTGGGTAAGATGCCAAGTTCTTCAGAAGCCCCGTTTCTCAGGGTAGTGCAGTATTGATGAAATAAAGCAGTTAAAACATCACTGCCGACTTCACAACTGGAACAAGGCCAGGAAACAAAGCTCACACTAGTGTTACACAGAGACTATGTCCCTGTGAGTTACACACGCACCGTGCCCAGGTGTGTTACACACACGCACCCCATGTCCACCACACCTACAGCTCGATTCTTTCCAGGACAGCTTTCCAACGCTTCCTGCCACCAGGACCACTGGCTGAGCAGCACCCAGGGACAGTTGGGAGGGGATTTCCTACTTCACTTCACACTCTTTTCGTACTTCACACTCTTTTAACAAACAGGATTTGGGGCGTTTACATAGCTGTTACCATAACCATACATTGACACTGTAAAAATGAAGGTGAAATGAAATAATTAAAGGCACTTCCCCTGAGGTTCTGATCACAGGGTAGTCTCAAGAGCAAAGAGATTTGTGAACCTCTCGCTTCATGAATCCTGCACCGTGTATTTAGATTAATGCTATCTTTTTCTGTGTTGCATTTTGAAGGTTAGGACTTAGCAGCAAGAAACTGCACCCTCACTAAAATTCATATATGGATATCCCCTTTGAACGCCTCCTGAATGGTTGTTTTAAATAACATTGTGTTTATTAGCAGAACAGAGGAAGGACTGTAAAGCAGGAGAACTGAAAAGTTTGATTTCCAGTCAGTGATGAATGGCGGGGGAGGCCAGGTCAC
The DNA here is from genome assembly GCA_025769975.1 of Gallinago jamesoni. NCBI lineage: Eukaryota > Metazoa > Chordata > Aves > Charadriiformes > Scolopacidae > Gallinago > Gallinago jamesoni. The sequence continues at coordinate 44,582,587 of JAOQGH010000062.1, read as the reverse complement.
CCGGCTGCAACATCAAAGGGGCGACTGAACCAGCCAGCACACTTGAAGTTAGTTAAAATGCCATAACAATTTTCAGAGTTTTTCTTTTTTCTTACTTTTAAAGAAATTATATTTCATAGCACTGGCTTCAGCCGTTATTTCCAGGTCTCTGATGATACCCAGGACTATAAAAAGGCACTACCTCTGGCGTGCCAAGAAGCATTTGCCACACATTTTAGTTGTGATATGACATGCTCCTCTCCTCAGCAAGAACAATGTTGCTTAAAGAGCTGGAACAAAGCATCCACCTCCAACACCATGCTATTATGCATTCTCACATTAGCCTGCACTTCTTCTAATATATCAGGATTAAATTGCCAAGTAATTTGCATGGATTTGGTTCCTTTTGGGCTAAAACTAGCCAGGCTCTTTCAGAGCTTTGCAGGGCCAGCCTTGCCTTTGCCTCTTTTCTGTCAACAGAGAGTAAGGAACCAGGTGCTTTTGAGGTATCCTTTGAAAAGAGGGGCGAGTGCTAAATCTTTCCTGTAGAGCTGAACCAGATACAGTTTGAAGAAATAAAGTCATATACTAAGTGTACCATGTCATTTAGTGTCAACATATAGGTAGCAAAGTTAAATGCAGTCTCAAACCAGCTCCTAAGAGCAAGATATATTCCTGAACACGTATTCACAAAAGTTCAAGGTTTCAATCAAACCTTAGCAAATACAGATAGAAAACAGCAAAAACTTCTGGTAAAACTGACACGCCTGCTGGCAGTCCTCCACCGCGTGCATACCTCTCACTGCTCGTTCCTCAATTAAGTAACCACTCAGAAGTATTTTTCCAATACGGATTTTCCTTCTTGGAGAAAGGGAACGAGTACTTAACGCGTTCATCACTTATTTATTTATTTTTAAAGAACCACGTAACAGCAGAGCATCTCCCAGCCTGTCTACTGCCGCACTCAAACCTGCTTTCAAAGCCACCGGGCTCCAACGGATCACCCCCGGTGTGTGCCCGTGCCGGGGCGGGCCCCAGAGCCCTCCTTACCTCCCGCTCTATGTTTAATGGCAGGAGAGCAGCAGGGGGCAACCTCGCCCAGGGAACGCGGCGGGAGCCGGAGCCGGAGCCGGGGCCGGGGCCGGGCGCCTCGGGAAGCGCAGAGCCCGGGTCACCGCGGCGGTGGAGGGTCCGCTCCGGGGTACACCGAGATGAAACAAGACGAAATAAATAAAAAATAAAATAATTTAAAAAAAAAAAAAAAGGAAAAAAACACCACCGGCCTCGTGCCGGCAAGCAGGAGGCTGTGAAGGCAGATAGACTTACCGGGGGTTTTGTTTTAACTTTGCCTGCAGGCACTTTTGAGCCCAAGTAACTGCGGATCTGGGAATAACAGGTGTTTATTGATTTCCTTGTGGTTGTTGGGTTTTTTTCAGCCGCAGAGCTGCAGCAGAAAGACATATGTAATCCATATGTAACACTTCAGAAAATGAAAGGCAGCAGAAACACCGAACAGGTGGGCAGAATGGGGGAAGTTTGACTCTCTCCCCAATAAATTTTACCTACTTTTCCCACATCATCAATATTAGGAAGAAAAAAAGATTTTTTTAAAAAGCCGGCTGCCCTAAAATGGCTTTCAGTGTGGATGCAGCATCCACCCAAATCAGAAACCAGGCTGGGGTTCCCTCCTGACCATTCCACTTTGGGGCAAGTTTCAAAGTATGGCAGCTACAGCATAGCACTGCTAATTCTCTATGGTTAACGATCTTAAATCAAGGAGGAGATGCTGTTTTGCTGCAAAGCTAACAAAACCACAGAAGGATAAAGCAGAAAGTCTAGAAAATGCAACCAAGCCGTGGCGTAAAGCTGAGCAGAAGTACATTCCTGCGTGTCAGGCTTTCCTAAATTATCTCTTAGGTAAACAACCTAAAACTGGCCTCTCTGCTCTGACGTACACCAACTTGTTTCCATGGGCATTTTGCCTGGGCAAAGAACCCAGGCCTTTGTCCCATTTTTTTTATCCACTGAATTACATATATTTATTCAGGCTCGTCCAGCCGGACTCGGAGCGTATTGACCGCAGTGGGAGCTGCCAGTGCCCAGCCCTGCCTGCGCTGCAGGAGCCTCCGATTTCCACAGCACCCTTTGCCATGTCTGGAGTACCTTCACCCCTTCTCCTCCCTTTCTGCTGTGGCAACAAATCCATCTCCACCACATTAGTCCAGCATCTTCTTATCAACCGGGGCGGGAGGGGGGGAATAATATTGATCATTTTCTCCAATTTTAAAAAGGAGGGTGAAGGGAAAAAAGAAAGAACCCAAGAAGGGGAAAGCAGACAAAGAGAGGCTAAATCAAACCACAGAGCAACAAAGGAGGAAAAACAGGTGGAAGACGGCAATTGTTTTCTGAACCCCAGCTAAGTGGAGAATTGAAACGAGGGAGGCACCGTGAGAGGACCAGGGGATGAAAGGGAGAGATGGTAAGAAACAGAAGGGCTATATAAGTCTGAAAATGGCTAGAAAGAACAAGGGAGAAAGGAGACAAGAATGGAAACCTCTGATGTTGGCAGGAAATGTTGTGATTCTAAAGATGAAACAACTTGTGGGGAAAGAAATTGGGAAAAAATACCCCTGTGTATTTCCTAGGGTGAACTCGAGCAGCAAATGAACTGCAGACGAGACAGCTGCCGGACAGCACTGGGCAGGAATGAAATGGCGCAGCGTCCTCTGAAGGAGAATTCATTGTTAGAAAATGACATCCTTTCATAATACCGATATTTTTCAAAGCCTGCTCCAGCTGCAGCTGCAGATGTGGCTTAAAAACCCGAGCAGGAGGCCCATTCCCCTATGGCAAGACGATATATTCTATGACTGTAATATTATTGCCATAAAGGGAATAGGAGAGATGGGGCAGGAGAGATACTTAAAACTTCCAAACTCATTCGAGACAAGTAATAAGGGACATACAAGGAGTTTAGGAAAAGAAGCATGACAGCTTTTTTACTTATCTAAGAAATTATTACAGAAATGTTTATCGTGTATATTTTCACTATCCCCTAGTATGTTGGGGGCTTTAATTCCTTTGGACAGATGCCAGCGTGTTAGGAAAAAAAAACGCTGGGGAGAGGGAAGGAATACATTTACTAGAAAAAAACTGCATTCCTTCCAACCTTTCTGCAGCTTCTTAAAAAAATACAAAAAGCCTCCTTCAAACTGCTCAGTGCCATACCAATTTCCTGTGTAGACCTGAATATTAGTATATGTTTTTCTGTGTCTCCTAAGTTTCCCAAGTTACCTAATGCACGCTCAGCATGAAGCATTTTTAAATGAGTTAGTCTTTATTGAATTATGATTTCCAGCAGTCACTAATAACAAAATTCAAATTGCTCCAGCAGATGAGGATTTTAAGAATGCTGAGAAGAAACTGAGTTTTTAAGAGACTCTAGAAGAGCCACCCACTGCTTGTGTATAGTAACCGTGAGCCTCTTGATGAAATACTTCAAATAGTTAATTAGATTTGCTTTAAAAAAAAATAAAAAATCAGTCATTAGCAGTTACCACTCTGGGAGACACTGGATAAAGGCTGTTACTGGCGCACCTACGGCTTCGTCGAAAGTGAAGCTAAAAAAATATTTTTTTTTTTTAATAAAGTTTTAGGTTTTCCTCACACTGTCCCTGCAGTCAGTGTGATGCAATTAGCAACACATCTAAAGGGGAAAGAGGAACTTTTATTCCATTAGGACTTCTTTTTTTACCTCGAGAATTTCTTCAGGCTGCTAAAAAGGCATTTTTCAAGCGAGGAATAATAGGGACGCTTGGAGCCTATCCACAGTCCACGAGGCTGAGAACTGCAGATCACCTGCAAACTGAATTTGTTCTATTTTGTTAACCATTTATTTTGTCTTTACTGGCTGTTCAAAGGGAAGTGTGATAATCCCACTGTTCCTCACTTGCTCAGCAGGGAGTTTAATCTAATAAAGCTATTACAGCAGAATGGATTAAAGCAACGTGAAGCATTAGTAATTTGAGGAGCAGTTAAAGAATGTTAACGCTGAGACTCTGCGCGTATTCTCCTAAAAACATGATCACAGAGATGAAAGCAGAGCTCCAACTCAATATGTCATTTTTCAGGCACAAAATTTAATTCTTTCAGCATCCTCATCCAGATGTTTATATCAAGGAGCAAGAGGCTGCCCATTATTTAACAACTGCTGAAACCAGAGGCTGACCAGAACGGGCATGCTTTAGCTTACCCCAATTTTGATTAATCCCTCTGTTATAATAATATCTTTTTTAGCAAGAGAGATACGTGACCGAAGTCATCTGATACGACGTATTAGGACAAGATGCAGTATTAAAGCTGAGGGAGTTAATAACATTCCCTGTCCTTCACCCCTTTGGTGCAGCAGATGTGGAGAATTGCTGTCAGGAGGACTGAAGACCCGCAGCGGCATGGCCGGGCAGGTACCAGATGAAAGGCTTGGCTCCTACACCATGCTACGAGCCTAAAATCAGACAAACCACAGTGGTTTCGACAAGCGGCCGACCCGAGAGCTTTCCACACTTGCGCCTGTGCCAAACCTGCCCGTTACAGCCACAAAGCGAAGATGTTAATTAATAACCAACAAGTGTAAACAGGATTTGGGCTGCATCTCACAAGGACGCAGGAGACTTCCCGGCTGCTGTGTCCCCACTACTGAGCCAGGACTGCTGCCAGCCTGCTGCCAGAGGGGACTGCAGCACTGGGTCCCAATGAGAGAGAACAAAGTAAATAATAAAGCCGTAATGCACTGCGTACAGATTTTAAGCACATTATACAGTTATATTATTGTACTTGGATTTTAACGTATTATTGATCTTACCGTGAAATCAAGCTTTTGGGGGGAGGAATGCAATTAAAACCCCAATTCCATTGCAGATTCCTGGACTCTTTATCAATATTGTCTCAGCCAGGAAAGTGCTTATCCCATGCTTGGCATTTTGTCAGTAAATAATATACATTCACAACATTAGACACCAGTGTGCTTTGAGTAGCTCCTGTTCTGTGTGGGAGCCTCGCAGGACCGGGGCTGCGCACCAGCATTTTAAGGAAGGGGTGCATGTCATAAGCTCAACAGCACATGATTAGCACAAAGCCTTAAGACCAACAATACAGAAAACACATTCTCTCCATCGCTGTGTTCAGAGATGCTCCTACTCAGTCCTGATTTCAGAGCTGCTGTGTCTCCCTCAGAAAAAGAAACTTTCTGTGCTCACAACAATAGGGATAAGTGCTGTAAAGGGATCAGTTGTGCACTGGATACATGAATCTTCCTAAGGGGAAATATCTGAACTCCACATCCCTTCCACTGCTATTGTCCCAGCCTGCAACCACCTCATAAACTTAAGTCTAAACTTGAAGAAAAAAAACAATATAAGTATTTAGAGTCAAGAACGTGGTCCTCCTTTACACCTCAATGCTGACAAAGACAAGAGCATCTCACATCAAAATCCACACGATCTCGCCTCCTAAATGGTAATTAAAAGTGCTTTGCTACCCCAGGATTTAGGTCGCATTTTGTACTAAACTGCTCCCTAAAGGGCAAAGTTTAATGCAACATATATATGTATAATATAAAATTATAATGTAAAATTTAAAATAGCCTAATATGCAGTATCACTTATAGAGGCACAGCTGCTTTTAAATGTCAGTGACCTCATCCCAGAAAACTTCTTTTGCACCAAGACAGGGGAGTCCCCAGTGTGACAGACCATGGCTGTCCCCAGGATGAATCAGAGCAGAGCACAGAGGGGAAGGTTCATGGACAAAGTAGGCTCCAGCAGAGAGTCGCTACTGGTGCACCTCACGCTCCAGCACGTAGTCTCCAGAGAAAGGCTGTTCCAGAGAGCTTCCATCTATCAAATATCTTTCTTTGCTATGACAAATACTTTTGTAAATGTGGGAAATGTTGTGAACCTCTTCTATCTGACAGCCTATATGTGCAATTGTCTCCTACGAAAAATTAACAGCTGTAATAGAGAATATGATAATTATTTTAAAAAGCTGGAAAGCAAGAGAGCATCCCATCTGGCATAACCAGTTGACGTCAGGATCGGGAGATGCTGCCTGGAGCCATTCACAAAGATCTATCATAGAATCTCACAAACCCGCCCAAGCCACTGGTTCTGTCGTGATGAACAATCATTGATTCAGTAGATTTGGAAATGCAGATTAATGCATTCAAAATTTCTCTTCTGATCTTCTTTACTACATTTCCTATGAAAAAAAAAACAAACCCAGAACAGCTACATGCTGACATACGCAATGATACATGGCAGCAGAATTATTTCTAGGAAATTTGTGGGGAAACTTGGAAACTGGACTTGAAGCATGAAAGTAGCTGGCAGCTTAACTATGAAAAAAAATCTATTGCCTCGACATGATGCAAGTTCCTCCACTTAATTCAGTCACTGGTTAATTTGTTTCTTTGTTTAATATGATAGAAACCCCAGGGATCAAATCAGTCATAATAAAATTATATTAATACTTTATTTTTGTCATTTCTGATTGCTCTGAGCAAGCGTTGTTGGATAGTTTGATCACGGGATACAGAAAGTTACCATTTAATTAATATGAGAGGTGCCTAAATTTTGAATAATATTGAAGAAAAAAGCCTTAGGACGTGGCAGGAGACTTGGATTTATTATTAACTCCTATTGCTTTCTATGCTGCATTGGCTGTCAGCTTTTGGGTGCACTTCAAGATGTGAGATATAATCTATAAAGCCTGAAGTTGCTCAGAGTGTTATCATCAGAAATACCCATTTTTCACCAGTTGTATTGACAAGATGGAGAAGAAGCCAATGCGTACTGCAGAGCGGAAGTCACACAAAAGGCCAAATCTTTGACAACATGGGGGAAAAAAATTTTCAAGTGAAAGTGTCAAAGTCTAGCTTTGCAAAATTGTCTTGAATCCATTGAAAATATGCATGCTTTGGTTTCCTGTGCTTTGCCAATGCACGCCACCGATGAACACCACCAATATCTCAAAGGGCAAGTGCCAATGTCCCTCAATGGAGCCCACCAGGGAAATGCTCTGTTGCATGCACTGTTTTTCTATTAACAGGCACAGTGATCCATTTCTTAATGTTGCCAGCTCATCAAGAAGATGTGAGGTTTGTTCAGGAAGCCTCTGTCCCAGTTGTGTGAGCAGTGTGTTGAGGGAGCCTCCCAAATGCCCACTCCCCACCAGTTGTGCCACACTCCTCCCCTCCTTTCCCAGATCCCAGCTGGATTGCCACAACTGCAAAATTACATATCATTTTCCTCCAACGCAAACCACTGGTCAGTACATTTTGCTTGTCTGCATCAACCAGCTGGGTAAGCCTCGGTCACCTCTGGATGGATGCAGGTGACAGCATCAGGCATCAGTAATAACGCATTTTAATCTGGCTCTATGGGATCGGTCAGCAAGCACACGAAAAGCAAATGGTTGGGTTAGTAATGCAATATTTTCAAGATACATAGCCCGAGATCCACAGGTCATAATTAGCAAAAAGTGAAATGACCAGGGCATAAACACTGAATCAGAGGATGAAAACTAAAATAATGGTGTTGAATCCAACCAACAGCAATAAGCTATACGTACAACACCAGCTCACCTCTTAATACAAATGTTGGCACACAGTGCCTGTATGTGCAGGAATGAGTACAGCCTGCTCTATAAAACCTTTAAACAGGGGATTTCACAGCATCTCTAAATCTGTGCCCATCTTTTAGCACTCCAGTAATTAGAAAGCTTTGAATTACATCCTGGCCAAGTCATCCTTGTCACAAGGTAAGTTTATGCTCTTTAATATGTTTGGTAAAAAAGATAAAAGTTTGACAGTAATTAGCACAGGAGAGGATAGTGAGGAAAGCAGGGGAATCGGAAACAGGATTGGAAATGAAAATCAATGTTAATAAGGAGAAGGAAATGTATACTAGAGGCAAAAAAATACTGTACTTATAGACTTGATGATATTCTAGATGAACAGGGTTAAAACAAAACATATTTTCATAAAGCATGCTGTTGGACTGTCCCAAAGGAAGTCACTGCAGGCACAAACACAATGAGATTAAAAACAACAAGATTTCCTAATTAATTACAAGTTTAGAAAGGATATTAAACTTTGTACCCTAGGGTTCATGTCAATCTTTAACTACCAGAGAGCAAAATAAGATATACATTTTGGGGAGAGATTACACAGCAGCAGTGCCCTCTAAAGTTCTTGGGTTTACCCCTAGAAGACGCAAGAATAGTTACAGACAGGGATGAGTGTGAACCAGCAAGAAAATTCCCAACAGTCTCAGCACAGCACTTGTTTTCTGCAGCGTCAGCTCTCTGACTGTTCACTTCTGCCCACACAGATTCACACCTGTCTATAGTTAACAATGTAATAAAGACAAACAATGATAAGGGTGCAACTTGCAATAAAGAATGAAAAAAGCTTGATCTAAAAGCCAACGCACATGAACAAACCCAGCTCCCATCCTGCTCCCCAGGAAGTCACATCTCATTGCATGTGTAGAGCAGGTTGAAGCCTAACAAGCATTTGAGCACAAGAGCACCCATGGATGATGAATCTGTCCCTTCTTTGTGGTAAGGATGGATGCTCCCTATCATTTATGCATTTGTTGCTTTTGGCTGAAATCTTTGCTTGAAAACTGCAACGGGGACTACCCCTGCCAGAACAAAAGTGAGACTGCTTTACCTCAGCAGAAAGCCACATTATTTTTAAATCCCAGAGTCTCTGATTCAATTTGGGTGCTGGAGTGGCGTCCCCAGAAATGAGGCCCATTCATCTTATGCTGTTTATGCTGCTGAAGCTCTTCATGGCTTATGAACCACCCAGCTCCTGCTTTGCAGTTTTCATATTGTTATGCAGACCGCCCAAGATTACACTACACATTAGGTTAATTTTTAAGGAAGCTATGTCTTTCTAGTAATACATCTTTTAAAATGAGACTTTGTACAAACAAGTAAAGAAATTCAGAGTTGACATTCCCACAGCAAACTCAGTTTTCTCCCCACAAGAACAGGCCATGACCACTGAATGTATTTATAAGGACATTAGAGCTGGTTATGTTACCTTGTGTAAAGATTGCACACATACCTGTTTAGTATAACCATTTTAAATGCAACTATTTGGCCTTTGTTGATGTGACCAAAGAATATGAGCTGGGATGAAGATCACTCCAAGAAGTTTGCTCAAGTTTCTCACTGTCATAAGTAACTTTTGCTATTTCCAACATGCTGTGGCAACTTTTTAATTGTTGGGAATAGTTTAATAAATGTGAAGGTTATGTCTAATTATGTCTCATTTTCAGGTCTTATGCAGCTCTCCACTCTTTTGGCCAACAAAACATATGACGTTGCCATCCTCTGATTTCCTACCAGATTCAGAAAATGCTATCGTCTGTTACCAGTCAGCTCCCTAAAGAGTCATGGGTTACAAGTGTAATAGTTTTCATTTCCATATCCAGTTAAAGCATTTCAGAAAGAGTCCCCAGAGCTCATTACCCTCCACTGCACAATGGGCTCAGATGTCTGCTCTTTCCAGACCCCCTTTAACCTTGATCTACATGTGGAAGGTACTGGAATAGCACCATGATAAAACATAAGGCAAGCTGGCCCATGTAGAATTTGACCTTGGAACAGTTTATCCAATACTACCAGTTGGTTAAACAGGCACAACACCAAGAAAAGTTCCCATTTGGCTGCAGGATGCTGAGTTCATTTGCTGACCCAGAGATTCCTGCAGAAGACAGGAACAAGCATCTGTGCAGCATCCTCATGCCTTCAGCATCAGGTCCTCCAGAGAAAGCCTCAAGAAAGCCCACACCAGTGCAGCACTGGATAACTTACAAAGGCAAATTTTCTATCCAGTTTCCAGCAGCTGATAGCTTGGTTACTTTCTGAAGCATGAGATCTTTCTGTCTTGGGATGTTTATTTAACACATTTGAGAGCATTTCAGTTATTCCTCTCAACACCCAGGCTTTCTTGTTTTGCTGAAATGTTTGACTACAAAGCACTTCAGGGCCCTCACTCCCCTCAGCAAAAAGGGAAGGTGACAAAACAGCCAGGGCTAGTACTCTTCTCCCAGTGCTCCCAGCACAGCTATTCCTCCGAGACCTCCAACATCATCCAGACGAGAGTGAACTCATCCATGTGCTAATTCTGTACTTACTGCTGGCTCATTTAATCACTCCATTTCCAGCTTCATAACATAGAAGAAAGTGTCTCTCTCCACTAGAATAAACTTCAGGCTTGGTCAGGGTTCGGCATGAACTCCAGCGAGATTTGCACACTGGCATCCCAAAAGAAATGCATCTTTATAAAGTGCTGCACACCAGCTAACAGCCTAAGCACCGCCAAGCAAGCAAGGACCAAAAGGGAATCTGGGAAGTGATGTGTCCTGACAGGGTACAAGAGGCAGCCACAAAGTCCCAGAGCAGCAGGTTTTCAGCAAAGAACAGGAATTGGGAGAGGCTGGTCATGGTAGTGAATATCCCCAAGCTGATACACAGGAAAGGAAGGTCTTGCCTAGCATTATCATCCCAGTACTAATACTTCTCTGACTCTGTCTGGGTCCAGAGCTGGCAAAACCTTCCAGCTCCAGCAGGAAATTTGACTTTGGACTGTGATCTGTAGTGGTGATTATCCTTAATGCACTACCATTGGAAAGGACCTATTTCACTTAAGAAAATAGGCACAGAGAATGAATCTGCAAAGTATTTTACCCTAACCCAGATACCTGTGCATTTTATCTCATTCCAGCATTATCTTGTGATCCTTCACAGTTACCAAATGCCTTGATATTATCTAAATATTTCTCTTTTGTAGATTACAAGTATTACTCACTTGGCAAGCCCCTTCTGCAGTTTGAAGAAATGCAAAGACAAAAACAATCAAGTACCTGTTCAGACAAAGACCAGAAATTGATTCTATTTATAAAACTGTTTTCTCTCTTTTGTTTTGCAAGATATTCACAAATGGTAATATAATTAGCCTCCTTGTAGGTCCATTATGAATAGTTCTTCTCACTAAAGTTAAAATAATTAATGTTTTTAATGCCTCTCAAGGATTTGGAAGTAAAAAATGCTGTAGGCTACAAAGGACAAAAACAAGGCTATAGTTAAAAATATATATTATAAACGGTCCCTTAAACCCTAGTGTGGTATCCTTTTATCATTCCTTCATTCCAAGGTTAGTAGGTTATTAACCTGTATCCCGAGGGAGAAAGGATGCACATCAATTATATCAATTGAATAGACAAATAAAAATCAAATAAAAAATTTAACACGCACAACCATAATTACAATACAGTGCTTCTAAGAGGAATTTCATCTGAGGAATGAAATGTAGAAATGCTTTCTCAATTTTAACTGCAATTAGAAGAGGGCAAAAGTAGCTGGAGAGAGGCAACCTAATGAAACTGGAGTCCATACAGGAGATTTCAATGAAATCTTTAGCCCTGAAACGTTATTGTGACAAATCCATTGTAATTTAATCAACTAGTCCAGTATTTAACACTATGAGGAGTACTTTAAAAAAGAGGCATTTAGTTGTGTTGCCTTTACCCCAAGTCTAGTAAAAGCACGGTCAAAGCTGAAGACAAGAGGCCGTGCAGCTTTGCCAGCTCAGCTGCCAAGGGAGCGCGGAGTCCCACTCTCCAGCCTGGCACTGGCACCACCAGTTCACTACCCCTCTGTGTTAGTATGCCCACTGCAAAATGCAAATAAAATGTTGTACCAACTCATCACATGTTATCAGTAGCTACAATTTCCATGAGCAAAGTAATGCACTCATTCGTTTCACCTGCTATGCAGCTAGTTTCAAGATCATCATTAAAAACCTGAGTGAACCAGGGAAAACTATTTTTTACATACTTTTTAAATTGTGCAGTTGTGGTCCTCTGGCTTTTGTGCCCTACATCACCTCTACTCCGAACAGAAAAGAGTAAATGTTTAGAGGCATCCATCAGAGAAAAAAATTCTTTTCTAAATCTGCCACCCACTGAGAATTTTTGATTGCAATTTTAGACTAAGATGCAAAAATATTTAGCTCATTTAAGTAATTAAATGTGTTTATACTGTGTAATTATATGTATTAACATTGGCATATTTAAACGATTAAATAAACAACCACACCGCTTCTGCCTTTCATGGTATTTACTTATCACAACAAGCTTCAGCTCCACGAACCTTCCAGCTGCCAAAGTTCTGCTGGAAACACTGGGATGCACGAGGGGTCCCTGACAATTCAGTAACCACCAAAACGGGTTGTCACCTTCTGTTACTGCACGTGAAAGCAGATGTGAAAAATGTAATGGCACAACTAACTCATTTCAGGGTCTCCAAGGGAGGGCAGAGAAGAGAGAGGAGGCTGGACCAAAAAAAGAAAAAATACCTGAAAGAGGACAGACAGGCTTTTAAGATAGCTACGATGATGCAAAAAAAAACATGTATCAGCGCACATAAAACAATGTAAGAGCAAAATGCCCTTGTCCTAAGACTAACAACTAGCACCTAGATACAGTTTCAACATTTGTTTTTAAATGATAGAAGAACCATTTTGAGATTGTAGAAAAACTCTCCAGAAGTTGCACCAGTAAACCTCTCCAGGCCTCCCATGGAGGCTCAGAAGTACCACAAAACAATAAAAATCACATTATTCCTGCAGACACCGACCAAGACTTCACCTGAAGCTGTATAACAAACTATTTAACCAACATGCAAACACAAGACCTTGAGGTCCTCACTTCTCTGACAAAACACCAAGAAGAGCTTGCAGAGGAAAGCCAAAAACCAAAAACCCAGGAAGTCTCCAGAAATAACTGGAGTACAGGAACAAAAAAGGACTTTGATGAATGCTTCCCATTACCAACATAAAATCCTAGATTGTTGTTATTTTCTTATATGCTACTTTAATTCTGAGGACAGCATGACATGTGAGACCTTGGCCTTGTTTAACTTGCCTCCAAACAAACATCACCACGAGCAGTATACAGATGCTGTCAGTGAAGATAGAAAATACCAGTACACTCCATGGGAAACGCAGGCATTTCTGGTGTAAGGAAATACCAAAATACTAAAATCAAGGCAGCTAAATCCTTCCCTTTTACCATGCAGGTTTGGCCAATCCTCCCCCCAAGCCACTGCTGGTCCAAGCCCTCACAGGCACAGGGGACGTATGTCTCTTCCTTCCCCATGCTGCTTGTACTTCTCAAGCCAGAAACAACTTTCGAGTAATGACTCCCAACTATCTTAACACCAAAGTTGGGGAAGAAGCAAGAGGCTCCACTTCTGTCTGCAGATTTGCCTGTAAATTCAACACTTCATCACTTGTAAGCTGAGGACAATTACTCAGAAACAAATAGGGAATGAAAGCGGCACTGCAACAGAGCTATGCCATTTTAATGCTATTTCTGTCTATATAAAATCTTCTGTAATTTGTTTACGACTACCAGATTCAACAATAGTGTGCAAATGCAAACCCATTTATGTTAATGTCCCCTCTCTCTCTTTCTCAGATCAGATTCTGAATAAAAATTAGGTAAATACTCTGTTTGAAAATATATAAGATGAGAACTAGTTAGGGAGGGAGCAAGAGAACCTCCAAATGCACGATCCTATCAACCACATTATTTTTTTTTACTTAATAACTTAAGTGTACTGTTAGTGAAATTACAACCTGCTTGTGACACAATAAATTTACAACAAAATTCATTCCATAAATTATTCAATTCGCTGACTGCAACTACGCTGAGAAATATCACCATGAGCAGATGATTAGCATGTGAAAGGAAAGCCATCTCCAAACTGAAATAATCACTGTCACACCTCCATTTGAAGATGCCTAGTGGAGTTTTGTAAAATTACCATTAAGAATACACATTTAAGGCTTTGTAGTTTCTATAAAAGCATTAAGTATTTGATTTACATTAGATTCATTTATTCTTTCTTCAACTGTCTCTTTTTCCTACAAACCATAACTGTTTCAATAAATGCTGGCTCAATCAAGTGTGCATTAAAACAAAAGAATTTAAGTTCAATAAAAGTGATGAATCAGAACTAGAAGTTAACCTTCCCCCTCCCTCCCCTTCCCTTGCCGCATGATTGTTACAGCAGGAGAAACAGGCTGATTTGGTAGCCTAAAGGCACAAAATAGTTTTGTCCCATGTGGACATACACTCCTGGAGAGATAACCCAGGGCTAGGACCACCAGTATGGAGCTGTTGGATCAAATGCCAGGCTCTTCTGTCAGTAAGGAGAGAAGGTCGGTGAAGAAGAAACATTTCTACACAACACCTTATCTTCCTTCAGATAAAAGCAGTGCTCTTAATGGACAAGACTTGGCATCTCATGGTCTAACCTGAACCAAATTATTTTGGGTATCCAAATTTTAGCAGAAGTTCAGCAATTAGAATGGCAGTGTTCCCAACAACAGGAGAATGAGACTATTAAACATAATCCATGCCCAGGCATCATCAGCATCTACCACAAGCATGAGCAAAATTGATGGAAATGCTTTACCAGGCTGCTGAGATGGTTTCTTCAGCTTCTATGGTTTTTTTCTGCCCCAAATAGCTACATAGCAGCTATATAGCAGTAGGGGAACTGACTACAGCTGCATACTCCATACATCATTGCAATATAACACTAGCAGCAATTCTTTACAACGGTCCCTTAAAAATATTTCGATAGGGCAATGAAAAACTTAAAACCTCCCACTGTGCTCTTCTTTTATATTAATTGCTTAAAGAAGTCTTTTTATTTCAGGATGCAGGAGTAGCTGCTCTGAAGACATGCATTACCTCCCTGATGAATGACCCACATCCAGCTACTGCAACACCCCATCCAGAGAAAACAAGCTGATTGATGAATTTTAAGCACAATTTTCTCAGGTGACCTAGATGAGTTTATCAAATTGCCTCCATACAACAGACCCTTTTGATCCAGCCTATGAAAAGTAAACATCTTACCCATTAGAAGCATTTAAATGGTTTCCAGCATCTTTACCTCCTGCTGGATTTCCCAGCAAGAGAAATTCAAGGAGCATATGTAAAGAATGTATTTCTCTGAAAAGGAGGAAGAAGGATTCTTCTTATTCTGGGAATCAAAATGTTAAATTTTTACAATATATTTAAAAAACAAAAAAAAAGTCCCAACAGCAGTTTCCAAGTGATTCAAGAGTCAATGTCATGACAAAAATCCAGTTTTACAGACATGGGTATTTCAAAATAAGAGCTACTGTTTTTAAGCTGCATAATAACATTAATCTGACTTCTTCCTCATCAACCGAGCAACTTGCATTTAAAAAAAAAAAAAAAAGATTGTTCTAGAAGTGATGACCACAAAAAAAAAAAAAAAAACAAAAACAACCACTTTTTTGCTCTTTTACCCAGAAACCTTATTGGCTCTACATAAGACTGCACTTCTCCATCCATGGACAGATTGCTTTATCTTTTCTTACTCTGAGTTCATTATCAGCACTCAGACATGTTCCCTAACTCCTTCTTAAAGTCTCTCCCATCTGAAAGCAGTAGCTTACATTATTCATAAGGATAATCACAAATATGCAGAGAGCCATACACATGTAATGGAGAGGCTGACTTGTATCCGATCCAAATTCCATGCGCTTCATGGAGCTTACAACTTTCCCATAAATTTTTGCAGCATGGACATACCTCCATTCTCAGCCACTCCAACAGTCCCAAAGCAGGGACAATTTTGGAAAAAGTTCTCATGTTCCCCCATAAAGTTTTATTTCTTTTGAAGGAGGAATATCGAGTAGATATATTATGCCACCTTCTCATGGGTTCTCCAGTTGAATGTATTTGTTTCTGCATGCCGTCTCCTGACAGTGCATACAGAAGGCACAAATGGTGTTCATGCTCTTAAACAGCATTCTGGAAATTAAGTGAAATCAAACATTTCACAAGAACAGCACAATCAAGTTACTGTCATTTCCAATGGCTCCACGAAAAAGCCAAGAAAAGTCAGTGCCCCGATTAGCATCGACTGCTGGCAGCCAGCAACCGGGCATTTTTTAAGGCAACTTCTTTAGCTTTGGTGATCTAGAGAGACTTCTTTCTCGTCTACCTTGCAAGAAGCACCCTGAGTCAGCCACAGTCCTGTGACAATTGCTTTGCGAGTCAGAAGGTAGGAGTAAAAGCCCAGTTAGCTAAGAGGAAAAAATTTAAATACGTCTGTAACTACAGGGGCAGAAATGATGTTTGCATGGGAGATTATTAAACAAGGACATATAGGAAAGGTGAGGGATCTTCATGGCAGGGGCTTTCCACTTGTGTGTTAATGGAAATATCCCAACTCCTTTTGTACAAGATGATTAAACCACAGTAATAAAGTAATAGATTAAGAAAATGGAGGTATTTCTAAATCCCTCAAATCTGAGAGCAAAAAAAGATTCTTTCCATTAAGCTTCAAACCCATCTTGAGCAGATTTGTGCCATCAGATGCAATCTAATAAGGAAGAAAGAGACGATGCATTCATAGCCACATTAACCAGTAATAACTGTGTAACTTCAGCAGAAGACAGAATCATGGAGACATTAATAAGTGATGAGATCACAAAACATCTGGAGAAATGTGAGCTGATATATAAAAGTAGCCAGCAGAGTCTTATAAAGGGTAAATCTTGTTTGACAAATCTGCTGGAATTTTTTAAAGAGGTAACACAGACTCCAGACAGGAAGAAAACATGGGACATAATCTGTTTGGATTTTAAAAGGTTATTTGACACATCACAGCCCACAGGCTGGTGTATTAAAGTACGACAAGTCAAAAAATGCACCAACTTTGAATGGACAAATAAAATTAAGGAAGTTAACAGCCTGGTAGCGTTATCAGCAAAAAACAGAGGGAGCAAAGTAGAGCATGTTTTGTTCTGTGTGTGTAAGATAAAGAGGAAGACATCATAATGCAAACATCCAACCAGGTGCATCACATTGAACCATTATGTGGAAAACAAAGTAATACACTGTATAATGACCATGATATTCATTTTAACTGTAAAATGAGAAGGTTTCATATTAGAAGCCTTATATATAATGATGCCTTGGAAGATGCACAACAAAAGAAACTGGGAGAGACTCTAGGAATAACTCCAGAAGATTTCACGATGGGCAGAAGGCTAACAATACAGATGGAGCTGTGCACATGGGAAATCGTCTGAGTCCTCCCTGAACTGTGCACTGGCCAGTTAGGGAGACCACCACTTGAGGCTGCCCTCAAACAGGAGCAGCATGCCTTTTGTCTTAAGGACAAAGTGATAAAAGTTTGACAGTGAACTCACACGGAAAGGAAACACAAAGGCCTCTTCTTTTACTTTTTGGTAGACCAAAGTTTTCTTATTATTTCTTTTCCCCAAATCCTTTAAAATCTATGTGTTTATATCTCTTGGAATAAAGAGAGATAACAATCTCCCCTAAATCAGGTTCTGACAGTTTGTCAATTGGGACAGTTGTGGACAGAAATTTTGGGTTGGCCAAAGTTTTAGGGGTTTTCCTTCTGTAGTGGGATCATCCTTGAGGCTCTGATCCTTCCTGCTGCCTGGCAGAGAGGATAGCCACCATTCCCACATGGAAAGTCCACATGTAGATGGACAAGCATCCAAGGGCTGACCTAAGAAATAGTTCAAATTTAGGCCCTTTTGAAGTAGATCCCTGGCAGAGGGGAGATCTTCTCCAAGCACTCCAGAAGCTGCAAGTCAACAGTGAGCTAAGCAATGAATAAGCAGCGGCTAGAACATGTTCTCTTCAGCAGTAGCCTCCGGATTTGTCCTGCGGAAACTGGGAAATTTCTCTACCCTGAAATAGAGCAAATAATCTTACATTAGAGGGATCATAGACAATGAAGGCTACAAAGTTTTTGGTTTTTCACTAGACTAAAAACTTGGAAAGGAAAACAAACAGTCCAGAGTTCCTCTGGCTGCTTATAGCAAAGATGAAGGCAGCAAAAGCAGCATAGAAATAGAAACTAAACCCAGAAAATTAAATAAAGTAAGGAAAAATCTGGTCCCAAGGGTATGCTGTTGCTTGAGTATATGCAATAGCACAAATACTCAGAGTGAAGGTACACATAGGGCACCTGCTCAAAGAAAAATGCACTTCAGAGCTTTCTGTTCTTCAGTGGCTCTAGTTTTTTCTTGGTAAAACGTTATGACTGAGATTATTTGTTCAGTTGTATTGACTCCCCATTTTTCTGTTTGCAGCACAATTCTCTTCAATGTTGCAGAAGTGGACTTGCAGGGATCTCCAGCAGCCCTTCGCATCTTTACTGTTCCTTTGCACGAAAACAGTTGTCTTATTTTGGTTCAAACACCACTGGCCTTTTTCTCCCCTGTGGCAGGCAGCAACAAGTAAAGACTAATGCAGAAATCATCCTCTGACATAATACATAAAACCTGATCACATTTTCTGCCTCTCAGCTGAAACATATTGATCTGATTACTCTTTGGGATGAAACATGGAAGAAGACAAGTTCCTCATATATAAAAATAAACTATTTAATGTAGATGTCCAAACACATATACAGTTATATTACATGTGTAGATCAATACATTATTTTTGTAAAGCATTTGGCCATCTCTGGAGACAAAGAACATATATGAAATTAAGCCCAAATTTACTGCATTATGCCAGTTTAATATATCTATTAATAGCATTTATCTTAGTGGAGTCAGACTTTCAGGGAACTAAAAGGGAATAAGGATAACCCAGAGAGGAGATAATAATAGAAAAAAAAAAAGGGGGAAGAAAGGCAGCATGAGAGGAGACGGGTCAGTGACATAAAAGGCAGCTGTGCGGGGTTTCTGGTTCTGCCCAGGGTGGCTGAGAAGACAATGCCAAGGAATTTGATGAGGAGTTTCTCATAAAACTGAAGCCTCCATGCAGCACAAGAGGCAGTCACCCAGGCCAGGAAGGTCTGGCTGGGCATGAGGTAGAAGAACCTTGGACAATTAGCAAAAGCAAAAGGATCAGTGAGCAGAGGACAGGGCAAAATGCAGAAGAAAAGATGCATGGCACTTAGAGATCACATTTAGTCTGGGACTGCAGTCAGCACTGCCTGCTTTGGATAAGCAACAAGGCTCCCAGCTATGGGATGCACAGTGTCCACACACGGGCATGACCCACCCAGGCCACCACTGCAGCGAGAGCCTGCAGCACACCGCATGCACTCCAGGAGACAAGAATATGTCTTCAAAGAAAACTCAGTTCAGCGTTTTCCAACTTTTGGAATTTGAAACTTAAATAATCTCCTTTTCACCTTTTCTTTACAAAAAATCCTCAAGAATATGCACAGAGGATTGTTTTCAAACATAGCCTGCAGTACTGCAGGCTGCTGAGGCAGCAGCACAGTCTTGAATTACAATTTTTATTTATTATTTTGTTGTGCTCCCTGTATTTTTCTTACAGCACAGAGAAGGAAAAAGGCAATTTTCAAAAGTTTATAACTCAGCTCTACCCCAATGAAATGTCATTTGGGAGACAGAAAAGTGGGGAAAGAAGGACATTTATGGCAAATCTCCATTGCCAGTCCTTTTTTTTTGTCTCTTTACAAATGTCTGCAGAAAACACCAATGGAATTAAGGCTTACAGGAAAAAAAATCATAAATATGCTACAGTGGAATATGTTAAGCAATCACAGTAATATATATACATCTCTTTTTAAGCGTTCATATAGAAATACACTTGTAACCATGTAAATGTATGCACTGCAATGGGTTTATGACAGGTAGTGCCAGGGGGAGAGGAAAAGCATTCCCCTCTCTTGACCGTGCCAATACAGCCACACAGCACAGCATGCCTTTGGCACAAATTTTACTGAGATTTACGTTGGAAATATTCTAGCAAGCACTTATACATATGTTAAGGGAGACTTACTTCATTCTTCCACCTGTAAAACTTTAACTGCTCTATGTTTAATTGCCTTAAGCCTCAGAAGGAAAGGAGGAAAAAATATTAAAAGAAAGGCCCTGGGTTTCTCCTTGGTTGCAAGGCCTCCACGGAGATTCCCTTTAGCTTTGGTAACATTAACCAGCATAAAACCAATTACTAGAATGAATTCAAATAATTTTTTTCTCCCAAAACTCATAACTTTAAAGCCAACTCTTGTAAGCCTCCCTAAGTGAAAGGAAAGGGCTGAGCCTACTGAAACACAAGGGACATCTGCCTCTTACCAGGTCAGCAGGTCAGGATACAGTGCCCCAAATGAAGGACTTGTGGGGTGAAAACAGGAAGAAAAGGAAACGTGATGACCAGGTGTTTTGAACTAACAGCTGTGAATAAAAGTTGATCAAATTTTTGTGCTGTTGAAAGAAACCCCAAGCTGTGAACAGAGAGCAGGTAAAGAGGGCAAGGATACACAAGTCACCATTTTAAGATACTACAATGAGCTTGCTTGCAGACACATAAACAGAGAAGCAATACCTGCATCCACTGCTCATCACAGATGACTGGGCGCCTGAGCCTCAGACCTGACTCAGGAGGACTGGACTCCAGAAACATGGAGCAGCTTTCCCTAAACACCTTTGAGCATTTCATTGCTATTCCTAGAACTAAGCCCAGATTCTCTCCCGATGCTGAGAAGCCATCCTCCAAAAGCTGGAAGTCATCACCAGCTGGGAGATGACACCAGCCCAAGCAGCATCATGCGCTCACCCAGCATCCCGCCCTGGTGCCTGGCAGGGCTGCTGCCAACAGAAGAGCCAGGAGGGCAGCACAGGGAAAGACGCAGCCAGCTCTGCAAAATACCTTCAGATTCCATGCTAGAAACCAGGAACACTTACAATAAATCCTTAGTGGGGTTTCTTCCCAGTGCTCCCTCCAAGGCTGCAAAACTAATGTTAGGAAAGGTGTTGAAGGACCAAAAACATGTTTAAAATACATCTAAAACCATTGCTATATCACAGCTTCTGGAATGAAGTTGATGGCAATTTCACCAAGCTGGTCCGTAAGTGTCATTAGACACAGTGCAAAGTAGGAAGAAAACATATAAAAATAAGAACATGCATACTGGCGTGTGAGGCAGGGAGCTTATTATCAAGTATTAAATTTTTTCTAACTGCAATATGGAGTCTTAAAATAATTTCTACATAGGCTTTCTGTGTAAAAAGCACAGTCAGTGAAAAGTTACACTAATTTAAACAAAATTAATAAAGAAATGTTCTGCTTCTTTTTATCATCTTTCTACCTCTCATCATTTATCATGCAAATTAAATTGCAGTAATAGAAAATGTAAAGAAAACAAACTCTGCAGTATATTGAAACCTCTATCCAGCAAGAGATAAGGTTGAATATTAGAAGGAAAGGTGCAGAAAATTAGCTGTCCATACAATAACTGGGAGGGAAACTGTTTTATTTAGCCTGGAGGGATTTTTTGTTGCGAACTGACTAAATTAAAATCCAGACTATTATACCCAGTATCACACCAGAAAACGCCTTTTCCTTGCACTTTTAGATAAATTTTCATTGATCTCATTTTATGCATGATTACATTTTTAATGAGATGTACAATATTTCGAAGCTAATTTTAAATGCCTTCTCTCTCTCCTTCCTCCATTCCCCTTACCTCCTCCCACCATATACACACTTACTGCTTGTTGGATTAACATTTCTGATAAATTGCTAGACCAGAGAGGAGCATTACCAAGAGGAAATAAATTACTTCCATCTTTTGCAGCTCCAGCATAGTAAAGTAACCTTAAAAATGCCCACTGTCTAATTATGCCACCTTGCAATTCTTTCCAAATGCAATCGGTTTATTTCATGTAATAATTTTATTTGTTGTCAGTAACCCTGAAAAACATACAGATTGTGGTAAGAAGTCACCTTCCTCTGCCAGCAGTACTGGCCATAAGAATCAGCACTCCCTTGAAATTCAAAACTCCTCTAGAAATAAAAAGTTTTATTCACAAGATCTTTGACTCTTGTGAATAAACTACAAAGCAGGTGAACGTGGGTGAACTGGCCTATTGCCAGAGCACAGTGATCTTGACTTTAAAATATTAGCCAATAATTGATTTTCAGCATGGAAAACTTGGCTTGTTCCCAGAAGTTTTAAACTTTATTTTCTTCCTTTGACTATTTTTGGTAAAGTCATACCCTGTAAAACAAAGAGGGAAATTGCAGGGACAAAGCATGAAATAAAAGTTCTGCCTCTAGCCCATCATTAAGTACCAAGGATTTTATTTCCCTCTTTGATTTGAGGGCTGTTTTTTTGTGAATAGGAGTTGGTTTGTTCGAGCAATGAGTGGAGGTTTGAAGGAGTATATTGCAATGCCCAAGTCAGCAAGCACAACAGCAGAAAGATGCTGCAGAGATGTTGATACATGTAAGTCAGAAAATGAGAGTAATGAAAGACTGGCTGAAGGGTATAAACAGCAATAAGTTGATGATGTAATACCTTCAAAATGGGTACAAAAGGAGGAGTTTTTACATATCATATCATCTCCCATACACTGAGTATCCTGTTCCTACCCTGTGATATGTCAAACAGCTTCGCTCTTTCTAAACCTCTTCCTTGGGCCATCACTGTCCAGTTCAGAGCTCACACACCACTCTGCTGAGCTCCCTCCAGTTCTGCATAGGCTGAAAGCCCCCTGTGCTCCACCATCCCCCAGAGAAACCGGGCTGTCTTTTTCCTTGCTCACCTCTGGGTTTCCTCCAGTTACTTAGTATCTTTTTTGAAGTGTGATGCTCCAACCAGATATTGAAACGTAAGCAAGGCTTTACATGCCCTGACCAGTGCAAGGTAATAACTATACCTTAATACATAAGGTAACACACCCCAGAAGGCTGTACCACCAAGACACTAATATATTCACCATCCTACTGTCAATCACCACCAATTTGTGGTTATCTCTGTAAATTTTTTGCAGTTCTGCTACCTAGCCAGTTCCTCTCTAGTTTGTATTTAGAAAGGGAAAATAAATAAGAATAGACAATTAGATGTTTCATAATTTAATTTCAACTCCATAATTTCTCAACATTTTTCAAACTTTCCAAGATTGTCCTGAATTGCTCTTTTGTCCTCCAGAGGGATAGCAGCTGCTCTCCCCCTTTCCTCTGCAAACATCAAGGGCACATTCACTATTCACAGCTCCTATCCAAGGCAAACCCTGCCAGCTCTCTGCTTCATTTACCTTCTCAGTCTAAGAACTCATATTATTTATTGATAACTACACTTTTGGAATATTTCATTCTCCTAGGAAACATGCACCTATTTTACAGGGTGTCAGTGCAGACAACTGTAAGCAAGGCTGTGTGGGACCATGTCTGAGCATCACAACTTAAAATGCATCACAGCTCCAGCCTTCTGCAGGTCAGCAGGGTGGTGACTCCTGGGAGAGAGGAATTGGGTTGACTGGACACAATCTACAGTTACGAAACCCCTAGTGCCATTTTGCATTTCTCCTGCAGCTGCTCACCCCCAATTGCAGTTGTGTCAGGAGGGGCCGAGAGTACCTTTGGCACTGGATCTGCTATGGCAGCTGGTCCGGTAATGAGCAGAAACAGGTCAATAGGTGGATCGGGGACCATAAGATGGCATAGCTCTGAACTAGAGCAGTAATGGAGAGTATGAGAAAACTGGTGAGAATGCCAGGGAAGGGAAGAGGGCTGGGATGGAGTCCGAGCACTGAAAAACATGGAAATGAAGGAGAAATAGAGGACTATCAGCTCAAGCTGAAGCATCATGAGAGGGGATTAGGAGTTTAGGCTTTGGACAGTGGAAATGAAGTTGAGTAAAACATCCCACAGACAATGGGAGCAGGAAAGAATCTTAAATGCAAATCCACATTTCACAAAGGATTTATCATTATCTAGCACCGCTTTGAGAATTAAGTGTTTCCATCAGAAGTCTTGTCCCAGTGCACTAACATGACAGACAGCATGAGCCTTTCCAGATGTGGGAGCACGGATGGGCTTATGGACCTGCGAAGCAAAATACTTTCCTAACTCTCCCCAAACAGATGAAGAGGACCTTTATACAACATGTGAAAAATTATCACTACCAAGAAAGCATTGTTACAAGCAACAGACAACAACATCCTGAAATCAAAACCAATGTATGAAAATACAAAAAAGTTCTCGAAAGGTAAACACTTGAAGGGAGATCATGGAGCAAAATCTGACCCTCAGGATGTACACATGATTAATCTTAAACTGTGGTCTTTGTGGTGAAATTTAAAAATTATAAAACTTCTACAGCTAAACAATAGCAAAGAACCATTACCACATGTCATTCAAGCTCAGCTGCTATTAAACAGAAATTTTGTGAAAAAATAATGATTTCCACAGATATACTCTGAGACATCCTGAAAACGATGCAGGCAGGGAAAAAGAAAAGGGAGCGAAAGAAGGGGCTGGAGAGAGGAAAAAACATCCTGTGCAGACTAAGCAGACTATAAATTCTCAAAAAGACCAGCTAGAGATCAGGACATTCACGGCTGTGAACTTCTAGCAAGAGAGATGCCTTCTTAAAGGAAAATCAAACTAATTGCAAAGCAGTAAGAGTAGACCAATACAGCTAACATTTTAAATGCAAAAACCTGTATGTTCATGTGGCTTCCACATGGACCGAATGTGTCCTTCTCCAAATACATGGTGTGCAAGCCATAGACTATTTATATTTGCTCTGGCTGCTGGCATTGCATATATGTCTTTTTAAGCAAACTGTAGTACAAACTAAACACAATTTCCCTTCATTACCTGTGGCATGTGGTCTCGTAAGGAAATTAAATCACTGACCTGCCCCTAAGGAGGGAACATCTGCAGTGGACAGTCCATGGATGTTAGCTGCCCACCTACAGCAAACCACAGCGAAGTATAATTTCCATCTGTCTTTTAAAAATACTGAGTTTTGCAATGAAAATTTGTATTGAGGTAATGCACACCATATGGGGTTAAACACTGGATTCATCTGTCCCAGTATCCATTTCTGACAGGGACCAGTAGCGGGTGCCTCAGGCGAGCACAAACCTTCCCCACACACAGTAAGTGTTTTAGCATTTATTCTACCAAAAGTTGTTTCTCTGTGCCCAGTTGTGTACAGCAAACACCCGAGTTTTATCCTAATTGTGCGGGTATATCTCGGACTAGGACTGTTTTCAATAGAGTACATTTTCAAAATAATCCCAGATATTTGGCAGGGAAATTGCAAAAGCTGCTTGTAGGCTGTATGTAACTTTTAACACACAAAAGCAATTATTGCCTTCATTTAAATAGCTCTCCAAATGGATCCCGTTCATGTGCTGGCAAGTCGGAGAGCCTGAGCTGAGTCTGCATTCAGGAATGTGAACTTCTGGACAGTGCTGGATTGCAGGCTCTTACCTGAACTCCCAATCCCAGCTCCGGTGCAAATGAATAGCCCGGGCTGAGTGGAGGCCAGCCCTGGGCTAGGGATGGCTAAAGTCAGGGACAGGGGCAACATTGCACAGATAAACTCATTCTTTTGACACAGGCATAACCAACTCCCACACCCTGTTATTGCTGCTACTGCTTTATTAAAATGCATAAAGCAGCCAGAAGCAAAGACACCAATAAATTCTTCTGTAAAAGCAGAAATGTTTTTTTCAAATGGCTCCCTTAACACTAATAATCACAGCTCTCTTATGTGTACTTGACTCTGGTTAACCTTTTTCTGGCACTTTTTAACTTCTCCAAGTCAGGTACTAATATGGAACTAATGTGGGGTTTATTTTCCCTATAGGAATTGCAGAAAGAGCACTGCACATTATCGTAATCACGCAAGCTCCTTCCAGAAACTGCAGGACTTTAGATCAAAGCATCCGCATTATGGCACAGGAAAAGAATTTAATAACAATTGTGGGACTAAGCATTTTTTTTAATGTTAAGGGGGTTTTATTGAATATTAATCCTATAAAATGCTCCTGAAAGTTGGCAGAAGGAAAACTGATGTCCCAAATAGTTACCGCGGCCTTCCACATTGCAGGGATGCAATTGCAGTGTAATCAGAATTCATCATGCCATTAGCAGAAGGACAACAGGAAAGGAGACACTTTCTCCTGCATCATGCTGTTTGAAACAACAAGAACTGTGAGAACAGAGCTTGTAATTGTTAACCTCAGCCAAGCACTTGAAGTTTGCATGTTTTTTTGGTTTAGAGCTTGCAATTTCTTTCAATACAACACATACTCAATATTTGCACTTTCAATTTTACCTTCTATTAAAGATTTGCACTATATTTCATCTCCCAGGGGAACAAAGATACTGGGAACGTGTTTGCTGTGAAAATGAACAAGAGGTACCTAGAGTTTTGCCCACCCCCCCTCCATTTCTAACTGCTGGATACTTTCTTTTTTCCTTTTTTTTTTTTCCTGGAGGAGGTCACTCCAGCTCCCCAACACGGCTGCAGTCGTGCTCCAGCCGCATTAATCCCTGCCCTGCTGAGCTGCTGGAGAAACAGGAATTCATCTGACACCAGCAGGGGAAAGACAGAAGGAAAAATTAAAGGGAAAAAAAATGAATGAATAAATAATTCAGGCAAAGGATGAATACTTGAACAAAGCAGCATCTGTACGTGAGGGAACATTAGGCTGCACTAGAATAGATAAGAGCACCAACTGACAAAGGCATACTTTACAAAAGCAAAGCTAGTTTACCTGTCTGGGGCACAGTGACAAGATCTATCTCTGAGCATCACCTGGACACACACAGTGTTGCGGGTGAGATCTGCTGCCACCCAAACACTGTGCAGGTAAATGACCACGAAGCTAAGAGGTGCCAAGCATTGGGCACAGACCCTCTCACTGGCACATGCCTGGGAAAGCCTGGGTTTGCTGTCAGCCAGTTTAGCTGCTATTGGATAGAAATGCTTGGCACAGCTTCTCCTTTTGCTCCCTAAGTATCCAGTGGCCCCAGTCACCTGCCTTAGGATTTGCTGAGTAACTTATGAAACCCACCCCTGAGGCATGTGTTAAGGATCCACACCGTCGAAAACACCCTATGCTTTAACCTCCATTTCTAATAACTCTTTTCTCTCTTCTTCATAAGGTAAACTTTGTTTTAACACAAACCTGGTCTTAGTTTCTTGTACTGAGACACCTCTAGCTTCTTTACTATAAAATGAAAATCTTTCATTATCTATCACAGTATTGTGTTTAGTTAACAGCCTGAAATGAAGAAACTACTTTTACCTTTATCTCCACCACATCAGTTTGGGGTTTGTCTCCACTCGGTGGAGACATTTTCCTACCTGTTTATCATACAAATATCCTAAAACAATAAATGGGAGAGTGACCAACCAAATGCAATGCAAAAGATCAATTGTTCCTCCATGGTTCCACGTCAGGATTTGTGCCATGAACATTATTATCACCTGCAAGCTGCTGTACCTTATAACATCCCCATCCCTGCTGCACTGATTCCCAAAGGTGATTTATCTGCCACAAGCATCAAGGGCAGGGGCTGAGCAAAAAATCACATTAATACATTTTGATATCTTACTGTTTTATCAATGCAGTCTTCCAAGTTTATGAGCATTTGGCTTTATTTTACACCAGACAACTCAACGCCGCCCCAGAGCAGGCTGCCAGATGTGCAGTGTTTACTTCTGCAGCCTTATCGCTTGTGACGGGTCAAGTCAAACAGAAACCTCCTGGGGAGCCAGGACTGCTGTCCCAGTTGCCCTGCCTGTGCTCCCCTGGACAATGCTCTCCAAACAGGCTGACCACATTTGTAACATCCAGAAGTTATTTTGGAGATGAGTTGGTGATGCCACCCAGCATCTGGACCTGGGATGCAAAATTATGCTCTAAACATCTCAAAGACCAAGAAGGTGGATGCTGCAGTAGAGATTCAAGGTGTGAGCTAGGTACGAGAGGATCCCGAGAGCAGCAAAGGTAGTTTTCATTCATATCCATATAGAGATTTCTCAAGATAAAAATGTTAAGCTTGAAACTATGCAATATCAAAGAATATATGTGCCATCAGGAATCTCTGCATATTTGGCATTTGAGAATGGTAAGAACATCAAACGGTTGTGGACTTGGCAACATACAGCATTTTACTGTACTACATATTCTGCTGTCACCTAAACTTGCTTTAAAACTCCCTAGTAACCGAGTCTTCTCCCGTCTTTGAAAGACTTTTGCTTAGTCTTAAAGATTTAATTATTGGTTGCTTTTTTCCTACTATTGCTTATAAATTTCTTTTGTGAAATTCAGCCCCTTGCCTTTGGTTTGTAAGATGGGCATCCTGCTGGATAACAGATCTTTCCATCATTGCTCAACAGCCATGGGCATTTTTGTATGCTGATGTGGCTGCTTAGTCACTGCTTAGCCAAGCTGCAAAAATTTACCTTTCTTAATCTCTTCTCATAAGTCAATTCTTCCAGATCCCCAGTTCTCTTTGTTGCTTTTCTGTGAACTTGTTCCAGTTTGTTAACAGAAAGCTACTGACATGGTGCCAGAGCAGGGGACGATTTCCCAGCTGCAGCCACAGGTCAGTACAGAGATCACTATTATTTTCCTGCTCTTTACCCCAATGGTTTAGTGCAAGCAGTCCAAATCTATACTGTTCACTTTTCCTATATGACACTGCAAACTCATATCTAACTCATTGTCTGTTGTTACCCTGAAATGTCTCTTAGCATCGCTACCGCTCAGGTTCTTTCCTATTGAATATACCTGTGATGGATTAGTACTTTCATACACAGGAAGCTATATCATCTGTATTTTTCAAGGCTGAATTTCATTTTTTCCTCTCCTGCTTCTAACTTCTACAAATAACCTGGTATTACACCTGTATAAAATCCCTCACTACTCATCATTCTCCGAAGTTAGTCTCATAATGTTTCCTTCATCTCTCAAGTTATTAGAAGTTATTAAAGGAAATGCATACAATTAATTCAGGACTAGCCACATGGCTGTAAATAACCCTCCACCACATTAAACATTTTGCCTTTACTGCTATTCTAGTCTTTAGCCTTTTGTAGAGTTTTCCATTCAGTAGGCAGAGTTTCCACCTGTATCACCAGATTAAACTTTTCAAACACAAGTCTGTGAGAAGTCGAGGGCTGTTTTACTCTAATCTGCCCCAGGGAATCTACTGCCTTCCTCACACCCACTCCATTTTGTAACTGAAATGCAGGGAAGGACCTTTGAAGAATCCTATTACTTGTGTTGCTAATGAGTCTGTAATTTTCAGTCGCAAGCACAGTTATGATTATCAGCTCCTGGGCCACCTCCTGAGTCAGCATTTTTGCCATTGTTGGGACGTTGTTTGAAGACTGGAAATGTGCATACTGGAAAAATCACTTTTCTCTTCTTGACAGATCTATTGCAATCACTTTATGATTTCTGTATCGGTCCCATCAAAAATACTGGGGTATCAAAAAACTAAGGACTCAGATTAGGTCAAAGCCCTTTACTACAAACCCCACATCTATGGGGCTACTTTGAAACTGCCTCTCAGTTTTATCATGCCAGTATCTTTTTCCCCACTAAAGAGCACTCAAGAGACTTTGAGATGGTGGAAAGCTGATCACGTAACAGTCCTCTATTTGTGGCTAAGCCTAGCAATCTTGACAAAATGACAGCCAGTTTTCAGGAGACACACACCCCCTCATCTGAGCCGAGCCTGTGGGTTTTGTATGGAACAGAAGGACGCCGGCACATTTAACCCTCCAATTTCATATTATCCATAAATTTTCCAAGCACTTCTCTTTTAAACATTCAAAGAAAAAGCTTCAGACCAAGCTAAAGGTAGGCATTTTATTGTAGTAAAAGAAAAAAAATAATCCAAAAGGAGATTGCCATCTTGACAATCTGTTAAAAAAATCAAACCAAAAAATGCAGGGGAGAAATGTTGCCTGCATACCTGTTTTAATGTACCATGCAGACCATCTGAGTTACATAAACAACAAAACCTCAAAAGCTGTCGACATCTGAGCATTTTAAAGTTGCTGTAAGGCAATTTTTTGGCAAGTGGTCATATAATTATTTGTTCTGGAGACTCTGCATCCACTGCAAGAAGGAGTGAACACAAGATTGCACAAGTTTTGCCTGAACATGGAGCAGAAGAAAGTGAATGGTCTCTGTTTCCTCAGTCTGTCCCAACTTGGGCTCAACCACAAGAAATATCTATTTTTCCGAAATAAACTTTAGTCTTACCACAGGTAGCTAAAGGATAAAACTGATGACTATTACCCTTTTCCTAAGACTGTTGGAGACGCCCATTCCCAGGCTGCAGAACACTATGAGGAGAGGATGGGGCTCTTGGACTGGAGAGTCCCGTGAGCAGACCCCAGAGATGGGCAAGCCTCCACATCTACTTGCCACATTTGTCAGCATCTCCAAACTGCCTTTTCCAATGAGAGCTCCAGACCAACTTTATCTATGTTAAAGGGAGGGAAAAGGAGCAGGAATCAATATAGTTTTAGATGGTTTGAGGTGCGACAGAAGTGACAGAAGGCTGGTGTCAAAGTCTGGGCTGGCCAGAATAAGGTGGATTGTGTTAGGCATATCAAAACTAAAAGAAATTCCAAGAACTGGTTTATTATTTGATGGAGATGATTATATTATTAAAAAGGATACAGACAGGGCAGAACTGGTCAATAAACATTTTGTTAGGAAAGACACAGACAGCATACTCAAATCAGATGAAGACAATGAACTAGCCTGAGTCTATTTCTAGCAAGGGGAGCATTAAACAATCTAAAATCTGGTGCCTTGTGCTACTATGTCATAAAAGAGTTGCCAGGAGAGATCACTAATCTGTCAATAAGAACTGAAAAAAAGTTACCATACCAGGGAAATTGCAGAACACTGTAAGAGCATGAAGATTATATCCATACTCACACAGAGCAAGCACGACTTGTAACTACAGGTTACTTAACCTGACATCAATCCTCAGCAGAAAGTAATGGAAGTTAATATAGAGATTGATCAATAAAATATTAGAGGATAGGAATAAAATTAACTCAAGTCACTAATGTTTTGTACAGAGTCTTGTTGAGCAAACATTGATTTTTTTAGGTTTCATAGTGTTGTTTGAATTGACTGATTTTGAGTCAGAGCCATTGGACAAACAGGGCTGCTTCATGCAGCAAAGCTCTCTCAGAGCTTTCCCTGCCCTGGCTCCACAGTGGGTGACTGTCACCAGTGGAAGGGCAGGGATACAGGCCACACAGGGATTATCACATCCTAACTAGACCCTCGGTACCAAAAGTAAACTACTTCACATCAGTTTGAGGGCAGCAAGCCCCGTCCTTCACGTGAGGTGATCTTCTCAAGTAGACCCTGGAGTACCAGGTCACACCACTGATAGAAACACATGGCAAAACATAAGAAAATCCAAGTATTATTACATAGTCTTGGCAAGTGAGTCCATTTTATCTTACCAGTTCTCGCAGCGCAAGCAAGATGGCTAAGGGCAGTAGGAAAACCATCCCCACAAAGTGAGCGTGTGCTGGTAGAGGGACTCCTTACAACCACCACCGTTGCATCTGCTGCCCCTCGGACCAGAAACGCTTCACAAGCCATCGCATCCAATTCTGCAGAGAAAATAAGAAAGCTAAACGGAAGTTTGGCCTCGATCCACTGAAAGCAGGAGATCATCTGTAAGTGTTACAAGGTGTTCCCATCCTGCATTATGGCTGGACTCCAAATTGAGCAGAAGCTGAAATAATGGCTTTTATTAAAGGGGATTGAGGCTGGCCCTTGGCTAGCTCCTGCACGAGCTTCCTGAGGAACAGAGGCTTTACACTCATTCGTAGGAGTGGAGCTGATATATCCAGAGAATTTAGTTTCCAGTTGCTCAGGTAAACACAACTTCAGGCTAATTTTTACTAGTTAAATAAGTTCTCCATGAGCAGATTTACAACACATGTGACTGACTCAAAATTTTAATTACAAGCAGAGAATGATTAAGCTGCTTATTTAAAAGGAAAGACAGAGCCAGTCTGGTGGCCTTCTGGTAGCACTCCATAACATGATGGAGAGGTCTGGGCTGGCACTCAGCTCTCCAGCAGTCTTGCTTATGGGGCCAGCAGATGAAGTATAATCATCTGCTGGAAGGGCTCCAATACTCATCTGGGCCTCCAAAGCCATTATTGCCTGGAAAACAGTGAAAGCTGGGAGGAGGCCAAGGTCCCTGAAAACACCAAGTGCTGGATACCGTGGCTCACCTTGCCCTTCCCAGATGAAAGAGTCAGCAAGGGTTGAGTTTTGGGGTGGGTTTTGCGTGTTTTCTTCTTTAAGAGGCAGAGCATTTTCTGATGCTGCAAAATCATAAAGTCATTTAAACCATGGCGCTTTCATTGCATCCACTCAAACATCTGTGGTCTATTGGTAAATTATTTAAAAGTCATATATAGACAGCCTTGGGGAAATGCTACGCGGTGTTATGTAGGAAGCAGAGTAGGCTGGGTTTCTTATGAAGTTAACTACAAAACACTACGGCAAACTGGCCAAGTATAGTTATGGTGCTACTGCACATGCAGTTGCGGAGCACAATTAATGACTACTTGCTGAAGTGCAAGAAGCCATTAGGCACTCCTTTTACACAGGTCCTAAAGGTGAAGGACTGGGATCCAGCTCCTGAAGGATCCAGTATCAACCCCACAGATGAGGTGGGAACCTCCTCCACCTCCAGCACATCCCTGATAAGTCCCTTACCCTGTGGACACCTCTGCAATCTCAACTGTTTCACCCATCCCCTTCACCAGCAGCCTGATGCAGGACACCCACCTGCAAACGTGCACAAAACCCACAAGATAACAGGATCCAGCAATTGTAAGATTCAACTTCAAAGACATTAAAAGACATAATATTTTATTTGCCTTCTGCTTTTTAACTTTTGGGGTCCACTCAGGTAATGCTTTCAAATTTTTAATTAAAAATAAAGGCAAGGCTGCCTCTGCAGTCATATTTCTTTGAAGTTGGACATTTAAGTATAATATCTGTTACCTGAAGACTTTGCTAAAGCTGTGAGTTTAGGGAAACTCTGCCCAAAACATATGTCTCAGCAGATCTGGATGCTTATTTTGGTTTGATCTAGTTTTATTTTGCCTAAAACTCTTCCTGTACATTCTTTCAGCAATTTAAAAGTCATTTTGAATCCCATGCAGTTTTTCTTCTTGCATTTTAAAGTTAAATTTAATGCATTTTTTTATATCATCGTGACAATTTCCCTCCTTTTCAATCCAGTAATAACCACCTCCTTGCTCAGCACCTTCTCGCTGTCACTGCAATAGTTAACAGCAGTCCAGATATACGGCTTAAGGAGATAGTTTCATTAACACCTGGGAGAATAGAAGAGCCAGTGGCTCTGTTCTCCTAACGCCTTTGCTGCCGGGTGGGGATTCATGCGGGGCACACACGGGCTACACACACCTCGACAAAGCCCCTGCAATTCACACAGTGCCTTCTCCAGGCAAGGCAGCACTCGCAGCCAGCCTCGCACGTCTGTGAAAGCAAGCACAAGCCTCCAGTCTTTATGTTTCCTCTTAACCACAAAAGCATACTTACATCCTACATTACTCGGTGTAATGGGATCCATCATCAAAATACTCTTTCTACTGGAGGACTGTTATGTTTCATTGCTGAAAGAACTAAAACTTTTGAAGCCTCTCCTTAATTTTCAATGAAAAGCATTTGGTTCCAGGGTGACAGACGAGGCTCTTAAGAGCTGTTACCACCTCGGGTAATTATAAAATGACGGAAGGGGGGAAAGAAAAAAAAAGAGAGCAAGCGCCAGATTAACACTCTGTGTTTGTGCAGGGCTACAAAGGCGCTTCCACGGGTGCCTGCGCTGAGAGCTCAGTTATAACAGCTTCCAGTTGGAAAGAAAATTGAAGGAGGATGGAAGTGAGGAAAGAAGAAATTGCAATTAAAAACTGAAACAAATTCCAAAATAATATATGAACTGGAATGCTACAAAATACTTTTTGGGAAGGAAAAAAGAAAGGGGAGGGAAAGGTGGCTTTTGTTGCAAACTGAAAACAGCCCAGGTTTGAAAGAAGAGTCAAAAAACTCTTGTGCAAGCTTGGGGCTGGCTCACGCCCTAGCAGCTGGAGGAGGTTTGTCCTCTCCCCAGGAAACAGGTAAATCTCAGCAAATTGGAATTTCGTTTTGACACTTCAATTAATGTACTCTACATTAAGTATAAATGAAAAAAAAAAAAATCAAGACAAAACAAAGCAAACAGGCTAAGCAAAGCCCTGTGAAATGAAACTATTCCAGTAGTAATAATTCGCTCTTACATATGGTGAGACTGAGTAATGTAACCAATGCAGATAGACCATTCAAGAAACATACAGACTAGAAGCACAAAAAAGTATTTTGCCTCAGTAAAAAATAAAATGAAATAGCTCTTAGTGAGGACAGCTGAACACTGAGGTGGGAATCACAGAATGCATGATTAAACAGGGCAAAAGTAGGAGGCAAAGAGCATCACCGAGGTACAGTAGACTTTAACCTTTGATACCCTGGTCCCTAGATCTAAATTAAAACAGAATAAAATGCAACATTACTAGCCTATAGGTTCACATAATAAATTTCTCCCAGATTTTGCCTACTGCCAGCAAAGCGTTTACAGTACTACGTGGGGAAAAGCTAGGAAAATATCTATTTTGAGTGGCTGTGCTCACTGCCAGCCATGAGCATCCACGAACACCAGCTGCACTCACCCATTTCAGATCGGGCCAGCGAGTAAAGGTACTGCTCAACTACAGGGGGAATAATGGCAAATAAAGGGCGCTTTAATAAAACAGCAGCATAATACAGGACTCTGTCCTCTTTATTTTTTAATAGAAGCCTTTCACGATATGGAACTAATTATCGCCATCTGCCGTCCCCATACTTATATTTCCTCTCTCACAGTTCATTCTTCAAAAACTCAGTAGCTTCCTCCCTTTACATTTGTAAATGCTGTTGACTATGGATAAAATCCATGTTTACTTTGTATTCAGGGCCCATAGGAAAGCTTGTTTTAATCATCAACAGATGTTACATTCTGCTCTGCTGTGCTTGGCACACAACTTCAGAGGGAAATAAAAGAAAAATCTTTATTTTAAATTTAAATTGTAGATTGTTACAGACTAAATAAAATGCCAAATTGTTATTGGAAACAACATGGCCACTGTAATAACTATAGCTGACATTTACTTTTTACAATTATAATTTTTTTTCTGGTGCTGTTTAGCACAAGATGGTTTCCACATTTTGCAAAGGATTTTTTTTCCCCTCTTCTCTGAAATGATTTGCAATCAAGCCACAGACATTTGTAATTTATTTTTATTTAATACTTTCCTACGAGTTTATGAAATACTGGGATTATTATGCTATATACAGTAGATAGTTTTTGAATACGTACTCTCCCTCTGGACTCATATTTCAATACACATTATCCCCTTGAACTCATTTATAAACACCCATTATTCCCACAGACCCCGCTATAAACATGTAATATCTCTGTGGACTGTTTCAGCCTTATGGTCCTTTTTATCTCTGGCTTCTTTCCTATTTATATTCATCTTTGATGTCTGAACACACACTCCCCCCTCATTTTTGTGTACCCGGGGGATGTGGGTGCCCTCCCGTGGCGATGGGAGCAGTACCCTGCAGGTACAGCCACAGCTTCACTGTTACTTATTTTCCAGCTGCTGGAAAATCCAAGCTGGTGACAGAGGCTGGCTCAGGCACCTGCTGCACGTGTGCTGATTGCGGCATCCTGACATTCCCTGCTGATGTGATCGACCGTTTCCTTTTTAGCTGCTGGTGTGAGCAATAAGAATATGATCTCCAAGTCTCCATCACCAAGCAGTCATCCCACACTCTCTCTTCTCAGCTGCAGCTTAGCCCTGCGTACAGTTACCAAAACAGTGCTTTCTTTGAGTGGTAATTTCTCATTTCCATTTTATTTCTACACTACTGAAGAACCTACTTAGTGAAATTATTTATATGTTTAGTATAGCTCAGAAATAAAATGGAATAAAAGGCTTGAGCAGAAAAAACTGAAAGATTAGTCATGGTAGCTCTTTAGTGTACCTGACTACTGAGAGTGATTGGGAGTGCTCCAACAGCATTGGGAGTGCCAGATGTTGAATATTAGAATATTTGATCAGCAAATAGTATTACTCCTATGGTAACAATATACACAAAATCAAAAAATCACCATGTGAGTCTCCAGAAGACCACAACATCCCAGTCTGGATATGGCAGAGAGATGTCTTTGAAGCAAACAAAAGGTAAGGGACATATAGTGCCATTTATAATTAAGTCTCATATATTTTTATGGGACAAAACCTGAGTACTTGGAAAGTAAGAGGCATCCCACACAGCCAGAGTGAATTTCAAGGGGAGTGCTGCCTTAAACTCCTAGTCTTAAGATGAGAGACATTTCTCAATTACTGCAGCATCCTCTTCTCTGTCCTTGACAAATGCATTCTTGCTCTGTTCACAGCCTGTCTAGAGTGTTACTGCAAAGATAATTTCCCCATCCATCACCTGGAGCGTATCACACATCTCTGCAGCCCTCCATTAGCCACCTCTTCTCCCCTCCTCAGACACAAGATCCTTCTCTTCACTTTCATGGCTCTTCAACAACTTCTCCCCATTTTACTGAACATCTCCTATGCAGCATGCTGGAACTGCCTCCCGCCTCTGGCCAGCGTGGGCTGCCACTTCTGCTGCCTGCCTGCCAGCTTTCCAAACGTGTTTGTGCTTTCTCCCATCCTGCTTTTGAAAACTGAGATTCTACTACTGACACTGGCTGCAAGGGCAACACACGAGTCTGCCAGACCCCAAACCCCTACCCAGAACTGAGCACAGCCCAGGTACTCATACACTTCAGCTCTTGTCCAGACTGTTCACTCCGTGCTTAATCCCACTTGTGCGCAGGTTGAAGATGTTGAATTACCAGCAGTGCGAAAGCAAACCATCAAGATTGCTTTAAAGCCACAAGTCAGTTTTGTCTGAAATGCTTTAAATGCTTAAAACTTATACAAATCAACATGAAAGGGCCAGCACTCAGATTCATCCTCAGTACTATGGATAACACAGAGTCAGTTTGAACTCCATTGTGCATCTCTTGCATTGAGGAGCTATTGCAAGGGTAGCAGCAACGTCCTTCCACTGAACTTCCTTTAGTTTCTGTAATCCTCCAAAGCCCATCCAAAGCTTTGTACCCAAAGCTTTCATTAAATCAACAAGAGAGGAAGAGCCTTGCCTTTTATGCACTCTCAACTCACCAAGCAATGAAAAATTACTGTAATTGTCTTCATGCTGCCTTGAACCTGCACGTGCACCTGAAAGCTTGCAAGAGTGCCCACTCCCACCATCAGTTCCCTCTCCCGTTTGAAATCACATGAACATAAGAATGCAAATGCACAAGAATATTGACAAGGTGATATTACAATTTTAGATAGTTGCATTATTTCATGCCAGAAGACAGTTTAGACACAAGCTTCCTGCATCTATGAGTTTACCCATCAGTGTCCAGGAGTTTTTAGAGCAAGTCAAGACAGGTGCAGAAGGAACCTGTGCTGTACCTGGACCGATACAGTGAACGTCCTTGTAGGCTTTGGAAAGATGCAGATAT
Organism: Gallinago jamesoni; assembly: GCA_025769975.1. NCBI lineage: Eukaryota > Metazoa > Chordata > Aves > Charadriiformes > Scolopacidae > Gallinago > Gallinago jamesoni. The sequence continues at coordinate 44,545,001 of JAOQGH010000062.1, read as the reverse complement.
GTTTTTTATATCTAAGATAACACATTTATAAAAATCCAATGATGCACGCTCAGTTACTTAGTCAGATGTTGCACATATTTGTGCCAATATTAACCACAAACAAGTTTTAAAAGTCTTCTTAGGAAATTTTGAAATGTAAGAAAGAAATCTCAGGAGGAAATAAATCCTTTTCTGCTAAAAACTGCAAACTACAGCACAATGCAAACCAGCTTGGAAAGCAACAGACTTCTATTTTACATCACTAGTGAATACTGTTATGAATTAACAGCTCATTAAGAAAAAAAACTTTGCAAACCATGAATCTCAAAAGAAAGTCAGAGAAACTGTCATCTACAATTTCCAGTGTGTGAATAAATCTAAAAAGATGTCAACAGACAGAGCTCTTACCGAGAGCCAAACAAACAGGTGTCTCCTGGCCTCCTGACCCTGACATCAACGGTGCAATAAAACTCTTCCCATTTCAGGACAAAACCATTTGGTACCAGTACATGGAATAATACCTGCTTCTTAAAATATGGAAACACGTATAACAAATGCCTCTTAAAGTCCCAGAAGAAACAGAGTCTTACACTGTGAAGTATTCCCCGTAGGAATCCTGTAAATCATACTGAAATTTTACTTGTCCTGGAACAGGTTTAAAAATCTGTTTGTGGTTTCTCATACATTTTCTTAAATGTATCTGGTCAGTTCATAAATGAAAGAATCCTTCAAATTCCAATGTAAAGACCTCTGTACATGTTACTTTAAATAGCCTTAAATTGAAGACAAATTTGCTCTGAAAATTCTATTTTTATAGTTTTAAAAAAAATTTTACTCTTTATTATTTTTATCACATTCAATTGATCTGTAAATTAAAGTGCCATTATTTCATGTATTCATTCCTTCCTATCAGATTTGGCCATGCTGGCATCGCAAAGGTAGCGCTACCACAGCCTTTGGTTATTTTCTGCTCTATGAAATCCAGCATTTCCAGTGTGAAATATTTGGGTAGCTGAAATCACCACGAGCTTCACCTGTTTGCTTCAATGAGACGGGTCCCACCTCAGCACCAGCGAGGACCAGGCTGGGGCTGAAATGAAGAGCTGAACAGCAATGCTGGAGGTGGGCTCAGAAAGGGGAGACTAAGGGACAGGGAGAAAAAGAGCATAGCACTAGAGAGGACAAATTAATATTGCATTTAACAAACATACATTTCGCATTAGGCATTAATTCAACTATTTAAATAAAACTGTTAACGCAGGAGGACCTGTGGAGGCACATCAGCAGGCTGTGAAGGAGCAGAACCTGGGTTCTGATCCACATGGGGTCATTGTTTGGGCAGAAAGAAAAAAAAAACAACAAACCACAGAATATGGAAAGAAAAATATCTAAACAAAATATAAATATTTATATCCTCTGTCACAAAAACATACCTTTAGTTACATGGGTTTGCTTGTGTGCTTAAAATATAATCACATAAAAAGGAAAGGAACTAGAAAGTAAATAGGAAAAGCTGAAAAAAAAAAGAGGAAATAAATATAAGAAAGGGGAGAGGAGAAAGATACAAAGAAGCAAAGGAGTATCAAAGGGGAGGAGTATCTGAATAAATTGCCTTCAAATAAGAGAAAACATCCCCAGTCATCCATGGAAACAGAGATCTCCCATTTCACCCAGAATGAACCATCCCATCAGCATGTTAGCTAAGATGGTAAGCACCTTGTAGACCACAATTGGAAGTGTGTCTTAAATCAAAGGTATTTTGGTGAGACCTTCTTGTGGAAAGTATGTATGCTGAAGATCAAAAGACATTCACGGATTTGACAGAGTTGGAAGGGACCCCTAGAGATAATCTGGTCTAACTCCCCTGCTAAAGCAGGATCACTCAGGACAGCATCCAGGCGGGTCTTGAAGATCTCCAGAGAAGGGGACTCCATGACCTCTCCCAGCAGCCTGTTCCGGTGCTCGGTCACCCTCACCGTAAAGAAGTTCTTCCTCAAATATGAGTGGAACTTAACTCACTTCTCATGAGCAACAGAAATTAGATTGACTAGCATCACCACCTCTGATGGAGATTTGCATCCTGCTCTCTGAGCATCTGTGAAAATGTACCTAAGGTAGTAATTTCTCAGCAGGTGAATCTTGTTTACAGGACCAGACTGATGGAGATCTTGTGTGGAAGAGACAAAGCTCTACAGTGTTTATCATCGTTACAGAACTCTGGGCACAATATGTAATCACTTTATGATAAAAATAAATAGGTCAGGTGTTACCCTGTATAAAAATCTCTGCTCATGCAGATGGTCGCCCACATTTAATTTCCTTGACTACCTCTCCATCCATCCATCAATTCCTCTGCACTTGAAATATAAAGTCAATTTGGAAAGCTATTCCAAGATAACCTTCAAAGTCATTTCCAAAAGGTATGCCTCTGATTGAGAATGACAGTCCAGTTCTCTTTTGTGTTATATCTTTGTGACCATAATTCATTGTATTCACTCTGTATTGCATCATATTTCAGCAAGACAAGTATTTTTTTAACAGTATGTGTTAGCACGTAGTTTATTAAAATGAAGAACCCTTTATCTCCTTTGTCACTTCTCTCAGTTTCTTGCAGTTTATCCCATCATTGTTTTCTGTCATTAAACTAATATGACATACACACATAGACATGGTAAATACTAAATAATAAACCAGACAATGTTAATGTTGTGACATTCACAAAAGGCAACAAAATTAAAGCTGGGATTGTCACTCCAGCCTTGCATAACACCATGTTTGACACGAAGTTCCACAGTCACAGAAGTCACAGGAGATTTAAGAGAAGAATGGATAGGGATAGGCAAAAAAGGCAGAAACATTAAATTTTTTTTAAAATATATTTTTTTACAGTTCATTGCATTATTATTTATCTTCTATACTTTGGATCATCACTGAAGAAATTCCGTGTTCAAACAATTCACAGTGATGGAATAAAACATCATATCAGAACTACTGGATGGTAACAACTGCTGAATTATTCAAGAAACAGGAAAGTATTAGAGGTTGTGTTTATTCAGAAACAAATGTGCCTTGTTAATTCATAGGACTCGATATAGGGCGATGATTTGATCTGACACTTTGCATAAAATAGGCCACCGGAATTTTCTGTATTACTTCCAGTTTAAAGATCAACAGTTGCACTTGAACTCCAGCTTTTGGAAAATCATCCAATCTCAATTTTAAAATATCCACTGTAACAGCCATTAAGCTGTTCCAGTGACTAATCAGCTTGCTCAATTAACACATACACTTTTTTAAGTTCAATTTTTGTCTATCTTCAGTTCAGTAAATGTCATTATACTTTTTTTCAGCTAGTTTTAAGAACTCTCTAGTCTCAGATTTCTTTTGCCTGTGTAGGCACTTAGTGACCGTGTTCAAGTCACCTCTTAAGTGCCTTTTTGATAACAGAAGAGGCTTGATTTATTATTTTTTTTTAATCTGTCACCATAAGATAAATTTTCCACTTATTTAATCATCCTCATGGATTTCACTGCATCCGTTTCAGCACCCTTCTCCAACTGTTAGCCCAGGAAACGGACAATATTCCAGAGGCATTTGCAGTGGTAAAGAGAGATCATACAACCCCTAATCCTACATAGCATTCTTCAGGCCCTCATGAAAGCATGTCACCAGCAGATTTCTCTGTAGTCGTGCTAAAATTGACAACTTACTCAAAGAGAAGACAGTCTCCATAATAAACACACATCATAATGTCTCAAAGCAATGATCACACAATTATTTTAAACTTTATTAACATCGCGCAAATGACCTTAAATGGAAATGCATTTCAATTAATTCACAGATCACCAAGACGATACCTGATAACAGCTTTCAAAACAAGTGGCATTTCTCAAACTGGAAAGGAGGATACATGCACAATGTCAACTGAAAAGTTGAGTAATAGCTTATCTAGAATTTGCCTCATCCTCTCTTTGCATATGCAGGCCAAAGAGCAATATCTCTTAGAAAAACAGAAAACATTGTAGTCTGGGAAAGCTAAGCATCCTTTACACATTCAAGTGCTGCTACTCCTTGCACAACACAGAGATAATGTGAATTCACAGAAACGATCCTGTCTTGCCCTGAGAGGCACTTTACAGAGAGCAGACAGGCACACCTGGCCTTACAGCTCGTCATACATCTACAAGCATCCCCAGAAGAAAATCACAGCATTTCTCAGCATTCCCATGCTACGTCACCATCCTGCAGGTGACCACACACCAAGCATTGCTGGCAGCTGCTCCCCATAGTGTGCAGCAGACGGGGCCACACTTCCATGACCATGGGGCGTGACAATGCATGATGGACCCTGGATGCAGAAATAAGTGTGAGATGACATCTACTGCTGATGTCACGCAAAGGTATCCATGAGTAAGGGGAAGTACAAACAAGAACTCTTGAAAGAAAAAAATTATTCTTATCCAGGAACATCCACCTTCTTGATAAATGGTGTTTGAATTATACTATCGTAGTTTACCAAAGGGCCAGATAGCAAACAGGCTTTTTAACGATAGATGGTGGTGACGCAAAGCTGCTGACCACTCACTGTGCAGCCCTACCCCAACCTCTGACCTCATCCCATCTGATGTTTCAGTACAATGTAATTTTCCAGAACATTAAAACCATCAAGACCACAAAAACATTACAAGTTATATTCTACATTTAAAGTATTTGTGTTGCTTCAATTGGATCCAAGCAAATTAAGCTGTAATTAACTTATCTCCTGCATAACCCTATGCCTTGATGAGACCTTTATGTTTCATATTTGAAGCAGAGGAATAAACAAAAATAAAAGTCATAACCATGAGAAGGAAATTAGTGAATCTCAGGAACTTCTACTTCAGAAAAAGTATCCTTTGCTTCTGGGATGTACATGCTTTGCTGTATCAGGCTTTATGAATTTATTTTTTTTAATGAAGAAAAATGGCTTAATTTAAATAACATACAAACAACTTACATACAACAGAAGTTTCTCTTAGAATGCTGTATGCTTTTCTGCATTTGCACAAGACAGACCAGGGTGAACAGATCAGACCCTGAACTCTCAGATGTTTCTCTTAGCTGCTACAATGAGTCCCTTCTGAAGCTGCAAGGATCCACAGCGAGCTGTCAGAGTGCAGAAGCACATGCAAACCCACCCAGGCACTTCCTTGCGCAGCAGTAGAAAGAAGCAGCCCTCCACTCCTTCCAAGTCCTCCAATGCAGAGGACCCTCTCCTTCAAACACATGCACAGTAAAACAGTGCAGGGACCCTGTGAAAATCAGCAGCTGTAAACATACACCCAGATGACGTCTTATGAAACTATGGTCACCAAAAAGCTGCTTTTTTGACCCAAAGGACAGCCCATGTGTACATATCTGCACAGCACAAAAGGTTGCAGGCAGTGTCCCACAACACCAGCTGCCCACAGACCAATCATGGTCAAAGTCTTGTTTCTGCAGCTCCCCATCAGTTGTACCAATAACACACAAAGGCACTGAAGAAGCTGAGGAGACTCCCAAGATTAACTAAAGAGGAAACTATCAGAATACAAGAAATTTTCAGCTCTTATTTTTAATTTTTCAAAAGGGCTGCATGCTTTTAAAGTGCATTTCAACAAAGGGAGTATCTTTTATTTTTATAAATATACAACTTTGAAATGTATTCTCTTTAAAAATTATACCATTTCTTCACATCTTAATTAATGCCAAAACTTTATTTTCTTTCTCAGTAATGTATTAGAAAGCTGCTATTAATGTAATTTAATTTTTGTAAGGAGCAGCATTTGTTTTCTATTTTAAAAAAAAAAAGGTGGTTCTGAAATCCTGGCCTGTCAACATCACTTAAAACATTCCCATTCCATGCCTCTACATAATAAATTAAATCAGTGTTTTAATTTTGCCCATGCTTTGTGGTTCCTGGCAGTACAAAAAGATCTTCTGTGAATGCACGTCCCAAAAAATCCTACCGAGTGATTAATTACTAGTCTGGAAGATATAAATATACTTTTCAGTAAAGACAGTATGGACTGCTGGAAGCTTTGGCCTTACATATCTCTGTAGATCTCTTTCACCCAGCAGACATCATCTTAATTCAAACAAGATCCCAGCTTCAATATTTACTGGCGCTACAAAGACCCTTCTTTGCCCATTTGCCCCATTTTAATTAATACAAGGTATACATATTTGAAATTGAGGGATACAGATATGTTTATTCATATTTTAGATTTCTCCAAGTTCTCCTCATCCTTAAATAAGCCATCCAACATGGTATCTTAAGTCCTGCATGTTCTGGACAACATAGCTCCTCCAGAATAATATTTTTATTAGCATCCAAACGAAGAACAGCCAAGCTGTTGGTCCCTGCCTTGTATATTACTTTCTTCCCTGCAACTCTGTGCTGTCACAGCTGGTGGCTTTGCTCTCCCCTTAAACCTTTCTTCTCCTCCAAATCAGTTCTGGGACAACGCAGCGATATTTGCAGTCTATTCCCAGCTTGTCATACAATAAATGTACAAGGAAAGGAATTATATTTTCTTTCCCATCAGAACACCATCAAAATTAAAACTGAAGCTATTTCACCTGCATGTCTGGAACAAGTCAGTGCCACCCCAGTCAACTGGGGAATCCAGCTGGAGCTCTAGCAGGAGCTTACATCACCTAAGGGGGAACATCTCCCAGCAGGGTGAGAAGCAACAGGGTCAGCAGATAATTCAGATAATTCAGTAGAATGACAACTAATCAAAAATGGCCGTGAGTTTAAAGGACCTGGAACTAGCAATGCAACATTGATCTTCTCACAGTCAGGTCACCAATACAAGCCAAAGCAACGCAAGTGGAGATTACTGCTTAATGCCCTGAAAGAGGGGATTGATGGATCATAATCTAACTCCTTATCATAAGGAACACAATTTATTTCACTACAAGGAGGAACATGACAAACAAAGACTAACTCCATCCTTACTCTTTGAAAAGGTCTGTCCATAGTTGAGGAACAGACTGAGATATGAAAGAGAAACGTGTGCTGTTTTAAGGATAGAAGACTAGAGTTTTCCAATTCTCTGAGCACCAAAATTCACTGAAATCACTGGTGCCACTGTGATTGCTCATTAACAATACACATCTTCCAGCTGACATTTTTCATTTGGACCTTGTGAAAACCACAAATCAAACATACATAAGAAGGTAGCCAACTTCAGCTGAGGAAAGGTCTTTAAAAAACAAGAAAGAAAATAAACCTTTGATAAAATAATTGCTTCTACTGTTATTTTTTTTGCTATTGCTTCAAAAACAATTTCTCTTTCTTTCTTGTTCATCTATCTGGTGTCCTGCTGTTGCGCAGATGAAAGGTCCAGTCTCTTTAAAATTTCATGCAGGGCTCTTTAGAACATCTCAGTTTTAAATGCCCATGGCAAAGACAACAAAATGTAACAGTAAATGGAAAGCAGATGAAAAACCCTGTTTATATACTTCATAAAGGTAGTGCATGCGACAGAGGGTATATTTTCACACCCACACATAGTGGCAATAACCATTCTTAAAATCACTGAACCACATAACTTATATTCACCGAAGTACTGACCACAATTCAGTATCGCAAAAGCTATCTGTAAACTTATCAAATCTGTGTGCCCAACAATTATATTACCTTGTAAGAAAAGTTTTCTTCTCCTTCTGTCCTCAGTGTAGAGGTTCTTCCAACATACCACTAATCTGACCTTAACAACAGAGGACACATACTTGTGGGTGCTTTAAGGAGTGTAAAATAACAACCTTGGTGGAATAAAAGTAAGAGTTGTGTGAAATGGATGTTCCAGCACGGCCACAGGCTCAACACGAACCACACACGTCTTGCCACCTACTACCCATCAGGTCTTCCTTGCTCTTTGCAGCACTCTTCTCACCTGCTTCCCTGCACATTGGGAGAGGATCCTGTAGAGATACACACACATTGGTGCAGGTGGTCTGGATTTATACATCTAAACCACTAAAAAGAAGCTGCTTTCTAAACTTTACAAAAAGGGTCCCATTTCCTTTTTCTGGAAATGAAGCATATTCTTATTAGGAAGAGGAGTAGATTTCACTGACGTTTTCTTCAGATAATTTTGCCACTCACAAATAGTATGTTTTTACCAAATTCAAGACAACAGGGTCTCACAACTTATTTCAAGTTTCTACAGCTCGTGAGCCAGTATGGTAACCACCATCATCAACATTCAAGTCTGACAGGTTTGTGTGGGTTTGTAGCATCTTTTTGTATCTAAGCCTAAGGTATTTTACCAGAATGGTCACCAAATTTAAAACCAGAAGCCACAACATCTGTTTCCCATATCTCTGGTATTCCTGCTCTTATTTACAGTGTTCACAACTCTTAGCACTCTCAAGGATATATTTTTTAACCCACTGTAGATTTGAAGCACACGTGTCATGTGTGGTGCCAAAGCACTTAGGGAAGAACCAGTGGACTCTCTGCCTGCAAAGAGTGGGAGCGTGTATAATTAAAAAAAAAATAAAAAATAAAAAATCAGAGGAACCAGTTGCCAGTCCTTGAGGAAACTTCAGGAAGGACAGAAATTTATGGACTATTCTTCTGAGAACCATCCTGATACCTATTTGTATTTGCACTCCAGATCTAACAATATAGACTGACAGAAAACTGGAATGTAGGAAATACTGGAGGTATTGATGTAGGTTCAGTAAGAACAGCTTAGCATTTCTGATTATAAAAAATCTTGACCCTATTCCATCAAGAGCGCAGAACAGTAAAGACGGTGACAAGAGAAGAACCCCTAAGCATAACAGAAACAAGCCCCAGGTTGGTTAGCAGCACAAGAGACAGAACATTTCTTCTGAAATGGCATAAGCGTTCCTAAATACTGAGGATTTTTGAAGTGCTGTTATAATATTGGTTGTAATACACTAAATACAGGTGCAACAGACAGATGACAGGATCTTCCCCTTTAGGAACAGGGTAGTTTTAGCTGCATAAACTCATTATGAACAGTTATGTTTTGTACACTCAAAATGAAGAGAATAAACAACTGTATCAAAGTGGGCAAGCCTGAAGGTTTAGACTCTCAGCATCCTGAAACAGAAAATGTTACCCTGCAGGAGTTGCCTGCATTAATCAAAACACACTGCTAGCTAATATCATGTTGATAACAAGGGCTAACCACACAGGGAGATCCGGTATGTGATGGGGATGGCACAAAGTAAAGATGATTCAACCAGGAAATATCTCTGCTGTAGCCCAGAGGTTGAGTTTGGAGAGCACTGCACAAAATCACCCACAACAAGAAAACTTATCCCGTATCCAAACGAGTTGCTGATTGATATGCTCATCCTGGATGACCTCATGCCAAGGCAGTTTCAAGGAAGCAAATCAAAATCAGCAGATGCTCAACAGAGCAGCCTTGCAGATAAAGGATGGTATCACAGAGCGACGCATGACTGAGTCACAGACTATTCAACACCCAGAAATGAGTCATGGCTTAAGAAATGAGCTTGGCTCTGGCCACATCCCTTCATCATACAGTGCTAATAAGACCAAAAAACCTTAATTGCATCAGCCACAACAGAAGAAACTATAAGCTTATTCACTCAAGACTGAGCTCATGCATCCAGAACAAAACCAGCATGAAAAGCCCCAACTGGAAGTGAGTCCATTCTGAGCCTGGCAACAACACATCAGCTGGCCAAGGCTGTCAACAGCACCATGACAAGGGTCCTATCCGACATGGAAAACAAAAAACCAAGCAGGAGGAGATCCAAGTGGAAAGAACAAACTTGCCATCCCTCTGTACCACCACACTAAGCTCTGCCATAAGGGACAGAGCAGGGCCAAAGGGACAAAGAAAATACTTATGTAGACGTTGCACACACTGTGCATTTTATTGAATATTTATTTTAAGCTACATTGTCCACCTTGTCACCACTTTGTATAGATAGGTATTGCCTACAGTATAGCAAAGTAAAATAACCCAAAGAAGTGACCATGCCATGGTCTTTCAGCATGGGAAAGAAGCAGCAAGAAAGCAGGAGCAAGGGTGCTCCTCCACCCAGTGCCATGCTGGGGACCAGCCCTGTCAACCCCACACAGCCCCAAGACCCAGCTTGAGGCAATGACAATCCTAGCACAGGCAGTGGGAAGCGGGAAATCCCTGGCTTTGCTTCAGTAGCCCACACACCAGGACCCAGCGCTGCTGGTGACTACTATGTCTGTATGCACCCTCGCTGCCTTTTAACTAAATGTATATCACAGAAAAACTTCTAACTTATAATCATTTCAGTAATCATCCACAACTACTCCAGCTTGAAATATACATGTATTTAAAACTACTGGGCCTGTTTTCCACAAAACTGGCTTCTACTGCTTCCTTCCTTCTTCAACAATGATCGCATCATCAACTGAATTTGAAATTCCAGCTTCAATGTTTTCAGGTTTTTTGGCTATGCACAAAGGAGGAATTTAAAAGGGACATTAATTTCACACTAAGATCCAGAAATCCAGATGAGACTGAATTATTTAAAGAAATATTTGAACAGATACCAGGCAAGAAAAATTTCAGCTTTAAAGAACTAAAGCAAGCTATCAGTTACTGAAACACTGAAAGACATTAAAACAATAATGGTTTTCTATCAACTCCTGAAAGATTACTCATATATTGAAACAAGAAATAATGGACTTTTCTTTACTATAATACACACGGGCTTCAGAAATATAAAACATCTCTTTAAGTGTCTTTTTGTAGAAGGCATTAACTAAAGATCAATTTCAAGTTAAAATCTTTTTATTTGCTTGTGTTGCACTAAGCTTTCAGCACAGCCACATCCAAACAATTCATATTCTTTAGTCTGAACTAGGACCGAGGAGGGAAAGGTAGGTCATCCCAGGCCCCCTCCTGCAGCTGTGGTCACCCAGAAAACCCTGGGAAAGAGCTAATGCCCAAGAAACTGCCAAGCAGGAGAGGTTTGCTTCATAGGATTTAATACACGCATGAGTCCTACAGAACCACTTTCAGGTGTCTCTGACCCAGCTTGGGGTGGATAGACATCGCTTTGGGCTTTTAAGGCTGAAAATAACATGGGTGATTTTGCATGATAATCAGACCACTACGATATTTCCACCTAAATAGCTTCTGTAGGACCATAATGGAAGGTGTAAGTAAAAGGAAACCTCTGTTCCTCATCCCAGGCTTTAATTGAATGAGAAGGATAAACCATGTTTCCTTTGAAAATCATGTATGTGGTATATAACATCCTATCATACCAGAAAGTTCTTAATATGAAATGAAAAACTCAGTTCTATTTTCTATAAGTAGGGAAGAAGTAACTTGGGGTTATCCTTTTAGCTTATTCATGCATTATGGACTCAATAGGTTAATCTTGTTTTTTTAATATGTCATTATTAATTAGACATGGCATAGCCAGAAGCAGAAAGCAATTAGAAGAAAAGCAAAGATCCAACTTCATGCATCCCAGTCCATAAGACTGCTCACTGCCCAGCTGGACCTTCCCTTGCCTTTGACTGCTCTGGAGACACTTCTGGTCTCCCCTGTAGGTGACCCAGGAGAAACATGCTCTTATCAACAATACGTGCATGATGGGGAGAGCAGTGGGGCAGATTTCCCTGGGGGAACCACTACCTGTCCTTTGCTCTGCACCTGTGGGTGGGCTCATACCTAACTGGCCATGGAGACTCTGAGCACCCCAGCCAGAGCTCCCACCCATTGCCCATGCCAGACTGGCTATAAAGTGCAACCCTGATAGTTTTCACCCACTTTTCCTACAAATAACTTCTGTGGAATATATCTGATTTTTAACTAAATCTGAATATTTCACATAGTAACAATACAAAATTTTGGTAACTGTGATTTGCCTCATTAATGGGACATACAGAACACAAGCTCATAGTGTTAAGATTTGCCACAGAACAGGCATTTACTGATCAGAGCTTGATGCAAAAGAGATTTAAATATTACTTTAATGTAAGTTTTATTTCACTAAAAATCACATTTTCTGCTGCAATAGAATTTACTTATGATTGCAACTTTAAATTAAATGCAATTTGAATTAATTGAAGCCTGTTTTCACATAATACTTAAGTTTATAAGTAAGCAGATGCATTCACAACGGTCATTGTCTGTAGGCAGACCCATCCTGAGTAACTCGTGCACCACAGCATTCCTCTGCAAGCCCTCGGCAGCTGGGCAACAAAGCACCTGAGCTCAGCCAGACCAACAGCCATCAGGTAACCCCATCAGTACAATGGCACAAATAATATGTCCCTGTTTGCCACTGGAAATATCTACTGGCATTTAATTGTGTTCTTATAGAAAATATCAATCTGAATAAGTACCTCAATGCATTCTGGAAATGCATTCATAGAAAACTTACTCCTGGATAAAAAGGACTCTTGTTTACCAGAATTCATTGTATAAAAATAGTCTCAAAAATAATAAACAAGAATTACTGTAAGGTTGATTATGGTCTTAAAATAAAACTCTATCAATACCAAGCAAAAAACCCCACCTATTATCTGTAAAAGGTTATGTAAAATCAAATACATAAAAACAAGTACAAACTGAGTATAAAAATTGTGCAGAACCTCAGTGGCTGTAATGCCTGTATAATCACTCTGCTTATAAGGGACCTGCAACAAGAGCTGCTGCTCCATCCTTCCATACCCATGGTTTTCACCTGCACATCCAAACTCCCTTGCACAGATGACAGTCGCATTGCCAGTTATCACATCTCCCAAAGTTAAGGTATAATCTGAGATAACTTTATACATTCAAAAACGAGAAAAATATGTAAGTAAGAAAGAACCAAAGCAGGCTTTTCTCTCCCCCTCTCCAGCACAGCCCAGCACAAGCCGCACCCCAGCCGATGCAATGGATCGAGCCATGCTCAGCCCCCAGGAACCAACTGTTGTGGGTGCAGGAGCAGGGCAGAAAGGGGCCAGCCCTGACCTCAGGACATCATGCCTGTTGCTGACTTTATAAGGGTCATGGTACAATTAATAAATGCCACGATCTCCACCCTGTGACCTTGAGCTGTGTTTAGCGGTTAGGCGATTCCCAGACGGACTTCAACATTGAGGACCAGGAAGATGAAGCTTTCGGCTGCACAGATGAAAAAGCTACAAAAATAATTATTGACACACTTTTTCAAGCACATTCTGAATTACTTGACTACTAATTTATAATCCTATATAAAACACACAATGACACGCTGCTGAGGGAAGCTTTTAGCAACGTTTTACACAACCAGTTGAGCAGGCGAAGCTTTCCCATCTCTGATGGCTGGGTGCATCCCACCCTGCTTTGGTCAAGCCGTGCGCCTAATCCCTGCCTGTGCCTGCCAGCTGGTATGTCCACCCCGTGGCACAGCAGGGCCAGCCGAGCCCAAGAACAGGGCTGGCAGCACTGCAAGGCAGCAAACAAACCCACCTGGGCACAATAACAGAAGCACCCTCGTTAGGGACTCTGCGCAATTAGCTTGAGTCAGTTAAAAGCACATTTTTGCTCAGCCTTTCTACATCTGTGTTTTCCCCAAAGTCTTGACGTCCTGGTTTACTGCTCAAATGCTAAAATTCAGCTCTCCTTCCATAAAGTATTTTAATCTAAAAATAATTTGAACCATGTTTATTTTTAAGAACTTTTACCCTCCCAAAAATAATGTTTAAAAGAAAGCAACTTTAAACATTAATACAGGGTAAGTAATTGCCATTGCTTTCGTTGCAGATAAATCACTTTTAATCTAAATTTTTTTCAAAAAAAGATCAAAAGTAATATTAATCGTGCTGGCCAGGGAGCAAAAGGACATTCCCAGACATTAACTGCTTTCCAAATATGAAAAACATATTAAATATCTCTCTTAAAATAAAGATGTTTTCCTCATGTTTCCTTTGGGGGAAATCTGCTGGGTGCATTCCTCCCCAGGCAAGGCTTGGGCATCACCAGCCTGGCCAGGGGAAGCACCCACTGGGCGCCAGTACCACCTGGCACACGAAACCTACTCGCATTAAGCCCTGGGAATGCCCTCACCACTGACCTGGGCACTTGGTAGGCTCCAGCACTGGGCAGTCTGTCTAGGACTGGGCAGGATGACGGTGCTCCAGTGGCACCACACATGAGGTGCCCACGCCACCTCACCTTTCTTCCTGCCCATTGCCAGCCCTGTGCCAATTAACCGCGGTGGCATGCCTGATTTACACATGAATTCTGCACTGGGAGTCATTCCAATTCTGTAAATTGATTTTTCCCAAACTTTTATAAGAAAGCACACACATGGAAACTCCCACCCCATCCAGTTGTCGCCACAGCACACGTGGATCAAACACTAGAGGCAGATATTCCTTTTTATTTAATCGTGACCTGTGATTTCTTTTGCAATAGGATCAGAGGCAGGAGGGAGAGAAACATACTTCAGCAGCATAAGGAAATACAATCAGGGTTAGTCCCGAGTAAGATACAGTAAAACCGTTTTTCCTTCAGGCAGGTCCACCCAGGCTGGCACAGAAGCCCAGCACACGGTCAGTCTTCTTCACTCCCCCTGAACACAAGTTAAAAGCGGAAAAATATGAGTCAGTGGAAAGATGTTGCCTCAGGCACACAATTTACAGTAGCAAAGCAGCATTAAATCCACAATTTGAATTTGTTATTAGGACAAAAAGAAGGGGGGAAAATAAAGCTCAGTGCTGTGTACTGGCCACAAAGAAAAGGCCAGCAAAAGCATCACTTCTCCCAGAAGTTTTGTTCCCCTTTCCCCCTCAAAGAGATTTTAATGATTTAAAGAAACATCAAGAAAATACAGATGTTTTCTTCCATTAATGGGAAGTGGGAAACTGTGCTGCCAGTCTGGCCTCCTCCACCCCATGATGGGGCACACCAGGTACCAGCCACAGGGTCGTCCTACGGGTGATGCCACCAGTGGCCGGTCCGGCACACAGCCACTGGCTGCCAGCAGCACTACACACCTTAATGTTCCCTTGTACTGTTCCTTACAAGCAGATGTGTTTAACTACACAGCTCCAGACTGATGTGTACCAACCCGCAGCCTCCCTGCAGCACGGCCACGAGACACAGCACCTCTGTGGCAAAGCTGCTCAAGTTCTGAGCTACTGAAAGTCAGAGGTCTAGCTAAAATGAAAGGGAGGACTTTGTTTTCCCAGCAATAAAGGCTTCTCAACCCCCTTATCAGTAACTCCTCCTCCCCCTGCATTTACCCCACTCTCCCCAGCAGCAGGACAGACCTAGGGCCAGAGAAAGGCTTCAGAGCAAAAGCCAAATTTACCATTGGATTTGTTTTATGTATTTATTTTTAACCAAAGCCAGTCACCCTAATTACTTTTAAAGCATGTGAATTCTGGTTACATGAATTAGAGTTTTCTGTCAAAGTAATTTTCCTGAAAGAACTGTTTCTCTGGAATAAGCTTATCATCTGCTAATCCACCAGAGCCACAGCCGCCGGCCTTCCCAAAACAAAAGAATACGGTTTTTCTCTCAGATACATGAGGAAGAATTTTATTAGGCTTTAGTGTACGTGTATGATTAGAATAACAGAAAGAATAGTTTATATGTGAAAGAACTGACAGAAAAACAATACCCAAGTCCTGAGAGGATAGGGTAGATGCCTTTTAGCAAGGAACATTTAAACAGAAAACCAAATAAACCACCACCACATAGGTCCCTCCTTACTTTACTTTTTCAATCTAGTTTCTTCTCCCTACCTCACTAATATCTCTTTTTTCAACTGAACAGCAATAGCATTTGAACTTTTAGCAACTGCTAATGAATTAGGATTTTACATGTTTAGCATTCCTCATCAGAAAAAAAAAAACACATCTCCCAGGGATAAACAGCACATAAAGCACAACACAAACTAATAAAACTTGTTGGGATCTTTAAAATGTTTTAATGTGAAATTAATGATAATGTTCTATTTCCCTGCACTTTGTAAAAGCAATTTAAGAGTATTTTGCAAATCCTGTAATGCTCAAAGCTATTCAGTATCTCACATCAGTATAGCAGCATGCTGCACAGTCCAGATGTTACAAATCCTATCGAAGCAGGAATTAGCCATCCCTAACTTACCTGCCAGCTCCCAAGTGCAAAGCTCTGCACTTTGCTGACTGCTGATGGTGCTTGTGCCAACCACAGAAAAACAGGATGCAGAGGATGCTTCAGCTGAGGGGTTTCACGGAGTCAGAGATAGAAGCAATGCTCCCTCTGCATCTTTCACATGTCCCATTCGGGTGTTGAAAGGACCAATAAAATTTGTGAGATGTTTGGGATTGCAGCAATAACAGCCACCAACACTTGTCCTTGACTGCGATTACAGAACAGAGTCTTGAGGGTACAAGCCAGCTGTGCCCAATCTGTTGGAATGCATGCCCTTTTTTGAGTTATAACACCAAAAAAGGAGCCTACATAAATTATTATTGTTTTCTAATCCACTGCTACATTAATACTCAAACAGCAGATATACAGTCTCAAGTTATTTTCAAAACACTAGGAGAAGAAAAAAAATATTTAATATATTGATTTAAACCTTGGGCAACTTTAGACTATAACCTCAGCTTACTGTTTGTAGGTGTGTCTATGCCTCTGCCAATACTGACAACAGACCTGTCACATTCAAGACACCATGTGTAATTGATACAGTAAAAACAACAAACAGAAAGAGGAAAATATAAATAAAGGAGGCTTCTCCCCAACATTTTTTCCTGCACAGAGCGGATTCTCCACTATGAAAGAGACGGTTATCCCTGCTCCAGCAGTACTTAGATAAGCACACACAGAATGCCTACAGGCTACAGTTTTTCATTTTCCTCTTGGCCGATTTACAACTAAGCTGCCAAAATAAACAACCTTACCCTTCCAGTCAGGCTCAAAATGAACGAGCAAACTGAATTTTTATGTCATAAAAGGAAGAAAAAAAAAAAAAGGAAAAAAAAAAAGAGGCAAGAACAGTTAAAAATACTTAAAATATCAACACTTATTTCCAGAAGAAGGGAAAATGAATTTATAAAGACAAGCGCATAAGTGGTGCTTCCACATGCTAGTTACACAGTCCTCAATGCATCCACTGGATTATCACAATCACAGTCTTCTTTCTAAAGTCAATGAATAGAGAAAGTTTGGCCCCGTGACACCAGGGAACAAAAAATAGACTTTTTAGGTCAGAAAAGGAACAAGCACATATTTTGAAAGCTAACTCATTTTTTTGCAGAACAACAACTCTATTAAACTACAAGTCTTTGAGTGGCATTTTTGCTGCCCAGTGAAAGCTCCAGAATCAACCAAGAGAGGAATCCAAAGTCTTCTCGCTGACTCAGAGCTTCAGGGGTGCCCCAAGGTCACCTGTGCAGCCAAGAGCCAGCTCAGCTTTAAAGAGCTGGTATTGATATTGTCTGGAGACACTGAGTTTTCTCCTTGGGATCCAGACTACCTCCATTTCTAGTCCTAATATTAATTTCTGATTAAATATTTTATTCTGTATTGAAGACCTCAAAGATGAACTTTTCTACAATGCTGAGAACACAATAAGCAAAATGAAGATAATGTAGATCCAAAGACTACAACAATCACCTCCCACAATGCCAGTAAGCCCATTTCAGTGTTATTTTGGCACAGTTCTGCCTCTGACAGGCCAGTAACCACAAACTAAGCTAAGTTCTGAGACAGCACAGCGTCTGCAGACTCTTCCAGCCAGCACCAATACAGTGCTCACCGTGTCCTGTGCGTACAAAGCCACTCAAGATGTTTCACTGAACCAGCGTATCATGCACCGACTCGTGCAAGAGATTTCTCCTACCATTTGGCTCATTAAAAAACAGGAGGAGGAGAGCACTCAATATCACTCCATCATCCTTCACACCAGCCCAGAAATAACACACCTGATGGGAGACAGTTTTCCATTTTTCTTTGCAGCAAGGAAACTTCCTTCCTTTCCTGGGAAACAGAAGATGCAAACCTCACGTAAGGTATTGCTATCCCATGTTCTCAGGATGAGTATTTCAACGTATTTCAATATTCATAGGGGAACACCACAAAGGAAGTTACTGGTATACATTCAAATTGCTCTGTTCTTTTGAGCAGTCATAATGTAAATTCCCAAAGACCAATGGAATACAACAAAGAAGTTGTACAAGTAACAGGTACCTGTGCATGGAACAGCAGACCTGGAGACTGAAATTCTTTGGTTTCACTCCACTGTAACAAGTTATGTTTGTACACTGTTCCCCAAAGCATTCTCCAGAAGAAAGCATAGAAAAATTCATGTATTTCTAGGCTTGTGACCAACTTTGCAGCACACAGTAAAATAAAAATGAGCATGAATGTGCACAATTTGCTTTTTTCTGCTTATAAGATTCATTTCATTTAAGTTTATAACAGTCCTCTTTTTTCAAAATAAAAACATATAGCAGGCTCCTTACAGAAGCTGTAGCTGTGTCCCCATCCTTCAGTGTGCAATTTTTCTCTACATTTGAGCTATAACCGAGCACACACCTGCTGCTTCAGTTATCTCTGCTCTTCTCATTAAATTAATTACTCTGTAAAGCACTTCAAGTACCTTAAAATACCAGCATACATTTTCAGCTTGGCTCAATAAGGCCTAGATAGGAAGAACAACTGTGGATCCTGTGTCTTGGAACAGGACTGCAAGCTTAGTCCCCGATACATCTTGGAGCAGTCCAGCACTATTTTAATTTACCAACACCTAGGGCACCAGGGAAGTTGCACACAGCCGAGGAAATTCTCTGGCAGCAGATCACACTGAGTACTTTGCATCAGGAAACTGAGGAAAAGGATCCTGACCAGCAGCCAAAAGTTCCAATTACCCTGCCCCTGTTCTTTGCTTGCAACTAGACTATGTGATCTTTTTTCCTTGGGGCAGGTTTTGTCATGTTGCTTGCTTTAAACATGGTCTTGCTGTATTTTGGAAATTCTCATTATGAACAGAGATGTACCAATATGAAAACAGCCCTTGCTTCTTCCCTGCACATCATTTTTGCTTATAGTAATTGCAAGAAGTTTCTGTTCTTTTTACTTCTTCAGTGGCAACACATATAGAGAAGTACGAACTGGAGTCTGACACCATAAACAGAAGCATTCACTAAGCTCTATCTGTAGAACCCTTATTACTGATGATAATGTATGAGATCAGAGCCTGCAGTTATGGGAAGAACTCGGGGGGGAGAAATAAAAAATCAGATTTTAGCTTGTAAGCTGCAACTTTGCTGGATTCATGGAAAAAGAATGAGGATTCCATGATGTCACTTTTACAGTCAATATTCTGACTATAACTATGCTTTACTAATCTGCCAGTTTGAAGTACCAGTGCACCAATTCACTTCGCTGCATAAAACAGTGTAGAAATACCAATTTTAAATAAAAAGCCAATTTTGTAAT
Source organism: Gallinago jamesoni (assembly GCA_025769975.1). Classification (NCBI taxonomy): domain Eukaryota; kingdom Metazoa; phylum Chordata; class Aves; order Charadriiformes; family Scolopacidae; genus Gallinago; species Gallinago jamesoni. The sequence continues at coordinate 44,525,586 of JAOQGH010000062.1, read as the reverse complement.
TCACATATACAAAAGTACAAATCCCAAGTACCTGCTGTGTCAAGTAAAATACATAAAGCATTACCAGAAAAATACATTGAAAAAATGTGAGTGCCACATAAAGCTGTCTGGAAGAGTAACTTAAAATGACTGATGTGATGCTTGTCTTTTTTATGTGTTTTTGGTCTTCTTCCACTTACTGCACTCATTTCTCTTTAAAAAAAAAATACCCTTTTATACACTGCCTTTGTTCAACCCTTTCAGAGTATAACATAGCATCAATAAAATAGGTGGGCAGATATACAGACCAAAACAAAGCATGATATATATCACATCCAGCTCCTCCTGAATAACAAACTTTGACTGGGAACTTGTGTGGATGGCAAGACTGAATTATCAAATTAATTAGAATTTTGTATGTTCTTTTCATTCTTATTCTCACGGGGGAAAAACAAAAACAAAAAGAGGAATTATTATTTCCACAACATATATCTTAAAACAAGATGACTGCAGATCCAACAGAGAACCAGAACAGAGTAAATCCCTAGAACACACATTTCCAAGATTTCACTATTGTGAAGGCTTAAAATAGCTAGTAATTTGGTCACAAACAAAATGAAGCATTGTCTGCAGAGAACTTTGTATCCAACCCTTGAATAAACTTGCATATGAAATAATATAGTATTATGTGTATTTTATAACAAATGGCAGATTTACAATCAGCTCCGTTTGTTAGGTCCTGTGGAAACCCAGTGCGAGACCCTGTCCTCGGTGCCAGCAACGTTAGTGCAGCCTGAGAACATGCCAGAGGGACAGAGCACACCACCTGAAGCACCAGGAGAGGCACGCAGCAAGTCTGCCATTGACCTCAGGACCACCACAAGACTAGTCTCCCTTTTTCTGAAAATAAAATAATCCACTGGAAAACTAGTGGGAAGACAGGTAAGGCATGTAGCATCATACACTTGAAACACCTGACAGCAGGGTGAGCTTGGGTCATGCAGAGCAGCCTGCACTGATGAACAAGCTACTCTTCTGCTACCCTCATTGCAACACAGCCATTGCATTCCCCTGAGACCAAGGCAGGAACTTTTTTCCCTGAAAACAGGCTAATTTAAACTGGACATTCAGCTCAAGTTTTCAGCAGTACTAATTGCTGAGAAGTTAACCCCAGAAAGCCTGGACTCTCCGTCTCTGTACGTTTACGGATCAAAGACATATGGAGCTCTACGGTGGCACCATGGCCACAGCTAATGGTTTCTGAAACATGGGTCAGGCCGGTCTGGGGCAAAAAGGGGAAGAAAATTCTGATCGTTACGCACAACTAAGATCCCTGGAAAACCGGATTTCATCCTGCCCCTGGAGAGACTTCTACAAATTTAAGCCACTCTGTTAAATCAGACTTGCCAGAGGTTGGCGCTAATTGTATGTTCCACGGATACTGACCTCGAGCCTGCTAATAGGGGGTGTCGTTTGCAATGTGCTGTGTATTTTCAGATACTAAGTTAATGAGATTTGTTTTCACAAAGAGTGCTCAACAGTGCTAGATGCTTTGCGTCATACAGTCTAGATAATTTTCAGTTTAATCTCGTGGAGATTCTGACTGAACCCTGCTTCTGACATTTCCATAATTAGAAGTGTTTGACATTACATTTTAACAACATTCTTTTTATTTAGCATTTTTGTCTGCAATTAATAATCTAGTCTAAAAATAATATTTATGTACATATACACTGCACTATGAAAACCAAGATATTTTTAATATAGTATTTCATTTGAATACTTTATTGAGGTCATGTGAAGCATCTATCTCTTTATAAGGATAACTAGAAGCAAAGAGGAATCTGTCATGATAACATGCAAATAAGTATGGTGCACTCATACGAGACCAAACACTGAAGTAATAAAAAGGAAGGAAAACTACACAGCAGGACAGATATTTCCAGCATTAATGTAGCATTTTCACCTGCTGTGCAGACACAAATTCTGTGTACATGAATTAACACTTGTTCTTATTTGTTTTCTCACCTTCTTTATAGAGCAGAAGCCCTATGTGCATCTTTACTTTCAACTAATCTTAAGAAGCATCCATAGCTGCAAAGATTATTTCCATTTCTACCCACATGTGGAAAATGTGGTTGTTATGTACAGTTCCTGGGGGGAAAATTTAAAAAGTTACACCAAAAAATAAGAAGAAATATCTGCTTGACTCTCAGCCTTTTATTACTAAAATACCTTTAAAAAAAAAAAAATCTAACATCCTCTGAATGCTCATCCAAATGCCAATAATAAGGACTAAATCGATTTAGTAACGTAACTTCTACACCTGCTGGTTGAGCAAAGCTCAGCAGGGAGCTCCTGGACTTTATGTAAGTGGAGACTGGTCTCTGATTTCTTATCTCAATGTTTTGTATTAACATTCTTTTAAGATTAATACTGGCCTGAAAACAGTCCTGCTTGTGCAATTTGGTCATGCATTTATTTTCATCATCGTTCCTCTCACAAGGTTTAACTAGTTTCTTATAGATAAGATTTCTAAAATATATTTATATTTTCATGGTAGCCAGATGTGTTTTTATGTCTAAGCAAACATCACAAAAGGAGATGGTTCTGAGGAGGGGAAAAAAAAAAATCATTATCTAAACATAACAACAAAAGGCAGAATATTGCCAAACTCACAGTTATCACAGCAAACCTAGAACAGACAACTAAACAACAGATCAGTCTACAAGGATGATTCATTGCCCTACTCCACTTAATTGATGCTACTCAGGCAACAGAAAGGAGGCAAACCCTATTCTGTTTTCTCTACCATGAAGGTCCCCTTGGGAAATGCATGATAGAGAAAATGGTTGTCTGTCCCCAGACAAGTTGTGGATGCCCCAGCCCTGGAAATGTTCGAGGCCAGGCTGGATGGGGCTTTGAGCAACCTGGTCCAGTGGGATGTGTCCCTGCCCATGGCCGGGGGGTTGGAACTTGATGATCTTTAAGATCCCTTCCAACCCAAACCATTCTATGATTCTTCTCTACAGACTTGATAAATGCAATCTTGCTCAAATTCTATCCATTTAAAAAGTTGCCTCAAGAATAATTTTCTTGACTTATTTTTCTTTTTTAAATATGGAAAATCCATCTTTGCAGTTTATACCCAAACAGCAGCGAGGTCCTGATCCCTCACTAGGGTGTTTGCATACCAACACCACAGAGACAGTGAAGAGTAATGGTTATGAACCACCTACTGTACTTTGAGAGATGCTTCCATGGGTTTTGAGATGTGCTTCCATAACCTCCTATGGAAGTTATGAGCAACATGCAACACACGGAAGGCCCAACCTGGCATTATCAGTCTTAGTGTAACTTTCACTGAATTCACAAGAGGCTCCAACACATGGAATTAAATCAGTTATGCTGTATTGTTTTATATTAGTACATACATCATACTTCACTCAGCTTGGCAAGTAAAAATGAAGTGGTTTTAAATCTCCAGTATTCTTACAAGAAGCAATGATAGAACAGTCCTGAGTGCCTTTGTTCTGCTAATTAGGGGGAAAAAAACCTTGGAATAACTTTTTGCCACTGAGTGCATTAGTGAACACACAGTACTACAAGAAACTTCTGTAACAGAAAATTCTGACTTTCTGCTTTCTTAAGTCTGACACAAAGCCAGAATAATTAGGATGATAAAGTCTAAGCAGCCCTAGTAAATTCAGCTAAACCTGGTATCAACGCAGTTGGGATACTTATTTGCATGTTTAAATTACTCAAGTGACTAATTTTGTAATTTCGTTTTCAATTGCTGAATGCCTTACTTTTAAAATTAGTCCCCTGAGAAGCAGGGGCACAGTACATGGTGCTGTTAAAGTTAAACTTGTTATACTTTAGAAGATTATCATAATATTGCATACATTATTCCTTATTTAATAAAAATTTAATTGTGCATATAATTTGATAATTTAATATCAATAATTTGTAATAAAATCTAGAATGCATTAGTTCTTTTTTTCTTGGGAAAAAAGTTACATACAAGGTTTCTGTGAATAGATATTCCTATTATTAGAACTCCCAATTCTACAGTATTTTGCCAGCAGTCTTCCTAAATGCGATAAAACTCAGACCCAGTGAAATCATACCCAGCTATTGTTACTCAAATGTCCTTAAAACCAGCCTCCTGTTCTTGTTGTGGAAGATGCAGAACACTAAGACAGACTACTTCACTTTGTTAATGAAGTTCTAATGGTGCTCCTCGGACACATCTTTAACGCAAAGACAAGGAATGATCAACAGTAAGCCATGACAAGAATGAGCAGCATTTTTTTTCCCATCAGAAGCAAAATTCCCACCTACTCCTTTTCCATTGATGTGCAATTTTTTATGAGAAAGCCAAATCTCTGTAAACCATTATAAACAGTGATCACAGTAAAACAGGACCTGTTTTCTGCAGAAGCTGACTCATTATGACCTTCTGAAATGTCAGATTCCATACACTGTGCCAAAAAGCCATGCTCAACATTATCTGTTTATCTCCTCACACAGGGAGAAATATCCAGCAATAGGGAGCACTCAATAAATTGCATGGGCAATGGTGGTTTGGTTGGTTTACAAAATAAGGGAGAGAGTCACACACATAAGGAGAGTGTCACCATAACCCTTATTTCTCTGAGGTTTGTACAATACATAGTTTTCAGAAAAAAGAAATCTGTTAGTTTTTACCAATACGCTGGATCAATCCTTGTTCAACTGTGGGTTTCATACATCCACCTCCTTGCACCAATAGCAGGTTTGCAACACTGACCTTGTCAGTTCAGTGTACCCTTCAATCAAAGCATATGCACAGATGCTTTGTGTAGATTTTAATAACAGATTGCAAATGGTCACTGAAAGCATCTTTAAAAGCATTTGGAAAATCCCATTTTGTTACATCATTGCCAATTATTGTCTCTGGCAAACTAGCCTCTCGACTGGTTTGTAGATGTGTAATCTGGTTTTCCATATCCTAGGGGAAAACAGTGATCTCAGGAACCTCCTAATGAAAGTAAACCTCTCTCAACAGGATCACAAATTAGTTATCTTCTGTAGAAATTATGAGAAAATATTTTTCTCATGTGTTCTACTGACACGTTATTACTTTCCTGTTTTCTAATCTGCCTCTCTGTGGACTTCATCAAAATCTCCAAAGACAACAAGGACCACTGTTAACAGTTCTACACCCTCCCCCTCTTATATCCCATACAGCAGCCCTTGGGAATTAACACCCATCTATCTACCTTCTACCAATCGTTCCACATCACTGGTGGTGGTGCTGCTTCATGTCTGCAGGATGCATCCAGAGACCCCAACCTGAAATCATGGCTTTGCTGTGCCAGGAGTGGTTATGCTGCTCAGATAAATTCTTCTCTAGATAGATAAAACAGCCAAATAGCAATAGGCTGCATACAAACAAAATGTTAGAACTAGTCTCTCATAACTCCTGCTTCACTGTACTCTTGTTTATTTCCCTCATTCTTTATTAAATTTTAGTTTTTATACTTATTGTTTCCCTGGCCAAATATAACAGCAGCGTTTTCAAAAAGCCTGTTTCTGGTAAATTCATTTCTACTCTATTCTTCTGGAGCTCAGGAAGACATTATCTGAACACAGCAGTGACATAAAAGTTCAAAAGAACAGATATTTTAAAGTGCTGATATTCTTTGCTTCAAAACCAAAATAAGAGCAAAATCTACTCCTTCCCAAAACCAAGCAACACGATTCCTGCACCCATGTGCCCAACAGCAAATCATATTAGTGTACTTTATCAGAAAGTTTAATCAAGAGTAATTACTTCACTAAAAGAAGAATACCCAGGGAGGCATTTTTTCCACTGCAAATTAAAAAAAAAAAAAAAGATTCCTAATAAATTTCCACCTTCATACAGGTGTTAAAACCATTAAAATATATAAATGCATATATCAAACACTAGCTTTCTATATACAGAGAGTAAAGGGATATTTTTATCACATGAAAACAAACTTTTCATAGAACATAGTTTTCACAGACTATGCTAACTTCCTCATGCAAAGGTCAATAAAGTACACACCAATCTTCTAAAGCTTTCTGCTAAGAAAACTGACTTTTAAATCTGGTAAGCCTATATGCAATCTTAATATAAGATACAGATGACCTTACTAAGCTTCTCTACCTTCTATAAATTTAAATTAATTGTATCATTTTATTTAAGTTTCCAACTTGCTGTGGTGTATTAGCATATTAAAATTAACTCTGCAGGCTGTAATCACTTTACCTTAATAAAACAACTTACCAAGGCAAATTTGATAAAATTATAGTACCCTCTTGTGGTGTTACCTTCATACCCCAATAGAACATTTCTTAATATTATATTCTAAAAAAACTCTTCTTCTATCAAGCTCAGTGGATAACTAATTAACCTTTTCTAGAATCCAATATGAGCAAAGGGAAATTAAAAGGACTATCACCAGAATCCTAGAATGAATGAGCTAGAATGAGGGACATTGAGGTGCTGGAGCAGGTCCAGAGAAGGGCAACAAAGCTGGTGAGGGGTCTGGAGCACAAGTCTTACG
>JAOQGH010000062.1:44498915-44518932 GCA_025769975.1 Gallinago jamesoni | reverse complement strand
TTTTTTTGTGGTTGGACTTGATGATCTCTGAGGTCCCTTCCAACCACCACAATTCTGTGATTCTGTGATTCTGTGACATTTTTCCATAAGCTGAGAAAGTAATCTTTAGTAAGATCTTAGGCATTTTTACATCAACAAGCATACCATATAACACTTTAATATGAAAACAGCATTTGGATAATAGTCCCTATAATGCAACACTAGTAAAGAATGTTTTCCATTAAAAAACCCACACCCAAAACCCAATCAGCTTACCAGTTACAACAGTAACTTAAGAATTCACCATTCAATGATTATATTTCACCTTACACGATGTTTTGCCTCTCTAAATTTAAATTATTTGGCCCTTTGATACCAGAGGTCCCCTCTGCAGAAGTATTCAGTCTTCCATTCTCAAATATTTATACACATATATACATACACATCCCCTTGTCCTCTTACCTCAATAGACTCTTATGAAAACAAGGAATCAAACAGAAAGTAACAGGTTTTCAAAGCAGGAAAAACAAAAGGGTGTGTTGTATTTTCTATTCTTTCTATTTTGATTCCAAAAAGGTGTGGGATTTCTTGACATTAAACCAGCCATTTGTTCCTACAAGAATGGTGTAAGTCTGTCCTATTTAAATATTATCACCTACTAAAAACCTACAGATGGACAGCCATACAAACAGTTAGATTTGCCTTTAGAAAGCAGAGGTCCCCAAATTGTTCCTGACATCCAGTCAGAACCATTAACAACGACAGTGGGGTAATACCAAAAACATTACCCAAGTTCTTCAGACGCTGTGTGTTTTGAATTTTATATCTGTACAAATGAGATGCACTTTTAAAAGATGGCATAATGATAATTAAGACTTTAAATAAAATATCAAGAGATGATTATCCCATTTTCTTCATGATTATATGGTAATAATTTCAACCAGTATTTGGCCAGACTCTAATGAAAAAGCCAATCTTTATTTGCATTAGTCTACTGTATATCCATATATGTATATTGGTGCTTAATCTACGCATTAGAAACATGGAAAAGGATATCAAACCACACAATTGTCTAGAGCCTGACACATAAAATGGCACAGAAGTTCTTAAATGTCTGAAAACAAAGTATTCACTGCATCCAACATTAATTGCTGCTGTTAGCAGCAAATGAGTTTTTGAGACATGTAGAAGGGGTACAGGTACATTTTCAGTAACGTGCGCATTTCAATAACTCCTTCAACGAAACTGACTCGGTGATCTCTACCCAGAGATACAAGCTTTCCAGAAATGGTAACAACATGGAAAAGAAAGGAATGAGCAAGTGAAAGGGAGAAGGATGTCTCTCCCCAAACCTTGATTAGGTTGGTCCCCCACCAATCAAGTTGGGCATACACAATCAAATTTGGGCTGAGGGAGAGAAGACACACAGGTGAGGAATAGTTGAGAGGAGTATCCAAGAGAAGTCAAAACCAGGCTGACCAGGGAGCGAAGGGGATATGCAAGGTGTGTACCCAAGGTGGGTCACAGTGTCCCTCTGCAGCATCTAGCAGATCTTAAACACCAGCTTGTTTCCACAGTGTCAGCTGTAGCTACAGGAGAAATTCATTGTTCTAGCGAAAGTACGGAAAATGAACATGACACAAGACTTTTGCTATTGAGCTAGAACAGGTCTTCAACTTCTGCACAAGTCCAGTCTTAAGGCAAACAAGGAGATGCTTGGACATGACCACACCAGCTGGGCCACAGAGGCTGATGGCACCATAGGGATGGTTTGGATATCGTGACGCTTCCATAAGGTTTTCCTTATAGAAGAGTCTTCCACAGAGATCAGTTGCCCAAGTGCCTTGGCAAATGGGCCTTAAACTGGTAGCAGTATCACTAGAGAGAATAAGGAGTGCTGGTTTTGGTGGGATTACATATGACATTTAGAGCAAAAAGCTGTTGACGTAGAACCATACAAGATCTGGGTAACTCTTATGGTATTCAGATCAGAAAGCCTTCCCATCAGTGCCCATTTTCTATCAACTGCTGTTTCATTGTTCTTGGAGCCTAAGCCTAGTGCCCTCTAACACTAAATATGGCTTGTGTAACCTCCACAGAACTAGAGACTGAGATTTCTCAAAACTGGGCTTTCTGAAAGACTTTATCCCAAGAGTTGGTAGTAAGCACTTGGGGCTTTGTCTATAACTGTGCCCATTAGGGCAATTTAGTTATTTACTCTTCACAACAGTAATTCTGTGCCCTTGCAATGATTACTATGACACCAGGAAGATTGTTGGAGCAGTCTTTTTGAGCAGTCTTACAGAACAGCCTAGACATGGTTGTTAATTTATAGCTATGTTAATCCCATCATCTACCAAGTGCAACACATCATCTTCCATCATGATATAAGTAAGCAAAAAAATTAACCTTTCCTCTCCATGACAAATGAAACTTTACATAGAGAAAATTGCATACATTCCTGTTATTTCACTGCAGGTTAAGGATGGAAAAAAGAGAAAGTTTGGAAGAAATATACTTAAGGAAATTTTATTCAGGCAACAGAGGACCTTCTGCTTAACATACACAAGCCATTAAGAATTTTTCAACTAAATCATATGGACCTGCATATACAGTACATATCAATTCTTCTTCTGTACAGAAGTAATGATGAAAGTATCTTGGCTTCAGCATGCACTGCTTTAATTCTGCTACAGCACTCAATTCTGCCTTTGATTTTCCTACTGACACTCTGAAATTCCATGGAAAGACATTGTTGTTAAACAGCAGTGAGTGTTATTTTCACAGCAGTGTACACTAATAATAATTCAGTGTGGTGTCATGGAAGGCTGTGAGCTCTTACTGAATTTATTTGAAAAATAAAGTTTGTTTTTTTTCTTAGAGATCTTTACTTAAGTCAGCATGGAACTCTTGTAAAAGATAACTACCAATAAGTCACAACTACCCAAGGAACTGCTTTTTTATTTTATTTTTTTATTCCTTGCTCACCATGACAACATAATAAATGAGCCCTGAGAGACTAGAGGTGCATAACTGTTTAAAATTTTGTATTTTATCTTTCATTGTATGCTTCCAGATGTAACATTCATGATCTATTTTTTAAAACCCTCTTCAGTGTCTCCAAGTGAAATACTCCAATTTTCAACTGTAATATACAATAATCAGAAATACACCTTAGCTGTGATTCTAGGTAACAGTTTACAAAACTAGTCTTATAGTATTTTTGCGATCCATTAATAATTACTCGCTCCTGTAAAAGAAAAGCAACAAGCCAACAGTTTCAACATGTGCTTTTTCAATTTTTGTTTTGAGTTCTGTTGGATGTCTCTGTATTCTTTCATACATGACTAATAGGAAAGATACAAGACTAATAGGAAACATAACTGCAACTTCACTTACGGTTGGTTTCAGTTAACAGATGGTCTTTAAACTATCCAACATAAAAGCATTCATTTTAGAAAAACTGCCCCCAAAACTGCTTCATAAAATAAAGTATTTTGATTTTTTCCTCCCTCAAAGCTTTAGAATCTTTCAAGACACTGCAGTATAAGAGGCCCCAGGGTAAAAAAAAAAAAACACAACACCAAACCAAACACACTTATAATTTCTGACCTTAAATATCAGAGACTGAAGGTTTTGCAATATAAGTATCAGAAGTAACATACACAGCTATACAAAATGGTGGCCTCGTAGACTACGTCTTTTCTTGCTAAATTTCAAGTGCCAACTAAAATTACAACAAAGAAATCTGAAAAATCCCTATGCTACAGATGACTGCCATGACAGGTCAACCGAAACTGTAGTTTTCCATAAGCTAGTGCAGCAATTATGGTGGGGTCTTTTGGTTGTTGTAATAGCTGCTTCCTTCTGGATAAATAACTACTACAAGTTAGCCACCAAGAAACATTTTCTTAAATTTCTCAGTAGTATGCTTTCACAAGCATATGAACTAGGATGATAATTATACAAGTCCTACTTCCAAACTATTTAATATACAATATGACGAATGAAAAACTGTCCCCCACACACCTTATAAAGTTGAAGAGGATTTATTTAGGATCAATAAATAGGTTTGGCAAGGTCTGTGTTGTTCCACATTTCTTGTTCTGACAATACCACTGTATGTTTACCCTGTTCTAACACTTATTTACCAACCTGCTGCTGACCATCATCAAAGAAAGTACAGCAGACCAGATATACCTTTCGTCCTTTTGTTCAATGTTTTTCTTCGTAAAACACCACATTCAAGAGCTACGCAATAACTTTGCTATGAGTGCAATCTGCTTATAGCATGGCTTTCCTTAAAAGTCTGTCTTTAAAAGAAACCAAGAGTAAAACCAAAGAAACAGCTATTGTCCAAAATGCCTTTCAAGCCCATCCATCACAGTTTGCATGACTCGGGGACAAATGGATACCGCTGCAGCACTGCTGTAGTTATTTGGGCACCATAGCGTGGTGCTGATTTAAATATGAAAAAGGCTTAACGCCTCTGACCTTTTTCAGACTCACTCTTCCATGTGTTACGACAGTAGCCCAATGGAAGCCAAAACATCAAGAGCAACTTCACAAAGTTTTAGGTTAACAATTAAAGATTATTATATCCAAGATTATATGAGAAAGTACTTTTTGCAAGTGTGGTCTCCTTCTATTTCACAGGTGCTTGTGCAACAACACTGGGCAGCTGAGCATAACCGGACTTCACAGAACTTTCAGCAGCTAACTGGTGAAAGCAGCAATGCATCTCTTTCCCAGGAAGAGACTGTAGGTGGCAGCAATTTTATATGGAAAAAACAGAATTCACTTTTTAAAATATTCAATTTATAGTCAGATTCTGAGTGCTTTGCTCACAAATAAGGATATTTACTCTAGCTGTGTGGGAGGAACTGATTGCTATGTCTGTTAATGAAGTGCCATACAAGCATCAATATTTTGGTCTAGACAAGAAGATAAATTTTTCTATCTGCTAACATCCAGTCACTCAAATACAAGTTTAAAAACAGATGAAGCAAATGAAATTTGGCAAAATAGCACTATATCCTAAGAACATGGCTCTTTACTTAAAGTAGAGTATTTATATTACTTCCTAACCAGAATTCTTTTGGCTTTGCAGAGAGGTATATGATCACTTTAAAAAAAAACAACCAAAGAAAAAAACCCCTCTAGTTTAAAAAGTGCTATTAAAGAAAAAAAAAAATCATACAGGAATTAACACTGGAGAAAAAATTAGCAAATAAACCAAAGTTGAAAGTAAGTTTCTTTCAGACAGTCTATTTTTCCAGATGCATCATCAGCATCTGCATGTTAGCCATTTTTCATTATTTATAAATGTATTACAGGAACGCAGCCAAACTACAAGCCAAAAAGTCCAACACACACATTTTTAAAAATAGGGAATGTGTCTTGGTTATAGAACAAAAGAACTCATTTTATCACTTGGCTTTACCGCTTGAGAAAATGGCTCCTGGTGTGCTGAACTCCATGATAAATGTGTCCCCTCTAGATCTTTATTGCCCTTGTAAATCAAAGGACTGACAGCAGTTAATAAGAAAGCTTTTGAGTGGTTTTGAAGTTTTGCTTTGTACAAATAAAATCTCATATTAAAGAATTTGCTAGTCCTCAAGGTGTGGAAAAATGAGTATGACTAGAACCTGTTGTGCTTTCTTTTTTTAACTGTTTCCACTGTTTTCAAAAATCATTTTGTAGCAAGGATACCCGAATAAAATAAGCTAATCACTCTGTATTGAAATATAAAAATTAGAGTCAGTGACTTAGTTATTTAAAAAATAAAAAACTTTAAATCTTTCTGCCTTTTCTATACCCTGCAGTATCTGGACAGGGCAACAAAATCAGAAGCGACAATATACAACATGAAAGATTTTTCCGTAATTTTACATTACATGCTGACAATACTTCTACAAACCATTTTTAACTAAAGGAAGCGACGATTCTACACCTAAAAATGATCCATTGAAATTCCACTGTGATACTTTTGTAGGGAGGAGAGGATTATTTGAGTCACCAGCTAACAGAGAAATATGAACAAGAGTTTTTAAATCCATTGCCAGAAACTACAGCAGTATTCACCAATGGCCAAATAGCGGTAAACAGCATGAATTCTACTTATATGTGTACCTTCTGGTCAAGCAACAGTACCTTATAGGGAAACAAAGAAATAAATTACTATAACACAAATATTTAAAGATCATATTATAGAGTCAACAGATCAATTTATAATTACAGATTTAAAAGTTTGCTTTAGAGATTACATTCTAGAACAGATATTTGGGAAAAAATAGTTATTTGGAAATCTTCAGAAGCAAACTACAGTTTGGATAAGGACACTCTTTATGGCATCATGCATTGAGCATACAGCATCGGCATTTCACTGAATTAGTTTAACCAAAACAAATTAGAATTAATGTTGTAGCAGTTTTCTGTTTTGCTTCCATGGCTTGCATTATCCTTGTTCAATTCCAGGCAGCATCATTCCTTCTAAAACAGTTTATGGCAAACCCTGGCCGAGAAAATCTTAACAGGAAACTACAGTTATTTGGACAAAGCTAAACATATTTATAGGGAAATAAATATATTTCCTGTTCAAACTGGTAGCACAAAAACATTACATAAACTATCAATGGGTCTAACGAAAGCCTAGCTTCTCTTGACTGGCATTTAAACACATTTTAGAGGGCATCTTGATGAACATCTTGACGACATTAGCGGACATTGTCTCTTTAACTGTTCAGTTTCCCCTGCCTCAATTCAGGAAAAATAAATTAGGGTTCTTCTTTAAAATCAAAGACAACCAGTATTAAAGGAGCACATTAATAATTGTCATTTCGGAACAGGATCCAAAGTAACAGGCATCAATATTTCCCAGCTGCATAGATCTTTTGTTGCCAAAGTCCCAAGGCTGTCACTTTTCACTAGCAGACACTGGAAAAGCTACAGGAAAAAAAGGCAAATCAGACTGAAACGTTACTGCCCTCTGCATGATTTCCCCTCCTCCCTACACCTCGAGCCTGCTCTGCCCACAGCCCACCATCTGCTTGCTTATGCGATATTCCTTCATGCACTCTGCCCTTTAGGTAGGTAGAGAACCCCCTTTATCTGGGAGAGACTCAGCGACATGGATAATCAAACCTTTCTTCCCAAGGAAAAGCTACTGATCAGCAAACAGCAGCTCCTTCTCAGACAAGATGGAAAGAGACACATCAAGAGCTATACACAAAGCAGGCTGTAAGTCTGGAGGGTGTAGCCATCCAAGGCTCAGTTCATGGCCTCTATGAACTGAGGTTGTTACTGTGGCATGATGGTATTTTCATTTAAAGCAGTTACATTTCTAACTCCCATCATTGGAAAGAACACCTAGAAATACAAACTGAATGTATTCAGTAAATGTATGCCTTCCCTAGTCTAGATGATCAGACTCTTTTGTGATTCTGCCAACAGAATTACCTCCACTTGTTTTTTCCCCTATTACGAATTTCCATCACTGCTCCCCACCCCCAATATTGACAGATTGAAAGGAGAAGGCAAGAGATAAGGCCACTAAAAGTGTCCCTCGGCTGCATTATTGTGATTTTGTAGGGCAGCATTAGTTAAATTAGAAAACAGCTGGCGAGCAGAGTCTCCATGAAGCCATGCTTGATGGCTGTCCAGAGAACATGTCACCAATCTAATAATGGCACAGGACAATCCACAAAAATAAAAGCCAACTTTCTGAAACATCTAATTACGTCACAGTTTAAAAACAAGTACTAATTTCTGATGGAAGGTCCAACATTCCTGAAGTAGAAGTGTGATCCCCATGGCAGGAAAAGAGGTCAGAACATGACAAAAGATGTAGAAACAATGCAGAATCTGAGTCCCAACACTTTACTTCCTGCTGCTTCACAGCAGCTGAGTGGCAGATCTTAGTTTAGAAAAACTTACTAAGATATCCTCTTGTGACACCAGTAAGTATGACCATACACTTGAGCAGAGTTTACAACCCCTAACAAACCAAAAGGAAGGGAATAATGGCAGAAAATGAATCGAGAATGAAGTTACAGGTTACACCACTCAAGTCAGCATTCATTTTCTGCAAACAAACTTTCTTTTAAAATGCAGTCATAGCCAATATGACATGAGCAGGACAGCTATCTCAGACATAGATGTCCATCTACACAGACAGCATAACATTTCTTTGCTGCTGATTTCCCCCTTGAGATTATGAAGGTCATTTTTCAAGGAAGACTAGAGATTGTTTTAACATTTATAATCATGAATTTGATTTTTTTAAAACTACTTTATGATGACTTTTTTTTCAACCCAGAAAATATTCTTAAACTTCTGAAAACAGTTACGTGTAAGTTTGGGAGTTTGTGGGTCTTTTTGATTTTGTGGAGTTTTTTGTTTGGTTGATTTAAAAAAAAAAATAAAAGCACAGCAATTACTGGTGGTATTATTTGTTCCATTTAAAGGACAAACCACAGCTCCTTCCCTCCCTCTCCACTTCAGGGCAGTTGCCAGGTGCTTGCATACTGCAGAATCTCTCTGAAGTTTGAGTTTCAGCTCAGCAATCATGAGCCAAATCATATATAAGTATTGATGTTTGCCACTCCACAGTTAAATTACATCAAGCATCAATGCAATCAACTCATTAGCTGTTTTTTATTGAGCACCAACATTCATTACTTACTTTTCAATTCTTTGATTAAGCAACATATTGCCTGTATTCCCAGTCTACATCTACCAGTTGATTAGCTCAATAATGCTGATAATCTTCTCAAGTCAAAAGAGCTGGGAAGGGAAGTAACTGAAATCCCTATGAGCAGACTCAATTTACTCCTTTTGTGTATAACATCAATACACTAAACTACTAGCAATACAGTCCAGCAAATGAAACTTCAAATGTGCTAAGTTAGAGAGTAATTTTAACAAAAAGTCACAGCAGGTCATTAAAATGCCCCTTAATTGTTTCTAGATCATACTCTGTTATCCTTCCACAACCTTCCTGGCATGCTGAGATTTTAATTCTCTTCTCACTGATGCAAGAAGCAAGAACAGAATTGAAGTGTGATTGTCACATACAGAGTCTGAATGCCAAAGGTCAAAACAGCTTACTGGTATGCTGGCCCACTGCACCAAATTTTATATCTTTTCTGTCCCTTGGTTATTGCCTGACATGATTTAACAACTGTAATTCCTTATTTAACGATGTCAAAGGTTTTTAGAAAATTGACTGTATTTCACCAACGATATATTTCTTCTTGATTACAGAGTGGTTAAAATGATTTTAAACCAAGACAGCAAAATAAAGCAGTAATAAAATCAATAAAAGGTGCTTAAAACATTCCTTCTATTAGGTAATGGCATTTAAAATATCCGTAGCTTGTAATGGCACTTAGGATATGCCCAAAAATCAATGAGCTAAATTACTTATTGAACTAGTTAATTTGAACATTGAGTTTTATATGTATATTGATAAAACAAGCTCCAAGAATACTGACTATATTTGAATTTCACGGTCAGATGTCTCCCTCTGCTGGAAAAAAAAAAAACTCTAAAAACACCACCAGATATTTTTTTTAAACGAGTTATACTAAAGGGTGTAACGTCTAAAAAACTCCACAAGAGGTCTCTAATACTCGTTGAGTTTGTCAATTAATGTTCCTTTTGCTGAAACCTGCAAGTGCTAGAAGATGATAACTGCAACACACAACTAGATTTCACCCAGAATACCGCGATTTGGTAAGACCAAAAAAATATGTGAAAAACACATAGTATGTGGTAAAAATATAGAAAATAAGGGATATAATAATGCTTTAAAAACAGTGATACTATCCTCAAGAATTTTGCTAATAGTTCTTGTGTTAGTAATTCCTCCCCTCAGGAATAACAGCCTCAGGTTGTCTTCTTGCTAGAAGTAAATTACAAAAAAAAAAAAAAAAAAAAAAGGAAGTACTGTGTCTACCAGTCCTACTCTCAATGTGCAAAACCCTTCTACAAAGACAAGCCTAAGGACTCGCATCAGTTCGGTCTGTTTCACCTTTACATTGAAGAAAGCTGTTCTTCAGAGACGAAAAACATTTACAAAATAAAAGTTTGTAGGATGTCAGGTTCACCTAAAAGCCCAAACAAATTAGACTAACACAGTCCCCTCGGAAGAAAGCAAACACTGATAGTAATAAAGATTTCTGCCTAGTTACATAGACTTATCTCTGCAGTACTGGGAACCCTGAAGTGACTCGAAGCTCTGGAATGAAAGGCGAGGAGATAGAGTTCTTCCAGCCCAGCCTGCAACAATTCCCTGAGCTGCAGAGACACAAGACAGAAGCTCAGGGCAGGATATCACCTTGCGTGTACTATTAGCGCTCCATCAAGACGAGATAACAGCACCCCTGCATTTTAAACCTGCAGTCTAGTGGTAATGGTAAGACGATGACATCATTCTGAGGCTGCTCTCTCATTTTTTGAAAGGTCATGGTGATTGGGAGACCTTCCTGCCAACTGGAAAAACGCAAATGCAGCACTCATCTTCCACAAGAGCAGCAGAGGGAGCCGGGGAAGGCTGGCGAGCCCCTGACACCTCTGTGCCTGGAAGGATTATGAGGCAAAACACTCTTGCAGGCCATTTAGTCAGCCGGTGGGTAAAGGACACTTTGGCTAGAGCCGGACTTTGCTCAGCCGGGCTGTCCGCCTCTCTCCGAACCTGCCTCCTTCAGACCCCCGCTGACAGGAACAGCCCCGCTGACAGGAACAGCCCCGCAGCCGCCCCCCGCCCCTCAGGCAGGGCGCGTCGAGGCGCAGATGCAGGGCGAAAGGAGACCCGCACCCCGGGAGACCCTCAAGCGAGGGGCCGCTCGCCGGCTGCCCGCCTCCCTGCTCCGCCGGCCCGGCCCGGCCCGCCCCTCACCTCCGGGCGGAGCGACCCCACTTCCCCAAGATGGTGCCGCGCCGCCGACAGCGGAGCTGTACCTTCCCAAGATGGCGGCGGCGGCGCCTCCGTCTCCCGCGACCTCTCCAAGATGGTGTCCCGCAGCCGACGACCTCTTAAAGATGGCGGCGGTGGCCCCGCCCCGCAAGCGGGGCAGGCTGGGAGCGGGGCCGCGCGGCGGGGAGCGGGGCCTGGTGCGGGCGGTCGGTCGGGCCGGGCTGGCGGCGGCGGAGCGGGGCCGGGCGGTCGCCATGCCGGAGCTGGCGGTGGACCGTGTGGTGGTGCACCCGCTGGTGCTGCTCAGCGTCGTCGATCACTTCAACAGGTGGGGGCGGGCGGGCGCGGCGGCGCCGCTGCGGCGCTGAGTCACGGTCACGGGCCGGGCCGTGAGGGGAGCGGGGCTGTGAGGGAAGGGGCGCGCGGGGCCGCGAGGGGAGCGGCGCGCGGGGCCCCGAGGCGGGCAGATGGGGGTGGAAGGGCGCTCGCGCCTCGAGGGGAGCGGCGCGGCTGGGCCCGGGCTGGTCCCTCTGTGCCGAGGGCCGCGATCCCCGGGTGGCGGCGGGAGCGCGGCCTGCGGGAGCCGCTGGAGCCCCTGCCCCGCCGCCGCCGTTGTTGTTTTCCTCGTCAGGAGGAGCATGGGGAGCGCTCGGGTGCTGTGAGGGGGCTAAGAAACAGCGTCCTGCTCCTTAAAAACACGAGTGGAAGCCGCAGCTGGCTGAGCAAGGGGGATAAGTCCCGTCCTTCTAAACACCTGGTGTAATTTGTGCCTAATTTAACTTAATTGCGCCAGCTGACAAGCCGTTTTAATGGTAGAAAGAAATAAATCTTGACAAGGCGAACAAGCCTGCTGTTGTGAAAGCAAATGGTGGATGGCACCGAGCAGTTTGAAGAGCTTACTCACTTTTTTATAGCCCATTGTCCGGCGGGGAGGCCGCAGCAGTGCGTATTTTGGGTCACATCCCCCTCGTTAGCTGCATCGGACCACATTCTGCATCGCTGGGTTACCAGGTTTGGTCCTGAGGGCACCGAAATGCCTTTTTTTCTAGATGTAAATTAACAATCAGTAATAAAACTATCATAACATTCTTCTGTTCCAAGACACGTTCTGTTTAACTTGCGGAAATTAGCCCGAAACAGCTTGCCTGCTGTTACCTTCTCCTGAGTCAGGGTTTTTGTCGGTGGAACTGACAGTCTTTTCCATTTAGAATAGGAAAAGTTGGAAATCAGAAGCGAGTCGTCGGTGTGCTGCTGGGCTCGTGGCAGAAAAAGATACTAGATGTGTCCAACAGTTTTGCAGGTGAGTTAGGGTGTTCTGCCCTTGTTTAAACCTACTGAATTATTTAACAGATGAATTGCATTTGTTTGGTGTGTTTTTTTTAAGCCACCCTGCTAGACCACAGATTCTTCTCTCCACAAATCAGCCTATATCAAACAAAAAAATGCTGACTGCTGTCAAAAATAGATCTATTCCAGCCAGTCTTGTGCTGCACCTTCCCTGTTAAATTGTGCAATGTGGAATGTTTCGGGAGCCGGATGTAAACCTCTTCTAAAACGCTGGTGAATATTTTGCTGCATTGGACTCACTGACCTCTGCTGAGGGATCAGTGTCTCAACATGTCATACAGAAATCCCAGCTTTCGGTGCTGATGTAGCTATTAGCTACTTGTGTAAAGATTTAATGTCTGTTTTAAGCTTTGCTTCCTTTTCCTCAGATTTTGTCCAATTAAATTCTAGTCCTTTCCTTAAGGATGTTGTTAATAGTGTTGGAATAGTTTTCTCTTAAACACTTACATGTGATGGTAAAAGTGCTTCTTGAATGCGTGGCTTTTGCTGACCCGTTTGTATTAGTTGGATCCTTTCCTTCCCAGTGGGACTGCTCTGTGACAAAGCAAAATTAGCTCAGTTTATATATGGAGTTCTTCTCCCAAGTGTGGACTATTATTTTTTTTCAACTTTTGGAGGAACTTTTATCCATTTGAGTTGAAAAGAGTTGTGGGGGGGGGTTTGTCTTTCAAATGTGAAGCTTTTACTGTACTTATAAATTAAAAGACTGAAATTAGTTTTTGTTCTCAGAACTGAGCCTGTGTCCTGTATATATGCTAACTCATAAAATTCCTAGTTGTTTACTCAAGGGTAAATCGTCTTTACTTAAAAGTGCCTCGTTGTGTTCTAGTAGTCTATAAAAGTGCTGATGATGTGTGTTCTGCGCTGAATACTAATTTTTCTCTGCATAGACTGCTGTTGATCAACAAGCTGTAAAGTCTGCTGGGGTACTCGGTTTGTTATATCAAATGTCTGCGCATGCTGTTGAGTCACTTGTATATATGGGAGGATTTCTCTCCCCAGGCTTGATGTTGTCCACCAGGGGTAACCCTCGGAACACTTCGCATTTCATTCCTCATTCTATACTGTTAGTTTAGACACAGCCTGTGCCCAAGAGAACTGACAGCACTGCAGGTGAGCTTGTGCAGTGCAGTGTTGCGGAACACTTGAAACTGATTAAAATCAGCCAAAGATATCCTAAACCACAGTGTTTCTGTAAGCATTTTCATTCTGGAAGTTGGATTCTTAAATATTGATCTTTTGTTTTATTCCCAGTACCTTTTGATGAGGACGACAAGGATGATACTGTGTGGTTTCTAGACCATGACTATCTGGAGAACATGTATGGAATGTTTAAGAAGGTCAACGGTAAGTTGAGGTCTTCTTCCAGTCAGGGATACGCTCCTAGAGACTTTCAGGACTCTGTATAGGGAAGTGAATTCATAGTAAGCTAGAGTTAATTGCTCACACAAGAAGCCACTCTGTGCTAATTCCTTGTGTGGCTTCACTTCCACTGATGGTTTTCCATGGGTTAATGTGTGCAAGTCTGCATGTTCTTAATTGACGCATTGCTAATTTTCCCAAGTGTCCTGGCAGTTTTGTGTCCTAAGAGCAACTCAGATTTCAAAAATGCCATTATTTTTGAAGAATTTCAAAGCTTTCTCATCTGTAACCCATTCCATGTAGATGTGCCCTGAAATTAGTTTTTTATGAATGTAAACATTACAAACTCACATTTAGGAAGTAATGATTCCAATTGCTCTTCACTACTATTTTTAAAAAGTGTCTTTACTGCTCAGTTTGAGACTTCAGAGCTGAAGGCTCACCTATAAGTTTTCTTAGCCCTGAGACCAATTGTCATTCTCATGATACAGTTTATATTTCTAGAATTTTTGCATCTCTAGATATCAGAGTTTCAAGCTGTTGCATCCTGATATCTGCTAGGAAGTCTAATTTAGTTAAGGACCCAGGAGTAAAGTTGTATGTGTGATTAGTAAGCTACAATAAGTAAATATGATTAGTAAACTTCCTTTGTCACTAGCCCTGTCATTGTCTTGCCTACTGTAATTCATTCCCCCCTACTTTACACTCGCCTTCTACGCATCTGATTTTCACCCTTTATTTGCTGCTTCAGTCTCTGCCTAAATCTTTCTGTTGTTGTATCACCATGCAATTCTGATTTTGAATCCTTTCTGGTTTTGCTCAGCTAGAGAAAGAATAGTTGGTTGGTACCACACGGGCCCGAAACTGCACAAGAATGACATTGCCATCAATGAACTGATGAAAAGATACTGTCCTAACTCAGTAAGTGCAGCACTTTTTTGTTTTGGGGTTGTTTTTTTTTTTGTTATCCCTCTTCCTAAATGGGGGATCTGAGAACACTCAGCCCCCGAATTTGTTGCTGGTGATACAGGGTGTTAAAGACTTGGTAGCCGTAAAGTGATTGAGGAACAGAGTCTTCTGAAACAGCTATAGATGTCTTTTCTCAATGCCTAAAGTTAGCACCTCTGAGCAGCCAGCATACCATTGCTGGGCAGGGAAGAGCTGACTTAGGGTTTTTTTGAATGAAACCCAGTTTTCTGAAATGATTGCTTCTTCCATAAGGTGCTGGTGATTATTGATGTGAAGCCAAAGGACCTGGGGCTGCCCACAGAAGCTTATATTTCGGTTGAAGAAGTTCACGATGTGAGTATTTGATGGTCTGTCTGCCTCCTTTGAGGAAAAGTGTTTCTATTAAAAGATGGCTGTTAGGATTGCCTTATTTTCTGAAGGATATATGTCCCATGGCATGTAGCTGCCTTTTACATACGGGATGTTGCGGTCACTAGTGAGGGCCTGTGACTTGTGGCCAAAATCTGCTGAATCCAGAGTTTAAATCCCAGTCATAATGTAAGCCTTTGTAATGAAAGCTTTCATCCACCGATACTCTTGGAAGAAAAGCTGTGCGTTTTCTGTTTGACTTAAGGAATTCCACAGCTCCAGTTGTCCGATGTAAATGCTTCTGTCCTGTCTGTGGCCATGAGGAAAGTCACAGATTGGGAATGCTCTTAAGATGTCACTGTTACACGCCAGCCTGTTTGCAGAGGTGTTCTGTGTAATTAAGTGCTTACTCATTTGTGCACCTGCCAGTGCTGAGTAGGTAGGTTGGGCATGAGCAACACTTACTAATCACTTGCAGCACCATGCAGACAAACAACACACAGTAGTAAGTCAGCTTTAGCTTTTAATTTGCAATTGCTTGATTTAAATTACATTCTGGATGTATATAAAAAAATTTGATCTTTTTGCCTTTCTGAGGCCCTCACTACGGAGAAGAGGCTGCTCCCAGTATTTATCCTAGATCTTGTATCTGTAGGATTTGTTATTAGTTTTGTGAACTCACAGTAGTCCCAGTGGTGCTTTCTATTTACAGCTGTGTACTGGTCCAGGTAATGGTTTTGAAAACGTGGGTAAAACTCATTCTCAGAAATTCAGCCTCTGAATCTCTTAAATATCTTCCTTAATCATCAGTGTCTAAACTGTAATTTTCATGTGATTGTTCCACCCCCTCCCATGTCAGGGGTTTTATTTCTGGATCTGCAGATATGCTTCTCACTGGCTGAGAGCAAATGTCAGGATGGCAAAAGGTATCCCTAAGTGTAGTAAGGTTGTATTGGGAAGGAAATAATTATCATATTTAGTGAGACTCTCTGTTATACCCACCAGTGCATAGACCAGCAAAATACATTAATTGAAAATTACACAGAGCAAGAGGAAGAAGAAATTGCTGTGGGCTTGTGATGGTTCATAACACTAATTAAACCAAGGAAAATCCAGCTAGAGCCTTTCCGCTCTGATTTCTTGTGGACTGTTTATAACTACTTCACTTGTTTCATTAATACAGTTTCTCATATTCTTATCTCAAATTCTATGTTTTTAAAAGGTGTTGTAATTCACTCTCAGACTTCTGCCCTTAGCTGAGTACTTCAGTCCCCTGATACTCTGTTTTGCCATAATTTGCCCCATAGTAATTAAATTAATGTCACTCGCTGTGATATTGTGCGAGTTGCCCCACTGCTGGCCTGTGAGTCAGCTGTTCTGGGTAGTTAGGATGCACCTTTGTGCCTGTGGTCACCTGTGTGTTCAGTCTGACCGTGTCTTCTCTGTCTCCGCACCTGAAGGACGGCACTCCGACCTCCAAGACGTTTGAGCATGTCACCAGTGAGATCGGAGCAGAGGAGGCAGAAGAAGTTGGTGTTGAACACTTGCTACGGTAAGCGTCTTTAATGTGAAAGGCACCTTACAAGACTTGCATAGCAGTGAACGTGATCCATCTGGCATCTCCCAGTGCCAGCTTCCCGGGGGAAAGGCGGATCTTGTTAAACGTGCTACTTAAATTCTAAAAGTGTACTCATTTAGTGATCCTGCCTGGTTGCCCCCAGCCACCTTCTGGCTCACAGAGCAGGACGGCATGGGAGTGTGGCTGATGGGGCTGTAGCTCTCCAGTCAGGAATCCTGTTGTTTATTTCTGTCTATCCCTCTGACTGGTGTTATAAGTATTATTCCAAAGAGAACATACATGCACCACTGAATTCAACAATGATCTATTTTAGATAGACCTTATAACTTACATCACTTTGCATTCTTTTGACTTGAAGCCTCCATTTCAGTTGTACTTCAGCTGTGCTTTAAACTGCTTTTATTTTTAAGCTGGAAAGATCTCATAAGTGAACATGCCCATCTATTAATGAGCACAAAGTAACATTCTGATGCTGATTCTTTCCATGTGACTGTTTCAGAGACATCAAGGATACAACAGTGGGCACTCTGTCCCAGCGGATCACAAATCAGGTCCATGGCTTGAAGGGACTGAACTCCAAGCTTCTGGACATCAGGAGCTACCTAGAGAAAGTAGCCATGGGCAAACTCCCCATCAATCACCAGATCATCTACCATCTTCAAGATGTCTTCAACCTGCTACCAGATGTCAACCTGCAAGAGTTTGTCAAGGCCTTTTATTTGAAGACCAATGACCAGATGGTGGTAGTTTATCTGGCTTCTCTTATCCGTTCCGTGGTTGCCCTCCACAACCTCATTAACAATAAGATTGCCAACAGGGATGCAGAGAAGAAAGAAGGACAGGAAAAAGAAGAAAGTAAAAAGGAGAGAAAAGATGAGAAGGAGAAAGACAAGGAGAAGAGCGATGCCAAGAAAGAGGAGAAAAAGGAGAAAAAGTAAAATGTGTAGTTTTTTTATTTGTAAATTAAAAATCTTGTAAACTAATTCACTTTGATTCTGGGTTTGTTTCTGTTGTTGAAATGGTCAGTCCTCTGCTTTCCTCTACTTTGGTATCTGCCTTTTGTGTTCATTAGAAGGTGGCTGGATAGATCATCTCAAAATGACAGCCGTCGTAACAAGCAGACAGCTACTGTAGGACAGGCCTGGCACTTTGGGTCTTGGAGTTGGGGAGGGAAGGGGTAAAAGCCTGGGGGAAATTTTTAATTTTTTTTTTTTTTAGTGCAGCACTCTTCCAGTGCTGCTTCAAGGACATTCAGGCCAACAGCCGAACATTTCTACCACATACTGTGTTAGCCTTTGTGCTGGGTACATGTCTAGCCCAACACTGAGTTTTTACTGTGGGAGCTGGTTTATTAGCATCAGTTCATTTTTGACCTGAGGAGGTGCTGAGTTTTGGAAGCACCACAGATTGAATCGGAAGGAGGATGGTACTGCTGGCTGCTTTCTTCCAACTGTACCTTGTACTGGGCTGGGTTTGGTTTTGCTTTCTTTTTTGCTATCTTTGCAGGATGCTTTTGCTATCCTGCCAGTGGCAGGATCAGAGTTGGCCATTTTGTTACCTCGCTCTATGAAAAAAAAGAAAAAGTAATAGATAAAAATTCTCCTGCTCTGCAGGAATGGAAACACAGAGGGAAAAAATGGGATCCTGCTCCAGTGAGGCAGGAAGGTGGTGTGTGGTGCTTCCATGCTATGAAGAACATCTTCCCTTCCTCCTGTAAGATATCAGGTCATTACCTTGTTAGGCTTGCAGTGTGCTTATGTATTTGCATTTTTCAGGACTAATTGGTTACAATTAGCCAATTTCATGCAACACAGACGTCTGTATATTTGATCTGGCTCCCATTTGCACAGTCCCTGGGTACCTTGTTGCCTGTCTGTAGCGCAGGTGGCCCATGGCTATGGCTTCTGCAGCTCCGTGCCAGTGACAGAACTGGCTTCACTGCCTGCCGGGGGTGGCACAGAGCACCCTGCCAGGCCATGTCATGCTCCTCAGGCTTCATGGATAAAACATCTGTGGTGGCAGCAGAGCAGGCCAGCCTGTTGTGCTAGTGTGACACCAGGGAAGCAGCGGAGAGTCTTGGACATTTTGGGGGCAGCCAAACCAAACTTGGACAACAGGGGCAGGATGGACACGTGCTGCAGCATCTCCTAGGAGGTGGGGCAGAGGGGGACAAGCCTCTCCCAGGCAGAAGATGCCACCTCCTAGGCCAGGGCATGAGCAATACCCAGGGCTCCAGGTGGACCTGAGTGCGGTGTCAGCACACCCCTGCCAGGAGACTGCAAAGTGCCAGAACCTGCCCCAGCCCTTGAAGCATTTATTCTGGGATTGGGCTGACACTGGCTGTGCCACCCTTGGCACAAGTACAGACTATTTAAAAAAAAAAAACAAAACAAAAACCAACAACAAACAAAAACTCACACGAACCAACCAGCCAAGGCAGCTGCTGAAACGTAAAGTCATGGCAAAATTACGGGATGGAGGCTGTCCCTGGGTGATATGAATAGGGGGTTTGTTCAGTTCTGCTTGTGTTGGATGTTGTTGGTTTTTTTAACTAAATACCGCCAGCCTATAGCCATGGGCCTCATTCACCTGATTTTGTTCCACCAATGCTGCTCTGGGTGGCACAGGGAGGCAGCTCCAGCCCTGGCACAGCATCCTGAAGACATTTTTAGCCCAGTATGATTATAGGTTGGGCGAAGGCAGGCAGAGGAGTGCTGCGCCCAGCCTGGGCATTACACACATGGAAAAAAAATACACATTATTTATGACGCCGCTGATGAGTCCTGGGCACCCGTCACTGGCAAGTCCCTGCACTGCAGGGGGCTGTCTGTCCGTCTCCCTGCCCCGTGCGACAGACGGACCAGGGACGCACACCTCGGCAGCTGCTTACTGTTTATTGCACAAGAAGTCGGCGTCGCTGAGGCAGGATGGTGCAGTACAAAACTATCCGGTTACCAGTCAAAAGCTATTGCAATGTCTTGTATGCACAGACTTCCTTTATGTACAGCTATGTACACCAACGCTCACACGGGTCCCTCTCCCCGCTGTTGGCGGGGCAGGGGGGGGACACAGCAGTGGAGGTGACATCCAGGCGAGGGGGAGAGGCCAGATCCTGCCCTCACCTGCAGCTCCTGCCACCAGCCCGGCCAGTGACAGGGGAAACAGGGGGAGATTGGACCAAACCCATCATGAACCAAGCAAAGCCAGGTGTGCCCCAAAATGGGACCGGAGCCCCCGAGGCTGCTGCGGAGGCACCAGCTCCGAGCAACACTCCACTTAAATATTAAATACAACGGCACAGGGGCCACACACTTGCACATCAAAACACGCAGCGGATGTGGTTGGTCAGGCCCTGGGTCTGGCGTGGGAAGGGGCCATCCCCATCCTCACATGGTGCATCAGGCCCAACTAAGGGTTCCCTGGTACCTTTGCTGGGTGCAGGATCGGGCCAAATGTGACCTGAGAGTCGGTTCAAGAGCCATTTCATTTCCCCTCCTCACCTGCGTCTATTAAAA
>JAOQGH010000062.1:44472792-44492985 GCA_025769975.1 Gallinago jamesoni | reverse complement strand
GGACAGCCACGTGCCTCCGTAGCACACCCCACATACACCAGGTGCCTGTCTCCTCAGGGTGCCAGTGCAAGCCTTGGGGCCTGGTGTGCCTTGGTGAGGGTGTCCTCTGCCCCAGGGGTGCTGTGCGTGCTTTGTGAAGGGCTTCTGGAGACACCAGCAAGAAACACCCCAGTTTGCCGGAGGCTCTGATCAGAGCAGCGGGGATCTCGGCAGGCACCACGTGGCTCAGTCCCACCCAGGCTGTTGCACATGTACACACACACGGGCTACTGTGCACGCACACCCTGAGCCTCCCCACACGTGCTCCCCCCAGGAGCCCCACGCCAAGCTCAAAGCAGTGCAAGACGGGTACCGTCCCGCCTTTGCTCCCCGAGCCGCGCAGGGAGACGGGAGTCCTCGGACGCAGAGGCAGCCCCGGCATCCCGTCCGTGGTTCTACCCTGTGGTAGAACAGCATGACGTAACCTACCATAGGGTAAAACCACTGGCAGGACACAGAGAGAGGTGGAGAGCAGGAGCCCCTGCACCAGAGCCGGGGGCAGCGGCACCATGGAGGAGGAGCAGGCGAGAGCGGAAGGCAAGGGGAAGCATCAGCCCAGCACCAAGGCAAACGCTCCGAGCGAGATAGCTGGGGCTGACGGGGACACGGAGGCCCCCCTCCAGCTGAGACACAGCCCATGCTGTGGGGTTACACCATCCCCTGGTGCATCTGCATCCTTGTGGCAACTGTATCCCACTATGTTTGCCCCAGCGCGCACCAGCTGTCCCGGGGAGCACCAGGGCCTGTCAGCTGCGAGGAGAAGAGGCTGCTCAACCCATCACCTCCACGCCTCAGGGGCAGCAGGCATCAGCACTCATCGGCTGCAGGAGAGTCCCAGCCAGGGCCCCCAGCCTTCCCCGTGCCAGGGACAGGCTGCTGCGATGCTTTTAGGGTGTTCCACCATTCCCCAAACTCACACCATGTCCCATTCAAACACCCTTGGGCTCCTCTGCCCAAGCAGGTGCTGCAGAAAGGTGAGGTTCCCCAAGTGCAGTCACCGGACAGACTCCCCTGCTGGCACTGTCCCTTAGGGACCCACGCCACAGGCATGGCAGAGACCTGTCCAGGCATGTGGCTCGGCACACTGGCACTCACCTGGCGATGCCACCATAATCCAGGCCCTCCTCTCCTCGCATGATGATGTACAGGCGGCGCCGCAGGTCATACGGCTTCATGTTCATGATCTGGGGAGAAGGGGAAGCGTTCCTGCGGGCTGGTGCGAGGGCTGGCTCCACACCTCCCCAGGCTCTGCGGCCTCAGCACCTCCTCACCTGCTGGAAGGAGTCCTCAAAGAGCGTCTGTCGGGAAACACTGATCTTCACATGGCTGGGCAACGCGTTCGACTACAAGCAAGGCAGAGAGAAGGAAGGCTTTGTGCAGACTGGCACAGTGGATCTCCTCACCCACACCTGCCCACAAGGTCAGGCTGTCCACGCACCCATCCAGCCCTGGAGCTCAGCAGCCCCCAAGCTGCTGGGCCCCTCTGGCGGCTCTACTTACATGGCAGAGGAAGCGGAACTGGTGGTACTTCCATCGAAAGCTCCGGTCGTACGCCCCCGGGGAACCACCCTGCTTGCTCCTGCAAAAGCAACATGAGCCTTAGTTCAGCATCCTCAACCTGCCTTGGAGCGAACTGCCCGGCCCCAGGAGCTTCATCACCTGCCAGGCAGCAGGAAGATTTCTGGGGTGCAGTTCACCTCCACCACAACCAAATGTGAGGCCTCAAACCCACTATTCAGTGTCTTTGCAATAAAGCTGGCCCACTTCCCCCACTCAATATCACAACCACAGGAAGGCAGCTCGAGTCCCGGCTCCCAGTGCACAGCCCAGCTGCAGAGCAAGAAACCCAGCCCAAAAATGCTTACCCAGACTCAAATCCAGGGCGTGGGTCCTTGAAGGTGGTGGTGCGAGTGTTGTGGTCCACGAAGTAGCGCACACCCTCATTCGTGTACTTCATCTCCCAGCCGGGTGGCAGTGGTGGCTCCTGGATCATCCTGTTGACAAGGAGGGGGTCACTGGGCAGGCACCTCGGGCGTCTCTCACCCTGAACTGCACCCTCCAAATTGCTGCCCTTGGGAACAACCTTCAATTTGCAGCTCCGAGCCAGGCACAAGGAAGGATTCATGGTATGGGATTAGTGAGCGCCTGCCTGAAACCCGAAACAGAAGCCCCACCTGGGCTGTGCTCTCGGCCACAGCCAGGACTGGCCACAGCTACAGCTTTGCTCTCTGTCTGTGGTAGAGGTGGCCTCAGTGGAGACCTGGGCCAGGTCCTCAGCCAGGGCAGGTCTCTGGAGAACCGCAACCCTGCGCTCTCAGGAGTCTAAGCAGAGCCATGTAAGAAGGCAACAGGGCAAGAAGTACCTCTTTCTGACCAGAAAGCTCTGCAGTCTTCCCCATCACTTCCTCATCTCTACCCTAAGCTCCTGCAAGCTGGAGAGCTGCCCTGCAATGCCAAGGGTTCAGTGCCCAACCCTCCTGGGCTCCAGCACCGCTTGCTCGCTGTGGTTCTCAGTGCTTTTGGCTTCCCAGTGCTGCGGCTTGCTCAGTCCCCCAGCATGGACACCGCTCAGGAGTCCATCATGTGGACCTTCTGAAACCACAAGCATCTTCCCTGCCTCTCCCCACAGGCTGCCTACCCCTGCGTGCGAGGGTCTTCCCACTGGGTGGTCCGTGTGTTGTGGTTCACGTAATACACTCGCCCATTGTCCTGTCTCTTCTCTAAGAGGAAAAGGAGAGGAAGCGTTAGTTGGAGCACCCTGACCCGCAGTCCCAGGAACAGCCCTCCCTTTCCCCACATCACAAGAAGTTTGTCAGCTTCCCCCTGTCCCACCTCCCTGCCAACAACTGCCCCAGGTCATTTAGAAAAGGCAAGATAAAAAGCCCTATATTTCTTCTAGGTGCACAAGCTGCTGCACCTCCAGGCTAGCTTTCTCCAGTGCCCTCAAGGCTAGCGTGCGTGGAGATGCCACAGCAGAGGCCAGCCCTGCCAACGTGCTGCCAGGGTGGCACAAGAGGTGTGCTTGGCCACACATCTCACTTGGCAGGTGGCACACATGCTCTCCCTGGACACACAGCGCTCCCCAAGCACGGCAGCCCTTCAGGTGGATCTGCGGGTGCTTTCTCAAACGCATCCCAACTCCCTGCCCAGCCCCGCTGCCAGGGCACAGCTCGTGCTCTCGGCATGGGCTGCACGGACACGCACACCCACACCTCCTTCTGTTGTGCACAGGCATAAAACAACCGTGCCGCTCACACCAGCACCACTGCCTGACCCCCCTGTGCCTGCAGCCTCACACACTTGTTGCACAGCAGCCTCCCAGCACGTACCCCCCCCCCCCCCCAACATGTGCCACACACACTTCCCCAGCCACCCCCTTTCCAGCACACATTCACACCACTATTTTAACACTCAGAACAGCAAGTGTCTCACAGCTATGGCTGGGCAACATGTGTGATCCTCCACCCTGCTCCCCCCCCCGACCAGCCCCCAGGTGCCTGCACCCACCCCACGCACCCCATCTCATCCCGCCTGCCGACACCGCTCTGCCTCTCACCAGCCACCCCCCTGCGCACACCCACGCACACTTGCTGCCTCCCCACCAACACGTGTGCTCCACACCCAACACACCTCCTCCTTCCACGTGCCTGCGTCACTCCCCGCACGCACGGCCCTGCTCCATGCCGGCAGGGACGCCCTGCACGCACGCTCCCCTGTCACCTCCCAGCCACCACAGCCCCCCCTCACGCTGTCTCACTCCTGGGCTGTGGGAAGCAGCCCCCAACGCCGTGGCTCCAGCAGACCCCACATCTGATGACTGGGACTGCATCCATCCCAGAGACCCAATTCTATTCTGGGCATCCCCACCCCAGGGTGCTCATCCCTGTGCAGAGCTGTCTCCCCCCCAGTTTGCCCAGCTAACACTGGGGATCCTCTCCTTACTGATGCTGGAGGTGGAGCACCCAGCGTGGCAGCAAAGGCTCCAGCACTGTCCCCATCGAGACGCTGCCCTTAGAGCCCCCCCTCAACAGCCTGGGACCCCTCTGTCCTGCTCCAAGCTCCCCACTTTTAACCCCTCTCTTGCCCTCCATGCCTTCCCAGCACAGCGCTGCCAGTCTGCTCCCCAGCTGCACCCACAAGCAACCCAGCCTGCCCTCTCCAGGGATGCTCTCACTGTGGAGGGTGGCCTCTCTGCCCTAGAAATGGCCCAGGGACCTTTCAAAATGTCCCAGCACATGACACTTGGGCCATGGGGACAGGCAGCCCCATTCCTGCCAGCTCCCAGCCCCGCTGCAGACCAAGTCAGAGCATCCTGGGAGGCACACACAGCAGCGGGACGGATCCCTGCTCAGCAGAGGAGGGGTCTGGGGATGAGCGAGGAGTTGGATCCCCAACCTTTCCCCCTGTCCAAAGAACAACCACAAGCACTTCTGCATTCAGTAGCTGAGAGAGATTGGGAACTCCTCCAGGAAATGAAGAAAAAAGGAAAAAAAGCTGGATTTCAAATCAGAGACGGTGCTAATCATGGGCAGGCTCAGCCCCACATGCAGAAGAGCACAGGGAACACTGGCTCCCCAGCCACCATTCCCATTAATGCCAGGAATGGGAGTGAAGAAGCTGCTGATAGCACCATCCTCCCTGCGAGGCAGGCAGGGTCCCGCTCTGGGTGACCAAGGAGTGTCCCTGGCAGGCTGTCCAGCGAGCATGGTGGCAAGCAGGTGAGGTGGCTCAGTACTTACCCCAGCCAGGAGGAAGGGGACCGAGAGGATCATTGTCGGACGGGGCGCCAGACGACTAGAGACAAACAGAGAGGGCAAAAATAAAACACAAAATAAAAACCAGGGCAGGGACGCCTGGGAAGAGCGGAGCATGGAGGGAGCTGTGCAGCCTCCGCTCCCGCTCTCCTGCCCTTGGCCCGCAGCTCCCTGAGAACTGGAAAAAAAAAAAAAACAAAACAAAACCAAACCCCCAAAAACCCAACTTGTACACTCAAGGGGGGGTTAAAAAAAATTTTAAAAAAAAGGAAAGGAAAACAACAAAAAAAAAAGCACAAACTAAACAGAGGCTGGGGCAGCCAAGGGGGCGGCAGGGCAGGGGCTGCGCCGCACGGAGGGGAGCGGGACGGCCGGCCCCGGCGGGGTCCAGATGTGCGCGGCTGCTCCTCGGGCTGCCGCCGGCCGTCCCCCCACCAGATACACCTCCAGCCTCCTCCTCCTCCTCCAAGAACCACACACAAGAGGGGGGAAAAAATATCGCAGGCCTTTCCAATGAAATCATTCCCACAAGTCCTGTCCACGCCCAGCGCTTCCTGGCGGGCCGGCGGCCCCCTCCTCCCCGGGCCCGGCCGCGGGATGCGCTCGCACTGAGCCCGCATTCATCCCGCGCAGACGGGCGGCTCCGCGCCCCCGCCGTCCGTCCCTCCGTGTCCCCCCCCTCCCCCGGCAGGTCGGGGGCCGCCGTACAAAGCACCTTTCTTCTTCTTCCCCGGGGCGGGGGGAAGGCAGAACCGGCCGCCGTCACCCAGCCTGAACCGGGGGATGCCCCGGGATGGTGGGGTTGCGGAGGGGATGCCGGCGTGGAGCCCCCCCTGCGCCTTAACACCCCACTCTTGAGGGCCCTGGGGATGGAGGTGCAGCCCCGACAGTGGGGGGTTCAGGGGAGATGCAGGCCTGCGAGCGCTTTTCATGGTTAAATAAGAAAATCATCGTTACCAAAAAGGCATTTTCATTGCACCTCCTGACACCCAGCTGCTGGAGAGGGGACAACGTCCCAGCACAGCGAGTGTCACAGCCCAGTGAGTGTCCCAACCCTCCAGGCTGGGCTGGGGATTAGAGTCACCCTGGGCTCAGGGAATGGCACCCATCCCTCCCACCCAGGGATGAGAGGCAGACCCAGGCTCGGGCTGATCTGCTATTTGGGCTGCAGGGCCACCCACTCTGAGACACTCGGGACACCCCATAGCAGCTCAGCACCCCACAGATGTCCTAGGGCACATCAGGGAAGGGGTTAGCACAGTCTGTGCCTCTTTGAGCTTCGTCACTTGTACCCAAACTCGCGTGCTGGACTGGGAGCAGGAGTCACTGCCCCGCACAGCGTGTGTCACACTTGGGGCAATCTCTCAGACAGGCTGGCCAGAGTCACAGCCGAGTCACATCCAGAGGTATCACCTCACTGACCTAAAAATAACTAATTAAAACAAACAGGGCAGGGAGAAAAGAGCCTGGGGCAAAGTTCCAGGGAACAAGCCCTCCTGCAGCCCCTGGGAACAACCTGGTCCCTGGTGCCAGAAAGACCCTCAGTCATCACCCTCATCCCTCCAGGGATGCTGTGTGCGGGCAGAGCCCAGGGAGCCCACTGCTGGCAGAGTGGTTGCCTGGATGCACCCCAAGCTGCAGCTCTGCATGGCCCAGGGTTACAGCGCTGCTCATCACCTCCCCACCTTCCTCTCCCGGCAAGGAGGGCAGGTGGGTGCCGGCAACAGGAGGGTGAAGCAAAGCAGAAAGCCCCTGCAGGGAAGGAGGCAGAGTAGGAACCATCGCCGCTGGCAGCGGAGAGCTTGAAACAAAAAGCACAATCGTTTCATCAGGCTAAATTTGGAGCTCGAGTCCCTCCCTCTGTGCTCCGTGGAGCCCAGCCAGGGCGAGTCCCACAGTGCTGGAGCAGCTCCAAGGCTGGCGCTGGTGGAGACACGAGCGAGTGACAGGCCTGGAGCCCCATTCAGCCCACGGTGGAAGCCCCCTCCCACACACCCCTCCGTAGCAGAGCTGGGAACGGCGTGCTGAGGAGTGTGGGTGGGCAGAGGGCAGCAGAACCGTGATGGTCCAGCTCCTGCTGCGAGGCTTGGAAGGGCTGGCGAGCTGTCCAGGGAGAGGAAAGGGGCAGAGCAGCTTCCCGCCCTTTCCCTCCCCCCCCCCCCCCCCAGGGAGCAGCCCTGGTTGCATCTCACACAGAGACACACTCTGCCCCCCTCTCCCAGAGAGGACCTGAGCTCCTTGCTGGAGCACAGAGCTCACACTGGCGCTTGCAGTGCTGCTGGGACACATCAGCATCCTGCCTTTCTCCCAGAGGAGATAAACATCGATGGGAAGTTGGTCACCTTGCTCTCCCCACCTTCACTCCACACCTGCCCCACCAGGCCCCCCTGCCTTCTGGCAAGAGCCGGGTTTTACACCACAGCACATGGCCAGCTGATGGCAGAGAGCACCAGGACACCGATGGTGCAAGAGGCAGAAATGCTCCAGCCTGGCTCTTTCCCAAGCACCGCTCACCCCGCAGCACAACGGCCACCAGCACCGTCCTGGTTATCAGAGGGTGCTCACCACCGCTGGGAGCCAGGTCCCAGCTCCAGCAGCAAAGGCAAGACCAGGACAAGAGTGGTCTCTGCCCAGGAGCTGTTACTCTGTGGGGTTGTTGAGAGATCACTCCCTGAGCAAGGAAATGGAGCTATTCAGCCCAAACCAGGAATGAAGGCAAAGGCAGAAGCAGCTCACTGTGCCCAGCAGTGCTCATTCCCCGTGTTCTGGTCTCCTGGCTATTGCAGCCCTCACTGTGACAGCACTTGTACCCTCGGGCTTCAGCTACTGCTGTTGACTCCTGCTCCCACCCAGAATCCAACCCCCTGTCCTCAGCCCAACAGAGACATGGGGAGGGGTGAAGTCAGCCCCAAGAGCCTCCCCTCCAGCTACAGACCAGGCTTCCATGGCTTCCTCAGCATGTGACCTGCTCCAACAACCATGCAGCAAGTCCTGCAAGCCTCACAGGTCAGCAGCAAGGCTTGGCTGACGGAAGCCAAGGGAGAAAGCGTGTGCCTAGCCACGCTGGCATTGAAGGGACAACAGGGACAGGCTGCTGAGGACACCTCCCACCACCTTTCAGGGCTGTGCAAGCTGTTTTATAAAAAGAAAGTTACTCCCACGGGGTTCTCTCCAGGCAGCAGAGGAGATCATGGGCTCTCCTGTCCAAGCACCGCTCTGCTGAGCTCCCTGAGCTGACAGACCCCATACAGTCCAGTAAGCACCTCCCCATGCTCAAGGGTCTCCCAGGTGAAACTGGCAGGAGAGTGGGGTGAGACCCTCACCACTGTGGCCCCCAGTTCTCACCTGGTACAGAAATCTTTGGCTGAACTGCTGCATGGCTCCTTGGAGCTGGTTTCTCTGGGACTGCCACTGCTCATAGTTCCTGACATACTCAGCTGTGGGGCGCTGCCACGTGGTGGTCCGGGTGTTGTGGTCCACGTAGTAATACCTGCCTCGAGGATCCACACGTTTCTCCCACCTGGAAACACCAGAGGAAGATGTCACTGTCCTCTGGAGACAAAGAAAGGCATAGACCATGGTCCTACAGCAATGAACTTCCTATTGCCCTCATCTGAGGGTTGTCCCTGGGGCCCTGCAGCAATGGCTTGAGAATATCCAGCTGCTGCCCCAGAGCCTGTTGAAAGCATGATTGAGAAAAGCGCTGCGTTGTGAGCCCCTTCCCCAGCTGCCACGGTCCCCTTGAGCTCTCCATACAGTGGCTCAGCAGAGGGTTTGTGGTTGAGTGCTGCCTCTCTAAATGCAGGTGAAAAAAAGCAGCTCAGAGCCCTCCAACAGAGGAAGAACCGAGAGCTGCTGGGGCCCAAGGGTCCAGCTACAAAGACAGTGATTTTTCATTTCTCTCTAACACTACAGGCTGACTTCAGACACTTGCTCTCTGGCTCCCCTCACAAGACCAAGATACCCTTTAACACAAGGGCTCTGTTCCCAGCTCCAGCATAACCACCAGTTTCACAGCTGAAGGGGCTCTTTTAGACAAAGATCCACCAGAAGGAAATACAAAAGACTAGCAAGATTTGAAGCACTTCCCCTGCCAGGGCACATGAAGCCTAGATGGGATGGCCAGACACTGGCAGAGTTTCCACCAGGATGCTGTAAGCATTTCTCCAAGACAGCTGACCTCTGACAGAAGCAAGGCACTGGGTTGGAGACCTGAGCAGGAGGGAAGGAGCACACCTGGGGTACTCCCAAAGCTACCTTTCCAGGGAATAGCCTCCCTCTTTTAACTCCAGGCAGATTTCAAGCTGTTGTAGGATCAGTAAGTGGCTGCAGAGATCGCAATTTAAGTGAAGATAACGTGTGCCCACAGGAACCTGGAGGCTCCCGTGGAAGAAAACAGGGCAGGCTTGTATTTCACTTTCACATATTACACTGGCAGTTAAAGCACACTTCAGTCATTCCAGCCTTGAACAAACTCAGTCTAGAGAACAACAACAGTTAGGCCGTATGAAGTTCTCTGCTTTTAGGAGCACAAAGAGGGGAGAATTCAACAAGCTTCTGGAAAGCACGTGGCTCCCAGGGCTGTATACAGCCTTTATGATCTAAAGACTTTACTTCTACAAGTGAAAGCATGGCCTTCCTGGACATGAGCTTGGCAGAATACTTCCTGCAGGTCTCATGGAGCTGAGCAGCAGCATCTTCTCAAGCACAAGCAGACCCCAGTGTGGCCGAGAACATGAGACCCCTCTGATAGAGTTCAGGGTCCAGTTCCAGGTTTGGGGCACATTAAACGTGTCTGTTTCTGCTCACTAGGAGCTCAGCCCTCATCTAGAAACATTTGTTTTTCCAGGTGACATGAGGCCCATTCTCTCCCTTCATCTGGTCCGCAGGGGGACTTTGCTGGTGCCCTGTCCCAAAGGCCCACTCCTCTGCTCTGCCCACAAGTGTTCAGTGATTTCCGTAGACTGTTTAAAAAATAATTCTCTAACAGAGGTCAAAACACAAAAGAATGGAAGGCCTTTTCCTTTTTACAAACCCTGAAAAGACCTTTCTAAGGATACAAGGTGTGCTTCCAGGCCAGTGAACACTTGGTCATCTCACCCCAGTTCTTTTTAGGAATGAAAAGACCTTCCTGCCACCTCTCCCCTTCTGCACTGACTCCAGTGCGTCTGTTACAAGTTAATTCAGTACCTGAGATGCCAGCTGGCCCCAGAGCTCCTTACCCTGGAGGAAGGGGTCTCTCCCACGTGGTGGTCTTGTTGTTATGGTCTACATAGTAGACTCTACCATTAGGCAGCTCTCGCTGTTCCCACCTGCAAGCAAAAAAAAAAAAAAAAAATTAAAATCATGAGACAGTTGATGCTTGCTGGCACAGAGACCAAACCCTGGCCAAGGTGGAGCTACCAAAGCAAACTGCCCTCTGCGATGCCAGCCAGAGCAGTGTGCCTCCCGCTGCAGGGGTCCTTATCCCCACTGTGCACTGCTCCAGGGCCAGCTGGGGAGAGCAGAACCCCTCGGGAGAGGACTTGGAGGAAACCCGAGGCAGATGAGACAGTGCCTGTCCTCTTCTCACACAGAGAGGTGAGGTGAAGGGGTTCAACGGGAACAAGCAATGGGGATCCAGCAGCCTCAGCCCCCTAGATCTGCAGGACAGAGAGAGCCAGCACCTTGCTACAGGTGGGACGCGTCGCAAGCACCTTCATCTGCTTTAAATCATGCCCAAACAGCCTCCCCAGGAAAACCGTCTGCCTGTGCGGCCATAGGCTGGGACTGCAGCTGTACAGCCCAGCCTCCCCCACAGATCAGTGAGCTGTGAATAACTAATAATCACCCTTATTACCAAGAATGTCCAGAGAGCTGCATCTGGCGGATTTAGCGAGCCTACCTCCTCGCAGTGCTTAGCCAGGCTGTTCTAACCTTTATTTAAAATCACAAATGACAGCGGGCCTACACGGCAGTTGTTTGGCTTCCTAGATCGAGACTAACGGGGAGGTGCTGCAGCAGTCTGCCTTCTGAAAACAGGCATCATTTGGAGCATAAATTCCTAATTTCCTCCCAGAAAGCAGGAGAGTCGGCATAAGATTTCATACAGGGTCAGTTTTATGCCCCGTGAGTTTCTGATGGAGTTTTTGATTGGTTTCTCATCATACATCTTTAAAGGGGAGCCTTTGAGTTTGGGCTGAGGCTGAGTTTTCTCCTTGGCAGCCCTCCTCCTGGCTGCTGACAGACACCGCTTAAAAACATCCCGTGGCCACAAGGTACAAGGTCCGGAGGTGGCCCCCGAGGGGAGCCGGTGCGATAGGGAGGCCTGGCTTTACATGGCTACACTGAAAACCATTCTTTGCCCTAAGTCATTCATGAAAGTGTATGCCCTGGCCAAGGTAAAAGCTCCGTGGAGCGCTGCGCTCTCCTGTCAGCTTTTATTCTGCAACAGAGAGAGGCGAGCCAGCAGCTGCTGACAGATAAAGTGTTCTCCTGCCACACTTCTGCTCCCACAGGTCTCCCTCCCAATTCAATTTTCTACCTCAATTAATCATCACAAAAAGCCCTAGGAAATTAATATACAGCTTCTGTTGTGACAGCAAGGGAACAAATCTGGGCTTGCAGAAAGCAAGGCGGCCTTGGGGAGGAGGCACAAAGTGCCAATGTCCCATCGCTCAGGCTCACGCTGTCTCTGCTCACCCTCAAACCTCCCCAGGGGATGATGAAGCTACTGGTGACCTCAGCCACAACCACACACCTCTGATCCCCAGGTCTACGTGCATCACAGCCTTGACACCACTCTCAAAAGAGGTGGGAAGGAAGAAACAGGGAAAGCTTCAGCCGTGTTTCCAAGCCCCGGTGGTGTGCCATCAGCTGGGGATCCCACCAGCCACATGGGCAGCCTGAAAAACCCCTGCCCTGGGCAAAAGGCAATCTTGTACTCTGAGATAAAAGTTGGTTCCCCAAAAGTAGGAGGAGAACGTGAATGGCAGGCTCAGGACTTAGCCAAGAGATTGCCTAACCCAAACCAGAGATGTTGGCTTTGCTCCTATGGGCTTCTCAAAAGCACTCAATGCATCTGCAGAGACCAGGTAATCTGCTGATAAAAGCTTAAAAGCTACCAGTCAGCAGCACTGGATCTTTCTCATCCCTGGAACAGATCTAGGGACACCAATGGTTATCTCTGGTGGAAAGAGTCCAAGGCAGGACATGCTGCACCTGTACCCCTTTGGCAGCAAGGGGCTGCCAAGCATAACACTGCCCAAAGGAGCAACCACGTGAGAGCGGAGCTGGCACTACCCGGTGCTGCTCTGGGATCAGGACATCTTTGTCTCTCCACCCCAGCCCTTTTCCTGGGTTACCCCTGGGCAGCACTGGGTGTTGTCAGAGGGTAAACACATGAAGTTTCCTGTTCACTAATGATGAACTCAATGCTTCATGAGCATAAAAGGACCAGGACAGCTCAAAAAAAACCACCCTGAGATCTCTGAAAAGAAAAATCAGCATAGCTGGGACGGGTTGTACGTAACAACCACCTTCAAGCAGATCTAAAGACTGCAGCACCGCTTACTTACAGGGTGCAGGACAACTCCAGCCAGATGTCTCACCCATTTTGTCTACACTGACATGCAATGCTTTAGAGACAAACAGGACCTCATCCCCATACACACTGACCCAGTGGTGCCAGAGAGGGAACAAATCCTCCAGATTCATTAATAGCAGATTCACAAGATGATTTATCTTATGGCTCTGAGGACTTTGAAGTGGTTTATGACAAGATGCCCTCAAGTACCAAAAATCCCACGATGAGGGCTCCACCGGGGCAGAGGGTTTCTAGATCCCTCAGATATTCTTCTGGCTACCCTGTGACTGCAAAGAGACACGCAGGATTGCAAAGAGCTGCTGGTGGTGGCAGCTACTGATTGATGTCCTCTATCCCCATCTCACACCCTATACAAACAGGTGACCAGCTCACATGCTGCTCAGGTCAGCAGGTCCCTGGTGATCTGAAAAGTAAATTTGCTGAAGACTGCCTCACCCTACGAACAGCGAATCACCACCATTAAACAGCAAGCTGTGACAAACTGTTATTATTACAAACACACAGCAAAGACCTCAGAAAGGGAGGCACTGGGGGCAACCCATTCTTGCTCAGCTCACCTTGCCCAGCTCTTCGCAGGCTTCCCTGCATCCCATCTGCCATCCCACAAGGGACACAGCTCAGGGAGATGCACGACAACAGGCTCTTCCTCTGGGGAGCCTCGGTCCAGCCAGCATTCCTCCCCTGTGCCCGCTGCCACATCACCACCAGCATGGAAGATCAGTGGTTTAGCAAGCGCTAGATGGTGGGAGCTCTCACCCACGTGCAGCGCTGCTGCAAGCACGAAGCGCACGACGTGTCGGCCCCCACCAGCTCCCCTCCGCCTGCCCACAAGGCTTGCGAGAGCAGTGGATACAGGGAGCCACGGGCAGCGGGAAGTGGCAGCGCTGAGGCAACCCTGCCGTCCAAACAAAACGCCCTCCTTATGTAAGAAACCACAGCCCCGTGCTTTCTGCCAGGCAGCATAATGTACCTCTTTGTACCGGCGAGACAGCGCTGTGTATACACGCCACACTAACGACCGTCTGTCCCCCGCGCAGGATCATCACTGATAGGAACCAGATGCAGGAGCCAGCAGCTCCTGCACCCTCCCCCCCTTTCACTATCGGTCCGCTCAGGAACCCCTCCGTGAGAAGCAGGACCCCACGCCAAGGGCCTTGAGTGCTGCGACCGGCTGCTCCTGTGCCACACACGCTCCCCGGCTTCGCAAGGAAACACTCTGCCCAAGCCAGGAGGTTGCAAAGGAGGTTCTGGGCACTGTCAGGACTGGAATTATTCAGAACACCTTCCAGCACCCTCCACAGCCCTTAGAACAGACTCACGGTTGTGTGAGAGATGCCTTTGTGCCCACCACATCTGCTGCCGATGTTCAGAGACAGCTATCCGAGCAGAATAAATAGCTCTGAATCCCCACATGAACCCAGCCACTCTCGACTCCATCTGCGCGCAGCCCGGCACGAGCAGGGAGGCTGGGGCTCAGCACACCCACCCGCAGGCAGCTAGAAAAAGCTGCCACCCCTCCAGAGAGCGAAGGGAAGCTGAGCATGAGTGGTCTCCATTCTCCCACAGAAGAAAGGAGACACCTGGAGAATGAGGGAGGGCTCCTGCAGAAAGCAGGAGGGATACGATGGCTTTCTGGCTCTTCAGCACCAAAGCAACCAGCAGCTCTGCAGGGGACATCGCTCCTGGGAGCGGCAAAGCAAGAGCCATCACTCTTGGGCTCCACAGTTCTCTCTGCACAACCATCCCCGTGGGAGATGGGCCAGCAAGGAGCTACCCTGAAATAAGCAGCTTCCAGAGCTGAGGTGGCCTGCATCCCTTCTGCCTCAGACGTCACCACCTCCACCAGCCCAGCCAGCCCCATCCCCATCTCCCAAGCTGGGCCCCAAACCACTAGGCAAAGCAATACCCCGGTGCTGTGAGCCAGCCAAAAACCAGCTGTCCTAGACCAGGTCTCAGGAGATCCCCAGAACCTCATTTATACCACCCCAAGCCACAATGTTTTGTGCAATCCCTGTTTAGCAAATCCCCGTTTGTGCAAATCCCTGTTAGCCCAGGACCTGGTCTGGTAGCTCTCAGGGCAGGGCTCACAGCAGGGAGATGTCAAGGGATTCAATTCTCTGCTCTTCTTCACCTGGGAAGGCCTTGATACTTGGTCTCCACCTGACCAAGCAGGTCAGCTGCTACCCAAGCCAGCCCAGCAGGAATGTTTAACTCAGCACAGGTAAGAGGGTTGCTGCCTTCTTTCCCCACTACAGATCCTACAGTCAGGATGGGGAGGGACATATACACAAGGTGCTAAATCAAAGGTCTCTCCAGAGATCCAAATTCCGCAGGCTCAGCCTGGAGAATGCCTCACTACCCCTTCACTGCTCTTCTCCAAAAAGCACAACAGCTTTATCATCCTCCCTGCTACAACGCGCAGGATTTTCTGGTGCATGAGCACTGCAGGTAGACAGGCACGGAGAGGACATGGAGCCACCCTTCCACCCAGATGGACCAGGTAAATGCAAGTGTGGTATGTCTTAGAAAGCAGTGCTTGCAACCTCCCCGAACCTCCGGAAACCCTAATCGTGAGACATCCGCGGGCTCCTCTCCGCCCCGGGGAAAGAAACAACAGCCTGTTTCCACCTCGGGCCATGCAGAGGTGGGGAAAAGGAGACCTTCAGTCTACCTGGTAGGAGCAGAAAGGGGCACAAGCTCTGGCTGGAATAAAGACCTTTTTCAGAGCACTGGACTTTTCCAGCTGCCTGGAAACAGGAAGCGCCCAGGCCGGAGAACAGAAACCCTCACACACCCCGCATAAAGGCACACTGAGCCGTTAACCCTAATTACCTGTGACTGACACACGCGCGAGGCCCTGACCTTCCAGGCATCACCTCAGCCAAAGGAAAATAAACAGCTCCCTTCATACGAAACACAAGCCATTTTCAACACACACACCCCCCACCAACTCTCGTCGCTTTGCTTTTTCAGCCCAGAATGAAAGGTGTCTGAAATACAAGGGGGGACCAACCCAGCTGCGGCAGGGAGTGGGGGCTGAGCCCGTAGCCTGCCCACCGCCCCCACCACGGGCACGGCTCAGCCAGCCCCAGCTCTTCTCCCAGCCCCTATCCCATGTGCCACGGAGGAGGAGGAGGAGGAGGATGTGGAACATCAGCACCGGGGAAAAGAATAGGCACAGCTAATTGAGAGTCCTGCCCACCTCCCACCAGCAGCGGCCAATGCCTCCATGGTGTCTCTGGAGCGCACGTTCATGCCCTCCTGCTCAGTGGGAACTCCCTGGAAAGTCACTCCCTCCCTCGTGCATTTTCCTCTGACTGATCCCTTCAGCGGCCCCAGGAGAGCAGAGGACTCTGCTGCTCCCCTGGGCACAGAAGCTGAGAGGCTGCTTGTCACAGAGATGCAATTCACTGCTTTTCACCCAGAGACCCACGGTGGACACAGACCAGACCCCAGAGGAGGAATCCACAACAGTCAAGCCCCAGCTCAGATGACGACAGGCTATGCCAGGAGAACAGGGTAGAGGGATCCTTGATAGGCACCCCCAGGCCCTCTCTGCTGACCACCATCGTTTCCATCAACTCCTAGTGCAGCACAGCCCCCTCCCTCAAACATCCTCTTCTTCCAGTACACAGCAGTGCCCCGGTTTGGTCATGTCCCCCCAGCTGTCCTTCCAGGCTCGTGTCTTCCTCCTTAAGGGCTACAGGCACTCTGTCGTGCCAGCCCTGCCAGGGGAACAGAAGTCTCAAGCAGAAGGCAGAGCTTACCCAGGGGGCAGAGCATCCAGGGCTAGCACTGCTGCCCGGGCCGGTGGGGCGCTGGAGCCGGAGGCAGCCTCCTCTGCCTCTCCAGAGCTGGTCAGGGCAGGAAGGGCAGGAGTGACAGAGCTGTCAGCCACGCTCGACGTTGCTGGGGTCGATACACTCGCCCCTGCTGCCGGCCTTTCCTCTTCGATGTCTGTAGCAACCGCTGCATCTCCATTCACTGGAAAGGGCAGAGGGCAGAGACATTAGCACCCAGAAAGGATAACGGGCATCTGGCTGATCTACTGCACCCACACAGCCCCTGGAAGCAGAGCACGAGGTGGGTGGCAGACACTACCACCCAAGCACAGGACTTAGGGTGCTCCCAGCCTGCAGCAAAGGCAGCACCTCCTTCACCCAGCAGTCAGATCCCTCTGGGAACCACTGCCTTTGTCCCGAGACAAAAGCAGAGGGTAGTTGGCATTTGTGCTCAGAATCTCTTCTGCCACTTGCAAACATGCTGCCTGCCTGATGGGAGTTCAGGTAACGAGCAGGAGCTCAGAAACTGCTGGTGCAGCATCCCCCCCTCCAAGGCAGACAGAAGCTCAGGCTCAGAAAATCAGCTGCACTGGTAAGAGCTAAAGGTTGCTGGATTCCACTGAATTTTTGGAAAAATAGAAGGGCAAGAGACAGAGCAAAGGAAAATTACAAAGAAAGCCGATGAGGAGGAAAACGCAGACCAAAAAAAATGAAAGGGAATTTGTTTGACAAATATTTATTAGATAGCCAAAAAACTCTGAGACTTGGCAGTCCAGCAGAGGGTAACTTTTGCTACAAGACATCCTGGCTTCAGTGGCAAAAGCATTAAAAACAAACCAGCAACAAGTAACAAAGAAGTAAGAGATGCAGACAGAGCTCCACAAGTTAGAGCTGAGAAACGTGGAAACCCGTAAGGCAAGTAACTGTGTCTACAAGCCCAAGTATTTAGAAATATTGTAGGGAAAAGGCTCAAAGCAGTATAAACCCCCACAGAAGAACTACAGACACTCTTCTAAGAGGCAGACTGCTCAGGACACTTTTGTTTTGTAGCTAGAGGGTAGCAGGACAGCATCCTCCAGCACCAGCAAGTAAGGAGCCCCTCAGGCAGCATCTACAGGCAATGAAGATTTCCAGCTTTGCGGGCTCGCAGCAACATCCACTGGCATCCTGCAAGTCTTGAGGAGGTCTCTGACTGCTGCTCATTTCTAGCAAGCCTTGGAAAGGGCAGTTTTAAAGGCTTCAAACACATTATGGTAATGTTCAAAGGGAACCTGCAGAATGACCCAGGTAACTAAGCTGTGATCCTGGACAAAGCAGGGGAAAAGCTGATCCAAAGTTCACAAGGAGTCCAGCACTAATCCCAGACACCTGAAACACTCATCTCCCCATCCTGACGTGCAAAATCATCACCAT
Organism: Gallinago jamesoni; assembly: GCA_025769975.1. Taxonomy (NCBI): domain Eukaryota; kingdom Metazoa; phylum Chordata; class Aves; order Charadriiformes; family Scolopacidae; genus Gallinago; species Gallinago jamesoni. The sequence goes on along the minus strand of JAOQGH010000062.1, from coordinate 44,475,412 downwards.
CAGCACTTGCAGGAGACACGGAGGTTGGTGAGTGGTAAACAGCAGTGAGGACAGCGGAGTCATAAAACCACCAGGAAGACCGGGGCCACGCCAATAAAACATGTTTTAAACAAACAAAAGCCAAGGGGCCAACGTGTACTTGGGAACAAAAATTCTGTCTACAGCCCAAGAGAATGTCCCCCACACAGCGAGGACACTGGGAAGGGCTGGGTGGGCACAGGGGACACCGAGCAGCATTCGGTCCCAGTATAGCGCTGCACCAAACAGGGCAGAGACGAGCCAGGGAGGGGAGCACAGACCAGAAGTAACAGTTGAAAAGGCAGTATTTCACATCAGCCTTCTGCTCCTCCATCTCCCTCCCCAAATGGGTTTTGGCAAAATTGAAATTGCATTGCTCCAGGTTTTTTTCCAATGAAACGGAAAAAAAAGGAAAAAAAAAAAAAGAAAAAAAAGTCTTCCTTCTGGGTTGAACAAAACATTTCCTTCCACCCAAAACAAAGCACTCAGCTTCTCCTTCCAGGTCTCTGACAAAAGCAAAAGAAACAACAGCACTGCCTGCAAAATAGTGCAGGGGAGCGGTAGATGTCACACTGCTCGACTGGCTCCAGGAGAGCCAGAGAAGGGAAACAGAAAAGCTGCTTGTAGCTTCGCAGTCAGTCAGCTTCTGCAGGTTCCAGTCCCCACTCTACCAGGTATTTATGGTTTTGTGGACAAACCCAAGAAGAACAAGAGGAACCCTTCCAGAAATACCCTCTGGTGTAAGAATCAGCCCCCTCTGGGAGGTGGGTTTGTTCCTTCTCTGGTGCTTCTCCTTGCTTTGGTGGGCAAGAGCTCAGAACTCATGGGCAAGTTCAGCTGAACGCTCCCAACCATAAAAAAAGCCCACTCAGCTGTGATTACTGCCTGCCTCACAGTGGCATCAGTGGCATTGCTGTCCCAGTATGCTTTTAAAAACCTGGAGCTGGATGTAGTATTTTTGCCAGGGAGACTCCGGAGAGGAGCCACAGAAATTACTCACAATAGGCAGAACAGATCCCACCAGTACGCTTATCAAGAGTAAAATCAATAAAAATCAACCAATTCACGAGGAGGAAATTCCCAGACACTACAGGATCTGTGATCTTAGCAGAAATCCATTTTCTCCCACCAGATGCAGCCCCGATCTCTGTCCCCCCCCCAACCTCCCACGAGTGCCGGTTCTACCTGTGCCGTTGGCTGTGCCGTTGGCCATGCCGGCGTGCTGCGTGCCCTTGGCCTGCTGCCGGTGCCGGCTCCTGGCGCCGGGACTTTGCTCTCCACTCCCCGCGTTTTGCCTGGCCGCTCCGGCCGCATGTCGGTGCGTCCTGCAAGGGGAAGAAACACTGGAGCTGACACGTACCGCTGGCCTCACAAAGAAAACCCAGCTCCTGCCTTTTTGCCTCCGTCTTGTGCCGTTTGTCCCCCAGCACAGCCATCGGTGCCAGGATGCAGCCGTACACCTCTGCTCCTTTGGCTGTGCCCTGAACTTCACGCTGCTTCCTCCAACCTGCCAGCCTGCCCACGGGTCCTGGCACCCGCCTGCCGGTGGCAGAGTCCCATGGATGAATACCCTGGGTGACAATGACCTTGCTTTTGTTTGCAGGTGCTCCCAGGGAACGACCCCAGACACTCACAGCTGGAAAGCTGCTTGCAGCACCAAGCCCTCTATGCCACTGGCAGTTTGCTCCATCCACCCCTGCAATAAAACTCCCAGGAGAGATCCCACACCATCACCACCTCCTGCATCATAGTGGGAACCCTCCCCAAGCCTCCTGCCCAGCTACAAGTCTTGCAGAAAAGCAGGTGAGGAAGGTCCAAGTGCTTACTGCTACTGTCGCAGCCGTGGCCTCCTGCAAAGGAGGGAACAAGCTGCTGGGAAAGAAGGGAGCTTAAATCATTGAATCATAGAAACCACAGCACAGGTTGAGACCAGCTTGGATGTGGCTGCTCCATCTCTCAGGGGGTCTTCACTTTGTGCCACACAGGAGCTCTCTTGCCACCACGTCCCCAAGGTCAGGGCAGCCTGACCTCTGTGGACAGAGTGCCAGAAGCTCTCCCCAGGCAAACTCTCCCCCTCTGACCATCTGGGCCCCTGAGGCAGCCTGAAGGCATTCAAGAAAAAGCTGGGTTTTCATGTTGATTAAGAAACCTGGTCTTTACTGCACGTGAAGAGGGGCACAGGGCAGGGTGGGAGGGGGGGATGCTGCCTTCCTGCATCCCAGGGGCCAGGGGAGCAGAGGCAGAGCCCAGCCACCTCTGCCCAGGATCCTGGGCTGGGGCAGCAACCACAGAGGGTGAGGACCACAGGGATTAGGAAGTTGGTTTGCCCCAGCCAAGTTCTCCCCTTAAAAGGGCAAAACCCACAAGCTGTCCCCACGTCTTAGGGCTGGAGCTGGGAGGGGACAGCAGCTTGGCAAAAACAGGGCACAGCATCAGTCATGCCACCATCACCAGCTCCAGCAAGCCCTCAGTTCCTCCCACTCACTCCAAAGCCACTATCCTTAGGGAGCAGCTCATGACAGTGGGCAGAGGAAGGGCTGGGATCGGGAGGAGACATGGGAAAGCATGAGATGGCTGCTGTTGAAAATAGATCAGATAAGAG
>JAOQGH010000062.1:44455093-44471881 GCA_025769975.1 Gallinago jamesoni | reverse complement strand
GTGGATGGGAACAGCCTCTCGCATCCACGCTGCTGGGACGGAGAGCAGCCCACCTCCCCGGTGGCTGGCAAGACCCCCCGCTGTCCCCCATCGATCGGGGACCTCGGATGGCTGTCCCATTACGTGCTCTGCCCCATCGCCCCTCCTGGGCCAGAGGGAGCAGGTGATGCTGAAGGGGAAAGCAGCAGCATCCAGGGTGACATCAACCTTGAGGCAGAGCCCCCACACCACAGAGGCTGACGTGGGCCCTGGGCACGAAACACAGGAACAGCCGCCTCCTCCCACTGCGGTGGCCAGAAAGTCCTGGCATGAGATGCCAGCAGAGGTGGCAGCACCAGTCTCGGCCTCACCGGACAGACCAGATCACAAACTGCAGACGAAGAGGAGGGAAGGCAGCGCACGCAGCTGGGGGCCAGCACAGGCTGCAGGGGGTAGAGGCACCACCACGGGAAACAAAACCAGGAGAGTCCTGGCGCCACATGGACAGCGGGGGCTCAGCTCCCAAATCATAGAGCTGAGAAATTCCCCCTGCCCCTGCAAAGTGAGAAGGAGACAGCCACGTCCTCCTTCACCCAGCCCTCACGCCTGAAGAGCCAGAAGCAGTGATGGCAGCCCTGGTACCACCACCCTGGAGCTGGGGCAGGAGAAACACCCCCTCGCCCCACAGCAGCAGGACATGTAGCCAAAGAGGCGAGTGGCTCCGGAACCCCGAACCCAGTTTATTCCTGTTACCCCCCATCTTCCAGCTGAAGCAGGACCCATCTCATGGCTTCTTCATGTTCTCCAAGGCCCTGAGCAGCCCCCCGGCCCCTCTGTGGAAGCAGGCAGCACACCCCTCATGCAGCACTGCCTGCCCCTCTGCCTGCACCAAGGGTGTAACTGGTGATGGCAGCTCCCCCTGATTTTTCGCTGCTGCTGTGTCACATCAGAAGCCACATGCCTGGGGACATCCTGCAGCTATACGCAGAGCTTTGCGGAGCAAGGGGTCTCATGAAGGGAAATACTTTGTCTGAGTGACCCAGAGGTGTGTCTCCAGCTTCCTCTCAGGGATGCTCAGGCCCGACACTAGCTGAACAGTGACTTTTCGACATCACACAAGCAGAGAAAGCAAAACATGCTGCACAGAAGACATCACTTGGGTTTGTAAGAGCTTGTGACAGGTGACAGCAGTTCCTCACGGCCATGCCTAGATGCGTGCAATACCCGACATGGCTCACCAGCTGGAGAATCTCCATAGGGCGAGCAGCAAACCAGGCTACTTTATTCCCTGCTGTCAGAAGAGGCCCCTTTGGCCACCACAAAACAAACAGGGATTGTAGCAACTCCCTCGACACCCATGGCACCAGCTCGCAGCCGGGGACCTCTGGGCTCTGTTTTCTCTCCGCACAAGAGAGCTGTGGAATTTCACACCCCGTCACCAAGATTAGCAGCAAATCCCAAGATGACATTTGTTCAGGAGAAGAAAAAGAAGCCCTGACCAAGCAGTTTCCCTTGAGGGGACAGTGTAGAAATAGCTGAGGAGCAAAGAATGACCCTTTTCTTTCCATCCTGCCTGTGAGCAAGTTTGCCAGCATCCATCACCAAGCCCATGAAAATAAACACGGCTCTGCGTATAAACAGAGCAAACATCAAACAGCATTCCCATGAGCAAAGGACCTGTACTCCACTCCAGAGAAGGCAGCTGCCTCCATGGTGGGTACGTAGAGCAATGCTCTGCCCCGCGTAGCAGTACTACATCCAACTGTGGAGTTATGTCCAGAACAAGGTGAGTGTAGGCTGAATTGAAAACTAACTAGGACGTTTCCCATACCAGAGCAGCCATGGGATTTTTAACGATTGCAAGCACACCTGGACGTCTCTGAATGTCCCTTGTAGAAGTACTGGCCAGATCTCACCACACTTTTCTCGCATGCTCATAAGTCAAGAGAACACCAAAACCAGAAATGACTTTCAGGCAATCAGAAAGCAGTCAGGAATCAGAAGTAAGCAGTTACCAGGCTGAGCCCTCCAAACCAGAACTTTCTTTGCAGGCTTTCTAGCACCTACTGATAGCTGCTAAGTGACTGCAAAGCCCAGCTCCTGTCAGGACACTGAGCACTCTCTCACCCCTTAGGGGGCTTTAACAGCTGGACAGCAGGAATCAAGAAGAGCAGCCAAAACAAAAGGGCATAGACTGTGATCAACAACCTGCTCCTAATTTCCCATCCCACTCCCTCCTCACATGGGAGATGAACACACAATATGGAAGGACACAGCCACTTTTTAGAGCCAAAACCACTTCTCCCCTTTGCTCATCTCTTGTATGTGCCCAGCAGATGAAGAAGGAGCAGAAAGTCAAGGTGTGAGGCTTGCTGCTGAGGGTGCTCCTAGCCCCAAGGGCACGCAGAACCTCTATCTGGGAAGCTGCAAGTGCCCTCTCTACAGGCACGCTTCTAACCAGAACATCTGTATAGGCTGCTGGGACACTGCCATGCTCTGGAAATATAAATAGGTGTTAAATTCAACTCCATGTTGACAGTGTGACACGTCTCTCAATAACCACAGCTCCAAAAGGAGCAGCGCTGAGCCACTCCAGCCCAGCGAGAAGGCAAGGAAGGGCACTGTGCCAGGCATAGGATGGCCTGGTGCCCAAGCATCTCATTTCCTTTGGAAGCAGCTGCTATTTCCCTGCAGCTCTGCTTCTCCTGCTCTCCCTGGACCTTTGGAAGTGTCCCCCTGTGACCACTCCCCAGAGGGGCACTGCGCTTCCCAGCTTGGCCCAGCGCCGGGCCAGGGCTGTGCTTGAGGCGAGAGCTGGAATCCCCATAATCCCCATTTGAAGGGACCCCTGTAGACCAACCACAGCCTGCCCCACACCTCTCTGGTAGACCATGTCCTCAGGTGCCAGTAGAGCAACTGGTGGAAACACTCTGGATCATCACAGACCTGACACCCCTCAAGAAACAAATACTTTAAAGAGAGGCCTGAGTCAGGCACGCCCCAGCTGTATGGCCACCTCCCAGCTATACTGTCATCCAGGTTGGCCAGCCCACTTCTGTTCCACACCTCCTACGGGCTGCTTTGCTGGAGGCTCACTGGGAGATCCAGAGTGGGCTCCACTGCACAAGCTTGATCTAGACACTTCTGAGCTCCCTCACGACCGCAGCAACCACCCAGGAACAGCCTGACAGGTGCTGCCAGCGCAGGACCCTTACCTTGGTCTGCTTCCAAAGCAGTTTGTACTGGGAGGTTGGTGTCTGCTCTCTGTGGCCACGGTCGTGTTGCTCGAGTCCCGTCCAGGCACCTGGGATCCTGAATGGGTGGGTGAAGATAAAGCAGGTGAAAAAAAATGATCAAGGCACCTACTAGTTCTACCTTCCTTCCCTCCCTCCTTCTGGATAGCAGACCCAAAAGCTCAACAGGACAGACCTACCAGCACACAAGGACACCCTGCCCTGACACTGGCACTCCCCTCTCCCACCGCTGTGCTGTGGCACAGCCTGTCCCCACAGCACCCCATGGCTCTGAGCGCAGCACTAGGGAAGGTAAAAGCAGGACTCTGTGGAACCGGCAGCGCCAGGAGAGCAGACGTAGTTAAGGCTTCCAGATTCCCCAGGCTTCACCCCCCAGTGAGGGAAAGCAATGCACCAGCCCCTCTCCAGCACAAGCTCTGCTGGCTCCCCTGGCAGCCCCGACAGGTCAGACACCCATCCATGTCTCCACACACCCTCCGCCACAGGCAGCCCTTTTCCGAGCGGTTCATTAAATACAGAAGCCGTTTCCCCAAGCCCACACAGGAGAGCGAGGGAAGGGGCCGAGCCGCTGGCGGGGGGGGATGTTCTGGAGAAGGGCTGCTCCTCTCACGCCGTTGGGGGAGGCAGGGCGTGAGGATGTCGACGCTCCTGCTCCCACCACACTCTCACTCCCGTGGGAGCCCGTGGACAAGCCCGGGGTCGGGGCGGGCAGGGGCCGGAGCCTTACCGGGGAGAGGAGGCGGGTGATGGCAGCGGGAGGCTGGTGCAGAGGTGCCGGGGGGCCGTGCTCTCGGCCCCGCTCCTCTCCCCACCGCCTCGTGCTCAGAGCCACCGCACGCATGCGGCACTCACCCTCTGTCACGGCGCTGCCATTAGGCAGGCTTCCCAGATCAACAGCAGGCCCGTCCAGGAAAATCGTCAGCTCTCCGCCAGAGACAACGCTGCCTTTGTTCTCCGTCTGGAGGTCCAGGGTCAGCTGCCTGTTCTCCACTGTGGGAGATGAAGGGACACGGAGAAAGAGACCAAGTAGTCACCACTAAGGATGCCAGCCATGATGGCTCCGCCACCCCGGCTCCCCCATGGGATGGGACATCAGATTCCTGGTCTCCCCACACCCCCAAAGGACAATGTGCCCACTCCCTCAGGGCCAGTTGTCCCAGAGAGCACTGCTAGCATTGTCCCCAAACCTAGACATAGCTACTAGCACTGCCAGAGAACACCCAGCCAGCCCCACCACCAGCTCCTGAGGAAGACCCTCCTTCACCAGTCATTACTCGCAAAGTAGGATGGCCCAGGGGAGTGGCGTTGCCCCAGGGCCCCTGGCTGCAATACAGCCGAGACCACCATCTCTCATAGATCCAGAAGCTGGGGCTGTAGGAGAGATCACAACAGGAAAGCTGAGGGATTTGGCTGGTTTGACATGACACATGGGGAAAGAAGGATCCTGCATGAGGGTGACCACCAGCAGGCATCTGGGACACAAAGCAAATTGATGACTACATGCCCAACGGTGCCTGAAGCCCTGGCCTGATGCAGAGGAGCAAGCAGCATCTTTCAGAATCAGGGGTAGCCTTATACCACCTAGAAAAAACAGGTAAGTAACAAAGGAAAACTCCAAGCACATCTCTCCATTCTCATCCCCATGTATCAGTTCCACTGAACACAACTTCCAAACACAGAGAAACGCTCTGCTGTGGAATCAGACCGCCTTCGCAGAAGCTTCTGGAGTGGGTGGCATGGGCTGGGAGGCTCCTGGAGACAGCTGCCAGCTCCACTCCCCTCCCTCATGAGCCAATTTGGCTGCAGCAGCTTAGTGAGACTATGCCAGTCACAGCTCCAGGCACAGCTGGACACGGTGGCTTTGCCGAGGTGTAACAGCCCCGGGAACGCCGCTCTCCCCTTGGGCATGGAGCAAGGAACAGCAGGGATAAGGAGCCAACAAGCTGCATGGTGCCACACACCAGGGCACCCAGCAGCTGCTTTGAGAACCAATGCCTGCCCTGTCTCACCAACACACATTGGCAGCCACAGCTCCCCAGCTCCCTGCACCTCAAGACATCCACCACCCTTCCAGCTCCTCCAAGGTCTCCAGACAGCAGCAAGAGGTACCCCTGGAAGCCACCAGCCACTGCTGGAGCAAGGCACAGTGCCAAAGGGCTGCCTGCACACCTCCCTCAACCTCCTCCAGCCGCTCACACCAAACCACCTACTGCAGAGCCATGTCCCCACAAGTGACAAGGGAAACCCCATGACCCTCAGTGCCCATGGGCAGGCAGGGCTCTCGCACCACCGCAGCGATGCCTGCCAGAGGCAGCAGGACCAAAACACCCAGCTCCACCACACAAGGCCAGAAAAATTTGGCTGCACCAGCCTGGGACACTGGCCCAGATGCTTCCTGACTCATTTGCTCAAATAATATTTTTATTATACACAGATTGCTCATGACACAATGGCACCATTTTTTAGCATCCTGCTTTGTCCTGGTCTGCCGTGGGGACGGGGTGCGGTACCTGTCAACGGGAGCAGGAGGAGGACGGAAACACACTCCCCACAGACACCTCATCCCATCTCCAGCTGCAGGCTGAGACGCACTGGCAGGGCCCCAGGGTGTGCAACTGCCACCCAAACAGCACCTACAGCTCCCAGCTGCCAGACCAGCCCCTGCAGAAGACCAGGGGTGAAGGCGCAGAGCTCGTGGTGCCCCTATGCACCAGCCTGGCCATTGCCAGGGCCAGAAGCAGCCACACACCTCTAGCACTGGCCCAGAGTGGCTTCTGTCATCCTTCCCTGTGTGGAGCTGCTCCTCCCCATAAGGTGCTTGTTGGCCTCACACAACCGGGAAGGGACACAAAAGGGACAGAGAAGGGTCTGGCGCAGCACTCGCATTACACATGCCAACCCATGGCTGGTAGCCATCCATCCTCCAAGCCAACCAGCACCGCAACAGGGAGCCCAGCTCTGAGTGGCTGCTGCCCCACGGGGCTCTCTACAGGCACCTCGAAGCTGGAAGTGCCACAGGGTCTGCAGGACAGGCTGCACTCATAGATCTTGTGAAAGCATCTCAGGTTTTTAGTGGCAAGGAGGCAGGTGTCCCTTAAGGGTCCAGGCGTGGCAGGAGCACACACTCATGGGGACACAGCACAGAGGTTGCAGCCCGTCTGTGGCTCGTTACCTGCCCATCATCAGACAAGGGATTCTGCTAAGCCTGGTCTACTAAACTAAGCCTTCAGTTTGCTTCCAAGGGGAAACGATCCCACAGACAGTTTTAAGAGCCTGAGACAGAAGATGCTACTGAGTGTGGCCAAAAACCAGGACAAATCCAGACCCTGTTTCTCCCCGGCTGCTCCAAGCCAGAGGAATCTGCATTTTCTCCAAGCCCTGCGGAAGTTGTGCCTGCACACTCCGGGGGTCCCCTCCATCCCCCTCCGCGAGCGGCCGGTGGCCGAGCACTCTCTCCCCGCCGGAGCCGCACAAACCTTCATTGTGCAGGCGCCCAGCCGAGGGGGCGGCAGCGCAGGAGCAAAGACAAGGTGTCTCCAAGTGGAGGATGTGAACATGAACCTCCCAGCCGGCTTCCTTCTCCCCCTTCTCCACCCCCTTCAGCTTTTTTAAAGAAAATAAACACTAGCAGAACCTTCCATTCACTGTCCCAGTCCAGCACGCGGGACGCACAAAGGGACATTGCTGTTGCACCAACAGAGGGTCCCCTGAACGGCTGAGCACAAAGGCTGCCTGTGTCCCGCCGGCAGCCAGAATGTCAGAGGGATTATTATTATTTTGGGAGGGGGTCGGAGGGTGATTTGGTCCTGAATAAGGTCTCAGTTCAGCTACTTCCAGCGCCCCGCACGCAGCATCAGAGCTCCCATTTAGCAGAGGTGAGCTGGAATTCCCACCCAGCCCATTAAGCGGATTTACGGTTCCACGAAGCGAGGCTGGTAGCAGCCAGCCCGATAACAGCCCCGGGCTGAGCCCGAGCCCTCCGGGACCTCCAGGGACCACACGCCTCTGATGCCCATGGGCACAAGTGCCAGAGAGCTGATGTGTGGGAGCCCCCCTGCCTCTTCCCTGGGTTGGGTGCCTCTGTCTTCATACACGCAGCCAGGAAGATTTCCAGACAGACAGCCAGATGGTGCTTCCCACCCTCTCAGCTCCCCAAACTCTCTTCGTTAAGTTCCACTGGATGCAAAGGCCAGTTTCCACTCAAATGGCTCCAGGTGATCAAAGCTGTAACCATCATCACCTCTCGAGAGCAGCCCCCTGCGGAGCAGCTGCCACTTCTGCAAACAGAAGATAAGCAGATCCTCTGGGCTACCCTCAAAACCATGCTCTCCAGCCAGCAACCTACGCGTCCCCCACCAATCCACTGAAGAATCAAATCCCAGAGCCAGAACCCTGCCCTGAAAGCACCCTGGCACTAGACAGAAAAAAAGAGGACAGAAAATGACATCAGCGGAGCCACTCTCAACCCCGGTGGGAGCACTGAGCCTTGTTGGCTTCCCCTGGGTCTTGAGGCCCCAGAGCTCAGGGCTATCAGGCTGGCAGCACCCACCTCCCTGGTGCTCGGCCAGTTAAGACCAGCTTAACCTTTGTGCATGCCTGCAGCTGAAGGAATGACCCTGTGCTGTGGCTACAGTCCCTCCAGGAAGAAGCAGGGGGAAGTCAGACGTTCCACAGCCATCCCTAAACGAAGGAGGATCTCAAGGTTTAGAGGAAGGAATAATCTTTACCGTCCCAGGTAAAAAGTAACTTTGCTCCTGCTGCTGACCCAGTCTGAGTCACTGCAGCTTAGAGACAACCGTGTCCCGCTCTATTTATCCGTCAGGTATAACTAGAAGAACTTCAGACTTCCGCATCTTTCCTCTGAACCACCACGGGCCTGGGAAGGAAGGCAAGATGGGAAGAGAGAGTCCAAGAGCCCACTATCTCTGGCCAGGGGCAGCTGGCTGTCTGCAAAACAGCCCGGCCAGGGCATGGCAGGACTGGAGCCAGGGATGCTGCCGACTCCCTGCCTTGGGCACAGAGAACAGCTTCCCATCCAAAGAGAACCTGGAGGTGGCCAGGGAACAGGGACAGTGCTGGTGGTCATAGCCCCATGGGTTCTGCGGGACATTCAGGACACGACACAGGAGAAGTGACACAGGGTAGGCACGGTCTGACCCCCGCTGTCACTTACTGGCTCGGACAACCAGTTGTACAGGACTGTTGCCCAGCTGCTGCAGAGCCAGCTGCCCACTGAACAGTCACCTCAGCCAGTCTGTGCATTTGCCTTCACACTCCTTGCTGAGAGCCTTTGCTGCCGGGCCACGCAGCAGAGCTCCTTTGACAGCGTATCCACGACACGGAGGCAGCAGCAGCTTTCCAAAGGTCTGGGGGGTTGCTGCTGGCTTCCTGGAGGGTCCCGTGAGGCCACCGCTCCAGCAACTCTGCCTGGGGCGCAGAAGCAGCAGGGAAAGAGAAGGCTCTGCAGGATCTGTAAAACCCTGGCATGTGGTGCCACTCGAGAAACAGGAGCCTGTTGATGTAACTTGCAACCCGAGCAGCGAGCAATAAAAGCCAGCACTTTCATTTTGCGAGCTGCAGCCTGGCTGACTCCAGCGCCTGCACAGACATCCACCGCTCGGCACACAGGGGGACCAGCAAAAACCAGTGAGGGCCAGTTATTGGCTTCCAGTGGCAGATGGTGGTGCGAAGCTGGCTGGGGATGTTCCTCGGGTCTCGCTGGAGAAGCGGGAGAGGAGCTCCTGGAGCCTGGGACAAAGAGGTGCCTCTGAGCAGGCAGCAGCTCAGGGGCCGGGGCAGGGGGCTGTGCCATTGCAAATGAGCTGTTTTACTGGAGCCCTGGGAGCAGCTCCTTGGAAGGCTCCAGCTCATTTTCTGTGATCGAGCCCATTCTTACCCACCTCTCTGTCTCCCTGGCCAATCCCCTCCGAAAGCGGGAGGGCGCTGCCTGCCAGAGGAGAGGCCCCAGAGGCGCCTGCCAAGGCGGTGGGAAGTGCAGCAAGCCCGAAAGCAAGGCTGAACCAGCCCAGAGCAGGAGCTCCTGTCCCACAGCTCGGGCCGTTAGCTCCAGTAGACTCTTCCCATCTTCCCGGGAGCTCAGGCCTGACCAGGCTCATCGCTGAGCTCTTTTTCCAGGCCTCAGAGCTGAGACTTTTCCACCTGAAGCGAGGCGTGCTTGGCATGAGGGCAGACAGAAAGAAGAGGAGGAGCTTTGGCGTCTTCCTGGCAGGCGGGAGTGCTGCCATGGACATCAGCAGGGGCAAGAACACCACCCCTGCCCAAAAGCAAAGCAACCAGAACAATCCTTCCGCACCACGTAGCATAACTACAGGAGCACAAACGAAAGGCCACAGCTACACTCACATGTCAGTAACTTACTAAAATCCTCACCAAAACTATAACAAACCCAACTAAGCTAGAAAGCGAGGCTGCTGCCTGGCAGGAGTACCCTTTGGGGAAGGCACACTCCTCCTGAGTGCCTCCCAGAAGGGGAAGAGGACAGCCAGGCCCCCACCAGTGGCAGAGTACACATGCATTTCGGTGCCCTCCCCAGGCAGAGGGTCACAGGTTGCGTGAGGATGTTACTTGTCCAACTCGGGATGATGTGAAATTTGAAGTCCCAAATGCCATTTGCATGCCCATGTATGACCTGGCCCGTTCCCCACACTGGTGAGTGGAGGGAATGAGCTCCCCTCCTCTCTGCAGGCAAGAAGCCCTCTTAAAGAAGGGGTCCCCCAGGCACCCAGGCTCCCATGGGACCTCTGGGGACAGCAGTCCCTGTCCCAATCAGAGCTGCAGAAAAGCCCAAAGAGCCTGCAGAGAAGAGGAGGGAGCAGATGCCAGGCTAGACAAGGCAGGCAGACAAGAGCACATGGCTCACCCGGGCAGTGACAGCTGCCCCCAGCCCACGGCAGCACCTTCCCAGCAGGGCAGGCTCTGCAGCTTTAAGAGTCCTCCCCTCCCAGCCTACGGTGTCAAGGAAAAATCTGACACGTTTTTTCTGGTGGATGTTCACAGACAAGCTAGAACAGCCAGTTGCCTTTTCCATTCATTTTCCACACAGCCCCCTGGGACGCCTGCTAATGAAAGAGCCGATTGTGCCCCTGCAGAGGAGCAGGCAGGTAGGGCGGGAGCAGCAGCGGCTCCAGGAGCCCAGCACGGCAGGGTATTAGCACAGCTCGGGAAGAAAGAGCTGCAGAGGAGGGTGCCCTGGGGCAGAAACCCCCACTGCAGGCTGCCTGACAACAGCAGCCCAAGCAACAGGCAAGCAGCCCTGCAGCTACCCAGGGTGGATGTTCAGGTCCTCGCGGGCTTTGTGAGATGATGGCAGCAGCACAGCTGCCTGCGTTGGCTCTCGCTGCCCCAGCAGGGAAAGATGCCCCCCCAGAGGCACTGCCTGCCCACCACAAGGAGCACAGCAGGGACACCGTTGTGGTTTCATAGCCTGCAGCTGGCAGTGCCAGGGTAAGGAACTCACCCCAGCCCCTGGCATGAGGAGAATGTCTGAACCAGCCCCACATCCCCCCTCAGGGCACAGGAGGCCCCTCTCCCCACTCAATACCAGGTCTGTCTCCTGCGAGCGGCAGAGCTTTGCTTGGAAAAGACAGAGCGAGCCTTTTCCAGCCCCGCGCAGCCGCTTGCACGGCCCAAGCCCTGAATGGCCACCTTTATGCAGTAGCTGCTGTCACAAGCCACACTCCGGTGACCACAAATGGCAGCAAATAGCTGAGGGGTTTGTGTTTCCGTGCAGGCTGCGGCACCCTGGCTAACGGAGGTATGGCTTCCGTCACACCCCGGCCCCCCCAGCCCTGACAGGCGGCGCAGGGCACACAATGGCACCTTGTTCCCTTCTGGGGCGGGGGACTGCATGGGAGGTGCTGTGGCCACCGTCTCTCCTCCCCGCTGCACACCTACGGGGCAAGCGAGGCGGCAGGACGCTGTGGAGCGTGGGGCACACAGCCAGGGCGGAGGGAGAGGGACCCCCCCATGGGGACCAGCTCGTACATACGTTTCCCGCCGCCCTTCAGCAGGTTGCCAAGGCTGACGGAGGCGGTGCCCAGCAACTCGTTCCTCAGGGTATGGCAGCTCCACACCTTCAGGTCCAAGTGGCTCTGAGCTGTGACGTTCCTGCAGAGACCAGAGAAGGGTCACTGTAGTCTTGTCCCTGCTCAGGGAGCGGAGCAGTGCCAGGCCTGCCAAAGCCAGGGAGCAGAGAGAACTGGGCAGGGCCATGGGGCAGTGGGAGACCCCCCGGCTCCTGCTGCCTTCCCAGCCTGGCTGTCCCTGGCAGCGTCCTCATCTGGGGGGACAAAGATGTCTGACATCTGAGCACCCCCAGCCGATGGCACAGAGGGGTACACTGGGGAGCACGGTGCCAGCCCCGGTAGCAGCCCCACACCGGGGAGTCATGGAGACTTACAGGATGAGGATCTCGTTCCACAGCAGCTCAGAGCTCCCGATCTGCTTCCCCGTCTTCTTGGTCTCGCTGGGCAACCCGTCACCCGCCACCTCCACATAGCAGTTCATCCGCGATGGGCGGCTGTGCACCTTGGGCTTCACAGACACGACTGGGCAGGGGGGAGAGGCAGAGGGTCAGGCAGCCTCAGGGGAGGCCCTGTCCCCTCTACACCCCCACCACCCCTGCCAGCTTGGGGTGCCACAACCCACCACAGAGTCACACTGCTTTTGGGAGAGGGGGAGCAAGAAGTGAGTCTCCTGATGGCAGCAATAGCCGGAATTCAGGTGCTCCCATCACCATCCCCTGATTGCTGCCTGTCCCCAGCCTCACCCATACCCAAAGGCTGAAGAAGTGTCACGGTCCCCACAGACACCACCCTTCCTGTGGGCAAGCTGGGGGCAAGGGGGCTCTGCTGGAGCTGCTGGGCAGAGGCACCCACCAGACGAGGCTCAGCTGCCCCCCAGGCCAGCGGTGCCCTGTACCTGGGCTGCCCCGGGGACGCAGCTCCAGGGGATGCAGCTCCGGGTGTCGGGAGCCATCTCGCGGCCACGGAGCCACGTCCCAGCAGGCAGGGAGAGGGGGCAGCGGAGCCCAGGTGACGGCCGCTCCACATCCCTGGGAGCCCATGGGACACAGGGCAGTCCCTGCTCCCCACAAGAAGGTCTCCCAGGCCAGAGTGCAAGCAGAGCACACACCCGGACCAGACGCACCCAAAATCCACATTCCTCACCGCAGGGCTCCCGGCCGCACCTCCGGTGAGGTGGCAGGACCCACCTTTCACGGAGAGCTGAGACTTCTCGCAGGGCAGCCCAGCCCTGGCCCTGCTGGAGCTCGCAGCGGCCATGGCATCACCCCTGGCTGGAAGCAGAGAGAGAGAGGAGACACCTCAGCACCACTCCCACCATATGGAGGAAGCTGGGGCTGCAGCTGGCTCCTGGGTCAGCCCCTCTGGGCCCAAACACAGCCCGGACATTAGTGCAAGTGAGCCACATGGCAGGGAGATTTGGCAAGGGACAGGCACACACCTGGCAAACACAAGTCCCCTCACTCCTAATAAACCAGCCCCACACCACAGGTAACGGCGCTAGGGAGTGTGCCCTAGGGAGAAACACCTCCTCTTCAACAGCATGACCATGGCCAGAAGAGACCTGAGCCAAGCTGGGCAGTGCTCAGCCCTCTGGACACCCCATTTGGGTAGCTGCAGCTCACCCCAACCTGAAGGATGGGGCTGATCACAGCCAGCACAAGGACAGAGCAGCCTCCCAAGCCTTCAGCAGATGCAGTCTCACGCCCTGCTCCCTGCTGCTGAGCAGCAGCACCAGCTCAGGAGCCACCTGTGTGGCCACCGCACAAGGGACCCTTGGAAAGGACGAGGCAGTGACACTGGCAGAAGAGAGGAAGGTCTGACCACAGTATGGGGAAGCAGCCGCACCCCTCAACTAAAACCCAGATCTCTTCTTGGCAGCAAAATCCCACAGAAAAATCAGTCCCCTCTACTATAACATGCTGTGAAGGGGACGGGGACTGCAGCTGCTCTGAACACAGAGAAGGGTGACACTGCAGAGCAGGCTACAAGCCCAGACCTCCGCTGCCCCAAGCGCTCACCAATTCCTCACTCTCCAGCGCCACGTCACTGTCACCGCAGTCACAGCGCTTCCCCCTGCCCTTTCTGCTGCAGCTTTCCCCAGGAGTCACCCACTGGGGACAGGGAGCAGGCAGGAAGGGCACAGGCTGTAACGCCCGGGATGCTGGCAGTACACGTGGCTGGGTGCCTCTGCCGAAACAACTGACCGCAAAGTAGAAGGATGAGGTCATGGATCACGCAGAAGCACGAGGTGCTCGATCTGGGACCACAAAGTCAGCTATTGACTCACGCCATCCTCCTGAGCCCACAGGCAGCAGCCCTCCTCTCCGCACTTCCCAGGGAGAAGATACGCCGAGTGTGGATACCCACAGTAGGTGTCAAGGTCACAGACCAGAGGGTCCCTGCCTGTGCAAGCCAACACAGCAGCACACAAAGAGGCACTTGCTGCCCACCCCCTGTCATGAGCAAAGCGGAGCATCAATCCTGTAACCTGGGGTGAGGGCTCAGATGTGGTCAAACCTGATCACCCTCCCACCACACCCCTCCTGC
Source organism: Gallinago jamesoni (assembly GCA_025769975.1). Taxonomy (NCBI): domain Eukaryota; kingdom Metazoa; phylum Chordata; class Aves; order Charadriiformes; family Scolopacidae; genus Gallinago; species Gallinago jamesoni. The sequence goes on along the minus strand of JAOQGH010000062.1, from coordinate 44,458,056 downwards.
AAGTCCCTGCCAACCTCTCCCTCCTGCCTGTCCCTGCCCCAACCTCTCCCTCCTCCCCCTGGATCAGGGGAGGGAAGTATGAAAAGGGGAGAAGAGCATCTCCAGCCCCTGCCACCTCCCCTCTCATACAGGGGGTGTCTGTCTCTCTTCCCTGCCCTCTCCTCCCACCCTAATTAAACCATACCAACCTCCATCCAAAAACCAGGTTCCTTTTAAAATCCCCTCTCATGAGCCAGGGTCTCTGCTCCCCACGCCCTTCTCCATGCCAACTCCATGTCACCCTCTCCCAGCACCACAATCCCTTCCAGCACTCTGTGCTCAGCCAAGACTTGCCCAGTGCCTCCTACAATCCCCACCTCTGCCTGGAAAACCTCATTTGGTACCGGGGCTGCTGCTGTCTCAGCTCTATCGGATGGCAGCTGGAGGCTCACTAACACATGCCCATCTTCTCCCCCTCACCAGTGGGGGAGAGCTGACTTCTGCAGGGAGGTCTTTTCACGAGCCTAATTGCACTCGCTATTACTACAGTTACTCCTACTCCAATTATCCTGGCCCACAGATCACCCTGGCCTTCCCTTAGGATATTGTTACTCCTCGTTTGTTTGTTATGACTCCCCAGCTCCACATCACCACTTACTTCATTAGCGCCATTAAGCAGGCCCACGGAAACAACGTGTCCCTCCCACACCAGCCTGTGACCAGCCCCTGGGCCACCCCCACGGACCAGCTGGTCCTTCGGGGCCTCTCACAGCAACATTGGTGACCTGTGCCCACAAAGTTACCATGTAAGACCCACCACAGCAGGGTCTCTGGACCCTCGGTCCTCCCCTCACAGTCACTGCCGCTACTTTTGCTCTTCTCCAGCCCTCTTTGACTCTTTTTTCCCCCATTTTTTCTTTTTGCGTTTCTATCCCATTTTCACTATCGCTTACATTAACTCCCCGGGCCACCTTAAACACCTCTGGGATACCGGGAAACCCCTCTGGGCGCAGCTTTCCCACTCCGCAGGGCCAAGACCTTCCCTCTCCACTGTCCCCCGGGGTGGGAGCCAGGGCAGCAGTCCCGGGAGCCGGACACCCCCCCGCTCGCCACCACCGCACGGCTCCTACCCCGGAGCCGGATGTCAGTTCGCCCCTACACAGAACCGGGCACCGAGGGCCACCAGGCGAGAGGGGACAGAGCACCGGAGGAGACTCCGCGAAGGGAAGGGGGACGGCCAGAACAGCCCTCCCCACCGCCCCGCACAGGGCTAGGCCTCACCTCACCGGGCCGGTACCGCCGCGGGGTGGGCAGAGCCCACGGCCGAGCAGTACCCGGGGACACCGGACGGACCGTACCGGAAAGCCCCGGCCTCCCCACACCCGTCCCGTCCTGTCCCGTCCCGTCCCGCCACCCGAGTTACCGGCGACCGCTCCACTCCCGCTTCCGGCTCCGGCGCCCGCCGTCATGTGACACCCAGCCCGTCACCTGACCGCGCCGCCCGGAAGCGGTCACGCGGAGCTGCCCGTTTCCCGGCCTGCCCCGGGGAGGACTACACCTCCCGGCGGGCAGCGCGGCGGGGACGGCGGCCGGCGGGGGACAATGGGGCGCGCGGACATGGCGCGTGTGGCGCACGTCGTGGCCGACACCGGCGCTTTCCTCAGCGCTGCCCCGCTGCAGGTACCGGGGTGGGGGGAAACGGGGGGTGAGGGAGAGGGGAGGAGGGGGAGCGGGGAACCGGGGCCGGTGTGACGGCGCTGCCCGCAGGACATCGCGCAGAACCTCTACACCGTGCCCGAGGTGCTGGCCGAGATCCGCGACAGGCCGACGCGCCGCCGCCTGGCCGCCCTGCCCTGCCAGCTGCACCTCCGCCGGCCGCGGCCCGACCTCCTGCGCCTCGGTGAGTCACCGAACCGCCCGCCCGGGCCCCCCTACGGCCCCGACCGGGATCCCCCACCTAGGGGAGGCCCGGTCCGCCCGGCTCCCTGCGGCCTGGCCCGGCCCGACGGCTTCTTTCCCCCCTCCCTTCCCCTCTCCCGCAGTCACCGACTTCTCCAAGAAGACTGGGGACTACCCCAGCCTCTCGGCTGCGGACCTGCAGGTGCTGGCCCTCACCTGCCAGCTGCAGGCAGAGACCGATGGCCTCGGCTGCCTGCGCTGGGAGCCCCAGGACAAGGTAAGGGCCGCCCCAACCCCTCCGCCCCGGGGATGGGGACATGTCCCCAGGGCATCCAGCCGACCCCCTCCCCGCCTCCCCAGGTGCAGCTCAGCTCCACCCCGCGGCACCCTGAGGCCCCCCTGCACCTCGCCGGCTTCCACCTGCCCACCAAGGTAAGGGATGGGGACACAGCACCCCGCAGTAAGGCCCTGGTCAGGGGGATGTAGCCCCACAGAGGATAAGGGACTCCCTGTCCTGTGTCCCCCCACAGCACAAGCACCCAGAGAAAGGCCAGCGTCAGCGCAGCCCTGAGAGGAGCACGGTCCCGTGTGAGGGTGACGAGTTCAGCTCCTTTCTCTACTGGCGAGTCCCCCTGCCCAGCATTGAGGATGAGCTGCAGGAGCTGCTGGTGAGACCCTGAGTCCACTCTCCTCGCTGTCCTTGCTCCCCTGGTTTCTGGGTGGCTTTCCCTGACTCCTCTGCATGGTGCTGGGCTGCACTACCTGTGCTATAGCTGACTGTCTTCTCCACCCCAGAAAGCTCAAACCATCTCCGTTAGCCCAGAGACCACTGAGGAGCACCAGAGCTCTGAGGATGGGGCCAGCACTGAGGAAGAAGAGGATGAAGAGGAGAGCGATGATGAGGGTTGGATAACGCCCAGCAACCTCAAGCAGGCCCAGCAGGACGCGGGGCACTTTGACACTGCTCCCATTGGCGTCCAGGTCGGCTGCGTCACCACTGATTTTGCCATGCAGGTGGGTGCTGGGTGCTGCCCTGCAGGGGTCGGGCTCCAGCCTTGGGCTCAGCCGATGCCCTGGGGGTGCTG
>JAOQGH010000062.1:44439035-44454993 GCA_025769975.1 Gallinago jamesoni | reverse complement strand
CTGCCCATACAGGGGGCTGGCCGGGTGGGCTCCAAACCTCCAGGCTGGTTAAGCCAGCATACCGAGACAGAGGAACGTGCTGCTGAGTCCCCTGGGGCAGGATGAGACCAGCTTTGCAACAGCTCCTTTTATCTTAAAACCAGCCAGTTCTGTCCATAGCAGAGACCTCTGCGAAGCCCATTGGTGTTGACTCTGTCAGCCTCTCGCTGCCTGGGCTGGCAGACCACACTTAAAAGTCCCAGCTAACAGCATCCTGGTTTTTCCCTTCTCGTTGCAGAACGTGTTGCTTCAGATGGGCCTCCACGTGCTGGCAGTGAATGGCATGCTGATCCGCCAGGCCAGGAGCTACATCCTCCGCTGCCACGGCTGCTTCAAGTGAGCGTGTGGCCACAGAGCCCTCGGCTGGGCGCGTGGCTGATCCTGCTCCTGGGCTGAGCCTGTGTTCCGCCACCCAGGGAGCAGTCAAACACCCCCTGTCCCTGTCTTGCAGGACCACGTCAGATATGACCAAGGTTTTCTGTCCCCACTGCGGCAACAAGACCCTGAAGAAGGTCGCAGTGAGCGTCAGCGATGATGGGAGCCTCCATATGCATTTCTCCCGCAACCCCAAGGTCCTGAACCCCCGGGGGCTCAGGGTGAGTAGCTGTGCATCTCATGCTGGGACAAGGGCCTGGCCTGTGGTCAGTTCTTCATTTCCTCAGCTCTTCTCTAGAGGGCTGCGGTCACCTTGAAGTCCCTCTGAGAAAAAGTCACCCCTAAAGTGAGTTTTAACAACCTCTTTTCTCTTGGCAGTACCCACTGCCAGCCCCCAGAGGAGGGAAGCACGCGAACAACCCTCACCTGGTGGAAGACCAGCCCTTCCCACAGCAGCGACTGTCCCGCAAGGCCAGGCAGAAGACCAACGTCTTCGACCCCAACTACATCGCCGGCATCTCGCCCTTTGCCGAAAACGACATCTACAGCCGGGCAGCCAATCTGCAGATCCGGGACGCTGCCCTGGGCGCTGGCAGGAGGCGCCTGAACCCCAATGCCGTGACAAAGAAGTTTGTGAAGAGGAGGTGAAGGGTGGCATGGGGCCCCTGCAGCTGCTGCTGCGAGGGAAGGACCATCTGCCCAGGCCTTGCATGTTGCCCTGACGGGTCTGGAAGGGCAAGGCCTCTTCCCAGCACTCTTCTGAAGGCAGCTGCCCTGGGCAGGACCTTTCCTTCCACGCTTTTCTGATGCCTGAGGAGTGGCCAGAGACTGGGGGTGACAGTCATCAGGACTGCCAGAAGCGGGGGGAGCTGGGTAAGACCGTGGCTTCCCTGCTTGGCCCCCAGGATGTCCCACGCAGTGGCCATATTGCTAATAAACACAAAAACCTGTAGCCCCACGGCTCAGTCTTGCTTCTGTGACTCCCTGGGCCATGCTCACAGGGGCATGCCTTCCTCTGAGCCCCGAGAGGAAGAGGAGGCTGAGGAGAGATTTTCAGGGTGTTTTCTTGTGCCTGATGGCACCACCATGGCACTAACGAGGTGGGTAGCTAATGAATGCCTGCAGTAGGGTTGGCAGCTCTGGAGGGGCAAGAGCCAGCAGCAAGGGGGTTGCATTTCCCCCCCCGCAGCACGGCCACGTCTGACCCTGGCAGTGGGCACAGGCTGAAGGGGGAGGTGCTGGGGCAGCACGAGAGGAAAACTTGAGGGATCAATCTGCTCAAGGCCTTCACAGCACCTTCCCTGCCCAGCTCTCAGGGCGTTTACAGCATTTCTTCTTAGCCCTGTTGTAATTTTTCAGTATTACAGACTTGCCCCATGGTCCTACCAGAGGTTACAGCCCCGCAGGAGGTCAGCAGGAAGAGGGACACGCACCCTATGTCATTTTGTAGCATGTTGGCATAAACAGGCCAAAGATGCAGAGAAAGTGGGACACCATGAATTCTGGGGAGGTGGTTAATTAGGATTTCTGGCCTCACAGCCCCCAGACCACCTGGCAGAGAGCTCTGCATCTGCCTCAGGGCCCTCACGGGCAGAGCCCTACTTTTGCTGGACTATGAAAACAATTTCCTTGAACACCCAGTAACTTGCAGGCTGGGGTTTGGATAGTAAAGAAAGATGATATAGGCGGTTACTTTGGACTTAACACCACAAAATCAGAAAGAAACATTGCAGAATTATATTTTTTTTCAAGTGCACACAATGACACGGTGCCTTTTCTTATGCAACAACTCCAGCGGGATACACCACGGGCACAAATCATCACGGGCTCCTGCCTTCCCAGTATTTCCTGACCCGAGCACCATATGGTTCCCAGATGGGTTTACTCCGTACTGAAGAATGGACGCTTTCTCCTGGCAGAGAGGAGATGCCCTTGAAAAAACACAACAAGACTTTACACTGCAAAATGAAAACTTTCATTGTTTTATTCTTGACTGCAGCTGTTTACAGAAATATAGTTGCGAGTATACAAATGTCCCAATAGAAGCAAAATATTTTTATTTTTTTTTAATATTCAACAAGTTATCACAGGATAGCTAAAAACATAGATGCAAATGAAGTATCCCCTCATAGAACAAACTGAAAACACCGGGAATCAGTGCTTTGAAAAATCCCAACTACGAAAGCCATATACACAGAAATGCACAAAGGAATATCTGGTGCTACTTTTCACGTTGCAGGACAGAGGAAGAGGCAGCTCAGCGGTCGATCAGTGCGCCCCGGGAAGGCATGGCAGAAAGGCGGGTAAACCACTCAGAGATGCAGCTCGTGACAGAGGTAGAAAACTCTGCTCTGATGTTTTTTGTTGATTTTTTTTTTTTTTGGAGCTTACTCATTAGTAATGAGCTCAAATGTAAGTATTTCAAATCACCAAATCACCTCATTGCAAATAGTGTCCAGAATGGAAAAAAAAAAAAAAAAAAAAAGAAAAAAAAAAAGAAGCTTTGGGAATACTGTGGCTTTATAAACAGGAAAACAGGATACTGGAACAACAGCCACAAAGTGTCACACTCTGCTATCGACAGGGATCATCCCCCCAAGTGAGCACCGTTATCCCGACCTCCGGGACAGCCATGCTCCAGCGCAGGGACCCACCTGCACAAGGGACACTTGGGCCAGACCTTCCTGCTCACAGAGGAGCAGCTCCAGGGACTAAAAAGAAGCAACGGCCATTTACATGATCTGAACACAGGGACCCTTTGCTAATCCGAGTCCTGCAGCAAATGCAAACAAACTGGAATATTTTACAGCAGGCGGCTGCTGGGTGTTGGAGTTATGGAGTCTGACCAAGCACCTGCGAGAGGGTGACCCTGCGAGGGTGAGTGACCCCCAGCAAGCAGGGAAATCCTCAGATCCCCCACCCTTGTCCCAATTACAGATGTCTGGAAACAGCGGAGATCGGACCTGCAAACTCACAAAGAAATAAGGACATTTGCTTCAGCAGAGGCGGTCTGATAAAGCCTGTTCCAGGACAATAACCTCTATCGATCAACCTCGTGTCATATTGCAGTGGAACGCACCTGATTTGGCATGAAGGCTTGTGGCAGACAACACATGTCATGTTGATTTTATGATCTGGATTTCTGTTAAGAGTTTAATTCAAAACCCGCCTGGGCACGTTCCTGCACAACCTGCTCTGGGTGGACCTACTTTGGCAGTGGAGGTTGGACTAGATGATCTCCAGAGGTCCCTTCCAGCCCCATGTGATTCTGTGATTCTCATAGAATCTGTAAGAAATCAGTACAAGTTGGGGCAGGGTTCCTCGGCCAGAAACCAAGGAGAGCTTTCACAGCTTCCAAGGAGAGAGTTTTCTAGATAGTGGCTGTCGTAATACAACATCAGTTATAAAAAAGAAAATAATAAAAAAAATTAAAGATGCCTGCCTTTATGAGAACAAAGAGAAGAGGAATGATGGATTGAGCTTCACCTTCCTGTTTCCAAACACAGCCCAGCTGAGCAGCAGCCGCCGGGATCCTTCGCTACGCAAGAACCATTAATAACCCCCACAGGGAGGGAGCTGCTGGTGTCAGTCCAGCTCCTCCGGAGCAACACAACCACCGCTATTCCCTGTCGGCACCAGCTGCTGGGAGACTGAGAACAGAAAGGTCCTGCAGTCAGGAGTCACTCCGGGGAAGCCGGCAGGGGAGCACAGGGATGCAGGAAGCCTCTGCTGCCGCCTTTCCTGAGCCCATCCAGCAGCCGGCTCTCAAACAGGCTGTCAGTCCTAACAGCACATCTCCGATTATTAATAAAAATATATATAAAAATACAAAAGTACAGCTGTTTTAAATCCATGGATATTAGTGACGTTCACAAGCAGAGCAAGCTTCTGGAGCAACGTTACCAAGAGCGCCACGTGTACAGTACTGAAAGGTGTCCATACAACTATTAATGAGTTACTACAAAAACCTTGGTAAATAACCTCAAAATAAGGAAAAAGTAATATTATTTCAGGTTTATAAAAATGTAAATAGGTATTATATGCATGTGTCTACCAACTATTTATATATAATAGATATATGATTCCTCTATATACATATATATAACCCTAGAATATACAGGCAGTGGATATTTACATATCTATACATAGTGTAAGAAAGGAAAAACCTCTCCTCCCGTGTAACCCTTCAGAGCCCCAAATGCAACTAGAGAATTTTACGAGTATACTTTTACAGGAGTTTATCTGCTGCCGTGTTTTTCCTCGCATCCAAGTAACATTTATCCCATTTCCACTCGGGATCCTGTGTGCTGGGTTCCCAGCGTGCACGGACACACGCGCCTCAGGCGACTCGCGTTGCATGCAGCTGGCAGAATTGGTCTGAATATGAACACAAAGCACTCCCAATCTATCCCAAAAGACTACTCCAAATGAAGAAAAAAAAAACAAAACCCAAACAAACAAACAAAGCATCTCAGTACCAATTAATTTCCTTTTAGCTTCTAAAATAATGGAGCTGCCACCAGGCCCTCTGGAACACAAAAAACCAGCTATTCTCTGAAAATAAGTTTTACACTAATGAGAAGTCGCCAATGATCAATATTTCTTCTTCTCACCTTCCACCCACAACTCATCGCTCAGAGCGTGCAAAGCAACCCATTCTCCTCGTCCTTGCTCTACCACTCGGACAAATGTCCGCAATCCCTTGTGCTCCTCTCCTGTAATCACCCTGAAAAACTACCTCAACAGTTTGCCAGGCAGAGGCACGACACTCAAACACTGAAAATTCCTTAACTTTGAATGACTGTGCACGTCTGCACACACACACACCCACCCTTGGGGAAAACTACATGTAGCTTTTTTTAGTCCAATAACTTTTTTTTTTTTAATTTTGCTTTTTACTACATCACCTTTCCTGCTACTCAAATAGTGATTTAAAGAATGTTTTAAGACAAATGCAAGTCTCTGACTTGTTTGGTGTTCTTTCTGAGGACTCTGGGAAGGTAACAAGAGAGTAGAAAATCTACTCAGACAAGTTTTCTTTCTAGAAACTATATCCTAAATCAAAATTACAACAGAAGCTTTTAAAAAGGAAAAAAAAAAGTTCGACTTATCTAAATTAGGGGAATGTCCACTGGTAGAGCCGCCCAGACTCTCAGTATTTCCAGTAAAAAAAATCTGCCAAAGTAACAAACACTCAACTGCTCATGCTTTATCTTAACTAAATAGGAAATAACCACCCTGTCGGTAATTAAAATTATAATAAAATGGTTGGTGATTAAACATCCACTTTGAAACAGCAAGGCTGAAATTATTTCTTGAACTGGTTTTCTGTTAAAATAATAGCACAGCATTTAGCTTGAATAACTGCTGAAAGATCAGACAGTCAAGAGGCAATTAATATAAAAAAAAACCTGTGGACTTGATAATTAAGCACAAAGCACCAGTAACTTCCCACCAGAGGGCATGTTAATAACTGTGTAGTATGTGTTATTTATATGGTGGGGTTTTTTTATACACATACACAGAGTAGATAAGTGGACAAGTAAACGTACGAGTAAGTCCCACCTGGTGGAGAGCAGGTCCCTCTCCCTGGGTTTTCATCTCTGCCAAAAAATCACTGCCGTGTAAACCCCCACGTGCCAGGGATGCTGTGCAGGGAGGGGGCCATGGGGGCTGCAGAGGTGTAAGTACAGCCGGAGAGCGCAGCCCACATTTCATACAGAGGATCAAACCAAACAATTCTTTAAGAGCGAGGTCAAGCAGCAGAAAAAACAAGACATAGAAAACCCATCCCAGCAATGCAGCTCCACAGGTTTTCATTTTTCTCCTACCAATGTCTTCTATGTGGATATGAAAGTAACTCCCCCGTTATAATCATGTCAGGATCTTCAAATTTGTAGAGACTCATGTCTCACTTTTTTTTGTTTTTTTCTTCCTTTCTCAAGCAAAATGGACTAGACCCAACACCACCAGCACCCCGTCTGCTCACAGCTCACGGGCGCCCGTGCCAGCGTGCGGAGGAGTAAACACACACAGGGAGGGAGGGGAAAACAAAAGGCAGAGTAAGCTCCAATTATCGATATCAACTGCTTAGATTGTAAACCTTCAGGACTCTGATAAAATACAAATGTGGTTCACACTGTTCTTGGGTCTTTCTGCCATGAAATCCCACAGCCTGTCGTTAAGCTCTTTATTGGCTGATCAAACCTCTCTTTATCCTCTGTAACAGCTGTTTGCAAGCGGCAGTTCGAGCACTAATCAACCGCTGAGCCATCTCTTCATTCATAAGACAAATACTTTTTGTAACCAAATTACGTGTTCAAAGTGTTGTACATTTAAACATTGACCTAAAATGAACAAGATAAATTTAACACAGGAATAGACAGGTGTTATCCCGAAGTGAAAAATGTGATAGCACAGCCCTTTTTTTTTTTTTTTAAGATTTATTTTTTTTACAATTTTTTTTCTCTTCTCTTTGTAAGCGACCAAAAATGCGCACACAGTTGGAACATACCCTTCCCCTGGAGCTGTAGCAGTCTTGGTATGAAGTTCTCTTTTGGACACCCATCTTGTTAAATGGAGAATTGGTCCCTGGTGACTTGGCACTGAACAACAGCACTTCAACGTAAGGATACACCCTTTCAGAACAACGGAACAAAGTGAAGCAGCACACAAGTGAATGGATCATTCCTGTTACTTCTTCTGTGTATGAAGGCCCCCAGGTGACACCCAACAGCTTGTCCTGGGACTGCCATCCTGCAAAAGCCACCAGTTCGTTTTTGAATAACTGGCTATCGACTTCCATGACTGTCTGGAAGTTGTTTCAGTCCATAATTCTCGGTCTTCTACATAGCCTCATGTAGCATTTAGTCAATGCTGCAAGATTGTTGTTCTCACGTCATGAACCATTAGAGGATTTTGTTAATATTTTGTCTTAGCAGGAAAAAAAAATAATAAAAAAATCACAGAAAGAAAAAGTATGGTTCAGGGTTATAAAGCAGCTCTAGACATTATGAAGCAAGGAATTCTTTTTATCATGATTAAAATTTTAAACATTTTAGCATAATCATAAATTAAGAGTTAAAACACAGAGGCGCTAATAATAAAATATTAAATAGACAATGATAGTGGATAAAAGCTGAATGGCTCACTCTGAATGAAACCCTGTTATTTTATATACGCCTAAATGCCTACGGGTTTCCTCACTAGATCGTATTGCTGAGTGACAGACACATCAAAACACACAGTGAAGCTTCTCATAGCCAGTTGGAACAAGAAATTGCCTGATGGAATGGCGAGAGATGAACAAGTTATGTTGCAAAAAGTACTTAAATACTCAATAAAGACATAACAAACCCCACCCCACCCCACTGTTATCAGACGCCACGTTGTGGTAGAACATCAGACAAACTCACAAATTTACCACAAAAATGTGTGGCAAAAAGAATATTTTATATATATGTATATATATAAATTTTTATATTTATGCCAATGTACTCACTCAGTACAAATAGCAAAATAGTATACCATTTCCTAAATACAAAATATAGCTTTCCAAAAAAATGAAACACACATTAGATATAAACCATCCAAAACTTGAACGATTGAAAACTGTATTCAAAATTAAATGACCCAGAGCAGGTCTCTTTCTGAAAAGTTCCCTTCATATCGGCAAGAAGCCTTACTACTGAAAACGTAATTCAATGCCTCTCAATGAGAGAGAGAAAGAGAGAGACAGAAAGAGAAAGTGAACGTTATGACAGACCGACAAACAGGAAAAACCATTAAAACAAACAAAAAAACTCTACACGGCTCAACTAAGCACACGAGTTAAGGGAAAGAACACACAGTAAACAGACTAGAGTAACTTAAAAACCATTTACAGACTATTCTTTGTTATTTAAAATAACAAAAATGAAAAAAATTACATGATACCAACTACACTCTACCAAGGCATAATAGCCATACATGACAGCTGTTTGGCTCTAACCGCAGCAACAGCTTCCTACGTGCAGAAGGAGAAGAAACGAGTATCTGAATGAGGCTGTAGTGAGATATCACAAAACTGTCCGGATAGTTGGAGCACCCAAAAAAATTCACACGCCTCACAATACAACTGCATGGTCTGGAGTGGGTTGTTTTTACATTCTGTAACATCAGTCAATTTTTTTAATTTTTTTTTTTTTTTTAAATTGAGACATGATAATCTTGAAACTAGACTTGGGGATTGTAGGTATTAAAAAAAAAAATCACTTCAAAACCACAATGAGCTTAATATGCTACAAAGATGCAACAGCTCGGGATGAAGTGAAATTTTCAAGAAATGATGTAATTTGCCCCCTACTTGGAGTAAAGTCAAGCTGAAGATTTACATCAGTAACAGCTGGAAAATGATTGGTTAAGGGGGATTCCCGCATTGAGAAGGTGGTGGAGAAATTGCTTCCTCTTTCTCCTTAACCCTTGATTATTTGTTAAAGCTCCTCCTGACTAAGCAATTTAATGCCATTGATTCCTAAAAGCTGCATCTGATCCTCAAAGCCAGTAGGATATTTATGTTTTTTTAAAAAAAAAAAACTGAAGGAGAGAGAAGGAAAACCATGAAAAGAAAGAAAGGGAGAAGGCCAGGTTGAGAATGGCTAATGCAGCTTTCCAGAGTTCTAACCCATACAGTCAGTGAGAGACATGAGTTCTCTCTGCAGCCAGGCAGAACTTTCCTTTCAAACTGAAGGTATTTTAGAGGATAAGATTTTAAGAACACAATTTAATTCAAAGTTCCCCTTCGTTTCTTCACTTTGTTAGAGCCACCAAAGCCTTGCTCTATGTACAGTTACACGTAAAAGACATGGAAAACCGTTAATCACATTCTCAGATGGGAAGCGCCCACCTCTGGCTATCTACAGCAGCGAGCAATTCTCTGCTTGTGTATTACAGTTATCAATATTTTTCATTGCCACCTACTGCAATTAACGAATAGCAGTATTAACTCTCCCACTCAACTCTAAAACCTGTGATCCCTTCACTTTCTGACACCTACGAGCTCATGTCACAGGCATTTGATGTTTCTGCTTCACAAGCTTTTCTAGTCAAAACAGGGGATGTGAAGAAGGAAGAGGAGGAAGAAAAGAGTAAACGTGGTAACATGTATTACCTTCTAACAACAATAATAACTGACCAGATATGCTTTAAATTGAAAGAGCACCCCACTGTTAATGAGGTTTAGGAATCTAGTAACAGTACAATCCCATGCCCTAGTTAAAACAAAGCATAGCTTTTCAGCATTATTGGCACTACAAATCCCAAATACTATGGTCATAGCTTTAGGTGCAGGACGCTGCAATTGGCCACGTGTGTGCTCTTTAGAGAAGAGGGCCACTTTTTGACAGAAGCAGTCAGTTCCACACAGCCTAATCCAGAGTTGGAAGGCCTGAGAGGATCTGGGAAATCATCACTTTTTTTCTTCACAGAATTTCTGCAGGAAAAAACAAGCAAGCGAAAAAATTAGGCATAACTGACAAAATTCATCATCTTCTACATAGTTCCTTCACCTTCGAGGTGTGCTTTGCAAGCAGACATGAAACTATGAGTATCAGAACGCAGCACTCTCTCACAGAGAAGATTACTCTCCTTCATTTTTTTTTTTTAAAGTTCATAACTTTGTGTACAAAACAGTTTAGATTAGAAAATAAAGTATATCACTGAAGTGAAACTTATGGAGGAGTTAGGATGGCAGCACGGTTAACTGGAGCCACGTTACACAGTGTGGACAATACCAGATTCCAGAGTCCTCCTGGTGCTCGGTACTCATTTGTAGTCAAAGCCTCTTTCTCCTCTCAAAAAGACACCTTCTAAGAACACAACGTTTCCTAGTAACAGCCGATTGTGACAGCTCACTTTTAACAAAGACTCAGCATGTGGCACAATCTCAATAGCTGCCATATTCTATCGACACTTGTTTTCACATTACGTTACTGTAACCCAGGGGGCAACTTCAGAGTAGTACAGACTTGCAATGTTCTTCACTCAATAAGCCTTAACTTTTTAACAACAGTCATATTTCATAACGCTTTTATCTGTCAAGCTGTCGGTGATCTGCTCTGCTTCCTAGTACAGTACTAGACAGTAACAGCAGATGACAAAACATGCAGCAACTGAATGACAAGACCCCGTCTCAACCGTTTCACACAAATTCTGACCTCTGACTGTTTTTAATAACTCTTCGTTCTAGCCACTAGTATTATATTCTTAATTCAGCAATACTGGTAATTTAGCTGATCTCTTTGAGCACAGTGATACGCTCCCAAGTAAAGACTTACTGAACAAAAGTATATGTGGCAGGAACGAACCACAAAAGCCAAATACATTACTTACTTGAGTAATTAAAACGAGCCAGCCATATTGTTCCCCTGGTTTTGCAACGACACAAGCAGATCATCTATTTTCTCAATATTCTGATTGGTTGCCATAGCTGAGGGTAGTGGGGGAGTCTCAGATATCTGCTGGGAGAGAAGCGTTGGCACTGCCGCTTGTCCCTCGCTCTGTGGCTGACCTGGCTGACTTATAGCCATCAACTCATCCGGCAACGAAGCTGGTCCAGAAGTCAGCAGCTGCCCACAGTCTGTGAAGGAGGGAGGGAAAAACAAAGGACCATTTAAATTAGCTTAATATATGCAGTGAATTAGCCATCTTCTTTACATACATCCTCATTGACTATAAACTGTGTAGAAAGTTACTTGCACTTCTGCTCATGTGCCCACCTTTGGTCACCACTCTCTCACGGTGTAAGCACAAGTTCAAGATATATTCATATGTGGACATTCTATTATGACCAAGAACTATTAACACCCCAAACAGAGGGCAACACTTAGCTAGAAGAAAACCAGAATGCACGGCATAAGTGTTGAGTTCATTACAGCTGTGTCTTCTTCAGTCAAAGTATCCACTAGCTCCTCCTATAAATCTGCAAATGGTGTCACATCTCCTACCACTTCTAGCATTATCTTCAGCTTCAAGGAAAGGCTTGGCTGTATATGGCCTGATTGTCAAAGAGTTCACACAGCAAAGTACATACTCAGGTGTAACCAGAGACACAGCTATGGTTTTCTGTCCAGATCCTTTATAAGATACTATAATCATCATCTACATCTGTTACTTCTGGAACTTCACAGGAATGTACAGCCCTTTACAGGCAGATGAAAGGATCTACGTCCCAAAGAACTTGTCACAGAGGCTAGTCAGAGATGAGATACGGAAAATTGCAGGCTTATAAAGTTAAAGGGCTTTCAAATACACTTCAATAGACTTTCTTCTGGACTTCCAAATGCAGCAAGATAAAGATTAGTGGAGCTGTCTTAAGAGTGCATAACCATTTCATTTTTTTAACATGTGTGTACAAGTATTTTGTATATTATTTGCATATGTGTTAATAATATTTTATATGTATTATATATACTTATTTCTATATAGATACACACAATTCTAAAGTGGTTTTTGTCACACGTTAATCCTAAGTGTAAGGAGACCAATGTATATTCTCAATTGTTCTTAATTGTACTGCTACATTACTCATTCCACAATTTTTATATTTATTTTTTTTAATATTTTAGAACCGAACAATCATTGATTTCGTGGACTCCAATTAGTAACTCTTCTAAACTATGAAATCAGAATCGGGCATCTACCACTTACTGTTTTGAATGCCGAACAGGAATATTCCTGATGTTTGCTGAGATGAAGCAGGAGAATTCTGCAGCTGGTTGATAGCACCTCCTGCTGTGTTGTGAAATAAAGAAGGTTGTTGCTGCGGAGGGGAAGCAGTTCCTTGTATTCCTGCCATGCTGTTTTGAGAAGAGTACATAGGAGACTGCTGCAGCTCTTGCTGGCTCATACTGTTCTGCAAGGCAGACATGGAAGCTGAAGAGATGAAGAGGGTGACTTGTTGCTCTTGAGAACCTGGTGACCCTTGGACCAACTGAATCTGGGGCGAGTTATGGAAGATGGCCGGCTGCTGTGCTTCAGCCTGGTTGGATCCAGGATTCTGAAGAGAAGACACTGTAGTCTGACTCTGGAATTGCATGGGCTGCTGCTCCTGGTTCATTGATGCCATGTTAGTCTGCGGATGAAAAATGGACTGGCCTTGTTGCTCCTGGTTGGTAACTGGGTTTTGATTTGGATTGAAAATCATGTTCTGCTTTTGAGATGCAATGGTACCCATTGCATTTTGATTACTGAACATCATGTTCTGCTGTTGCTGCTGCTGCTGTTCTTGAGACGGAGGACTACTCTGAATAGCAACTATCGAATGCTGAGGCTGGAAGATGGCTCCTTGTTGGTTCTGGGGAATTGAACTTGACTGCATGGAGCCTAATGACACTTGAGACTGAAACAAACCTTGCTGAGCAGGCTGAGTCTGGGGCTGTTCTTGGGGAAGCATAGAACTCTGGATATGAGATATCTGCGTCTGCTGCTGGAATGAAGTCTGCTGTTCTGTGTTTGTTGCTGTCTGAAGAGGAGAAATGGAATTTGGGCTTGTAAAGAACGACATCTGTTCTTCCTGACTTGCAGGGTTGTTCATTGAACTCTGGGAAAGGAACATGTTAGCAGACGGCTGGTCTTGAGGAACTGAAGAGCTCTGTAAGACACCCATGGTGTTCTGTGAGTGGAACATTGGAGGCTGCAGCTGATCTGAGGAATTAGTACTGGTCTGGTTGTGGACAATGGAATTTGGACTGTGAAAAATAGAGCCTTGTGCTTCCTGTGATATATTTTGAGCATCACCAATAGGATTCTGCGAGTGGAAAAGCTGAGCTTGTGAATGCGGAGACTGCTGCATAAAGCTTCCCGACTGAATAGACATGATTTCTCCGCCCTGCTGGAACAGAGCACCTCCTTGTTGTTGAGTTCCACTTGCCTGAACGGTCATCATGTTTTTGGTAGATGAAAAGAGATTAACTTGAGATTGACTTTCTCCACTATGCTGCATTTGAACCATGGTCTGAAATACAGTACTTTGCATCTGTTTACTCTGGCCTGAAGCTTCTTCTCCATCTGCAGAATTTGATGCCTGAAACATAGTAGGTCCATTGTTGGAGACCTGCTGAGCAGCAGGAGTAGTCTCACTTCCAGAAACACCAGGAGATGAAGAGAATATTTCACACTGCATTTGCATGTCTTCGCTTGTTGATAACCCACTCATTATGTGAGAAGCCTGCTGGTAAACAGGCGACTGTTGGAGGGCTCCATTCCCTGACGTTGTTGAAGAGAACAAATCGGACTGCATCTGTGTTGCAGCTTGGCAAATGTTCTGTTGGATTCCTATCACCATTGCTGCAGAAGTCTCCATCGCCTGCTGCTGCTGCTGCTGTTGTTGTTGCTGTTGATTGGACAATGCATTTTCAGGCTGTGAGTGAACATTTTCAGCCCGTCCAGGCAAAAGGTTCTCTGGTCTGGAATGGACAGTTGTGTCTGATGAGGAGAATATCCCAGAATTGACACTATTTTGTATCTGGCTAACTTGCTGAAAGATATCTGCGTTTAGCTGATCTTGAACATCCTCACTGCTGTCTGAACCAGAAAATAAGACAGAAGATAACTGCTGTTGAGCTTCCAATACCTGTTGCACCAAGTCAACGTTTCTATTGCTGCCAGTGGCAGTGTTAGTTGGAAAATTCCCAGCTTGCAGTTGCTGTATAGTGTTCTGTAACTGACTCACGCCACTTGCTGATGAGAAAATACTTGATGAAATCTGTTGCTGCAACGCCTGCGCTGGTTCTGAGAGCGTAGTCTGCTGTTGTTGTGATGCATCGGTTAATTGTGACAAAGTGACTACTGTGCCATCTGATTGCAAGACTTCCCTAGTTTGGGAATCTCTTGTTTGGAACTGTGCAGCTTGCTGCAGTAATGCATCACTGTTCTGCAGCTGACCTGGAGCAGAGACTGCTGAAAAGCTACCAGGCTGGGAAATGTCCTGCGTTTGGATAGTAGTTAGTGTCTCTGCATTATACACCTTCGGCTGTATTTGTTGCTGGTTTTCATTTTCAGAAGGTAAATGGGAAGCAGAAGTTGATATGCCGGACATACTGTTTTCCAATGTTTGTTGAGTTGGTCCAACCACATTTGAAGCCTGAAAAGAACAATACATTAAACAATTTGTAAGCTTACTCAGGCTGTGCTTACAAAAATTCTAGCAATCCACTATGTTCAGGAAAGATCAGATGAAAGATTTGCCCAAACGAGCGAGCAAATGATGAGCAGTGGAAACGCTACTTCAAGGAAGGAGTCAAGGTACAATCTAATGAAAGCAATCCTAGAAGTGACTAAAATAATATTCTTACAGTAATTTACTAGTTCTATGTCACATGGCAAAAAAAAAATAAATACATCATAGCACCACTAACCAATCTGTTTGAATGCAAGAACAAGTTAAGTTACTTTCAGTAGAAATGTCTATTATTTCAGTCATGCTCTAAAATCACGGTTTGCCCAGACCAATCTCAGACACAACATTTTCCCTGCATGTTGCTCTTCTCCACTATTAGAACATGCACTGGTGGGTAGACGTAACTAAGATTATTAAAGCTACTGTCTGCAGATCACAATCAAACTTACCTTGAATACAGGGGGAGATCTTTTTTCTGCACTTACTTCCATTGGAGCCACATCTTCATTCTTAATCATACTGCTTGGCATGAGTGGAGTTATCAAGGCACTAGGAAGAATGTTTACCTTCTCCAGGTTACAACCAGTAGCTTTCACTGCTGCAGTCACAAATAAAAATAACAGAAAGGCAATAAAATGTTAACATTCACCATACAAAGAGTGGGTTCCTGGTGGTGGCTAGCTTCCCATCTTACTTTTCAGAGCTACCATAAGAGCTCTCATTCTGATGTTAGACAGTAACATGCAGAGAGTAACAATGCAATCATTTGAATACTTCAAATGATCCTAGAAAAAAATCTCAAACCTTCAAAGGTTACTTTTAAGGCTAATAGCAATGCCAAAGTTTTGTTTTTCTTTCATTTTGTATCTTTCCAGACCAGGACAGCTATCCACCAACAGCTAAAACTACAAACATAAGATCTTAAAACAGCCTTCCACAAAGTATCAGGTTTTAAACTTTACGGCACTTTAACTGTACAGCTTCTCTATTTCATTCTGAAAAAATGTCTGTTTTCAGATAACCATGTGAACAGAGTGCTCAAAGCATTCAGACTGTATTTTTATTTTGTTAAAGGACTAAATTAAGCAAAAACTTGATATATCTACATGCCAGCTCTGTTGCAAGAGTATGTTATTTTGCCTTTCCAGAGTCTATTTTTTCTATTTTTTTTTAAGTAGAAAGGTAGCTTCTTAAAATTAATTAGATCTTTTTAGTTTTGATTTTGATTTTTTCCTGAACCACATAAACATTATATAAGCTGAGATCTTTGCTGTAAATAAAATGAGTTTTCTTGATTTGAAATACTACTGAATTGAGCTTAAAACAAACCAATGGGAAAGCCTGTAAAAAAAAAGTTCCATAAGTACTTTAAAAAGTAAATTAAAGAAT
>JAOQGH010000062.1:44360642-44438935 GCA_025769975.1 Gallinago jamesoni | reverse complement strand
TTGAGCTTAAAACAAACCAATGGGAAAGCCTGTAAAAAAAAAGTTCCATAAGTACTTTAAAAAGTAAATTAAAGAATTAATTTTCAATATAAAGCAACACACCTCCATGCTTTAAACTAATTTAAATCCTGCAATAATGTGGCAGTAAAATTACTGGAAATTTGTATCAACAGGATGCCCCGTCCTCAGTAACAGTCCTTGTGTGTTTATTTTATGTAAAACCAAAGACACCCTCCTGAAACGTTATTTTCTGTCTTCAGCAATAAATTCTCAGCCGTCAGTATGGCAACAGTTGTCAGTATACTCACAGCCAAATAAACTCTTTCCCTCCTTCTGCTAACTCACAGGTTTGGGGTGGCTCCAGAAGCCCCGTGACCTGATGTGTTGGGCTGTGCTGCTGGCAGGGAATGCAATTTGAGTGAGACTATTCTAGAATAGGTCTACTTCAGGACAGCTAGTCATACAGTGTATTTAAAGACAGCAGACAGTGTTTTTCTATACCATAGTCACAATTTAGAAGCTTTTCTCTTCTATGTGCTTAATCATGTTGCGTTCATCAAAAACAATAAAGTAAAAAAAAAAAGGCAAGCAATTAAAAAACAATCTCAATGGTATACAGACCAGATTCTAGTAACGGAATGTTCGTTCACAGCACCATCTTTGGTGGGAAGAATTAAAAAACCCTGAGATTAATAACGAAAAAAGTTTGAAAAGCAAAGAAACATTGTTGGTTTTAGTCTTTTACTGTGTGTCTGTAATAGGCTTAGTTTAGAACTTCTGAATAGTTACCATCTTATCGAGGCATACACACCCTCTTTCCCTTTTCTCTCAAAGCTGGAAACCAAAACCATCATTAACCACTTAAAAACAACACTCCAGTACTCCTTTGATCTCAGAAGGCAAAGACCTGAACTACATGGTTGTCCGTACACCTTCATCTTTGTCAAGTTTTACAGAACAGCTTAGATTTATAAATTTGTTGTCTTGAAACATAAGGTGCCACTGAAATCTGTCAAATCTGCAGTGTCTTAAAATGTTAAAGCTAAGAATCCGTAACGGCTTTGGGAAGGCACATTTTGTTTTTTTACATATGCAGATGTTGCAATAGAAATTATTTTAAGGAATAATAGGTTAGTCTGGCTATCAGGTTAGTCTGACATGACTTTGCCTTGGATTTACCAAGGGGAAGTCATGTCAGGCTAACCTGATAGCTTTCTATGATGGCACGACTGGTTGGACAGATGAAAGGAGAGCGGTGCATGTTGTCTACCTTGACTTCAGCAAAGCTATTGACATCATCTCCCACCTAAACGTGAGGAGGAACTTCTTTACTGTGAGAGTAGTAGAGCACTGGATCAGGCTGCCCAGAGGGGCGGTGGAGTCTCCGTCTCTGGAGACATTCAAAACCAGCCTGGACAAGTTCCTGTGCAACGTACTCTAGGCAGACCCGCTCTGGCAGGGGGGTTGGACTCGATCTCCAGAGGTCCCTTCCAACCCCATATGATTCTATGAATATTCACAGATACTTGAGAGAAAGATTCAAATTGCCTGTGATAGGAAGAGAAAGGCCCTGTAGCTCAGTACATAACTGTACATGTCCCTGCCAACAACAGTTTATTCTATTTTGGCAGGGCTGTTGGAAGTGATGCCAATTAAGAAATTATGAATTCTAGGATTTTGCTCCCAGTGAAAGGAAACAGGAAGGACGCGGCAGCCTGCTGGACCCCCACTTGGTCTTTATGATTTCAGAACAGTGAGGGAAGACGGGTTGGGACATGTGCAGAGACAAAGCAGACAAAACTGTCTGACCTCTGATTCATTATCAACCTACAGTAGAATAGGTAAAGGAATGAAGTGACAAACAGGAGCTGGCTAGCAGAAAACCCACCCAGAAAAGTAAATTAAGATTTATCGCATCAAATGGAAGACATGAAGCAACAGAAAGAGCACGTTTTTTTCTTATGCACAGCAGATGTTCTCCTGAAGCAGTTGGTGTATTCCCTTAGTTAAGCCTCCATACAAGTCTACATGGATGTCAGGCTTGGCCTGATACATCAGTTATTATTATCCTCATCTTTTTAATCTTGCTACTAGAAGTCTTACCAGTCCTTTTATCAGGTTGTTTCATTGCCCTAAATATTTTCGCATATTTCTCCCCCAAATATTCTCTGCAGGTTTAAACTCATCATATCTTGTATTATCCTTCCTAACAAGCTGTAAAGTCAACTTGTAAATATATCCCCTGCCAAGACCAAGCTATTAACTTCAAACATGAGCTTCACCATTTTAACCTGAAGCTATGGATTCCTATCAAAGTTGTGATCACATTGTTAATTTGCTTACCCTTCAACCTGCTTTCTCCAGAGCCAGCTATGGAAATTTCCATTAAGCTTTGTACAGTACCACAGCTTTAACAATCAACTAGAAAACATTTCCTTCCTCTACTTTATTTCAATATTGGAAGGATCAATTAACTTCACTTGAACTCCAGGCAAACTTAGAACTCGCACCCTTAGAACAAAGCGACAAACTTTGCATGGATAGAATGGTCAGGAAAAAAAAAAAACAACCAAACAAAAAAAACCCACAAAATCACAACTCCTCACTGAAGGGAATAAATTGAAATTGCCAGAATTAGCACTCTTGACTAGACACACTGATAGCAGTCTTATAAAACCACCAGACAGCTTCTGAAAAATACCAAGTGGTCGCGTTCTCTCTCTCCATTCTCTCTCCCTCCCTCCCTGCCCCACCTTTATGTGTATTTTTGCTTAAATTATCACTAGACAGTTTCTAAATAATTTGTATTAACTGCCATCTTAGGCTTCTTCCTTTTTCTTCTTCCCTTGCAAGTGTATTAAATGAAGATTAGGCTGCTGGGCCTGTGGCATGAATACAAAATACTCTTTTCTTTTTTTGCAAAGTTTTTGTTCTATGCTAGAACATGTTAAAATATACTTAGAATACAGTTGAATTAAAACATTCAGAATCAGAAAATAAATGTCACTGTAAGAATATGGCCAGATTTTATATGCACAGATTTATCTTCACAGGATGTCTGATTCATAACTCCAAATTTCGGTAGGAATTTTTAGTTAAATCATTAACAACAACGATAAGAATCAATTTAGTACCTTTTATAGCCTCTTCAAAAGAACAATGATGGGCTGGGCTGGAGATTTCCTTCTTCACGTTAACATTCAGAGTACCAGCTGTTGAGACAAAACACATTGAAAACTTCCTTATGTTAAAACAACAAACAAGAAAAAAAAACAACAAAGCAACCCAAAACAATTACTTATATCTTAAAAAAATTAGGGTTCTTTGAAACCCAGAGAAACACTCTTTCTGTCTGTGGCTGTGAATGCACCAGTGATCACAGTGCCCAAAATATCATTTTCACTTCCAAAAAATGAAAGAGCCAGTCAGCAATCACACTGCGTATTGTAATATAGAAAACCAAAAATACATTATATGGTCAAATGTCAACATTCCTTAGGATAGAGCTTGGTGCTGGTTTTTGGTTATATTTGGTGCGCTCTATGTAGCATGTCTACTTTTTCTCGTGCTCAACTTCATTTTGAACCTGATACTAGAAATGGATGCTACTTTATAAGAACAGCTGTCTCCATGCAGCTGACATTTGAGCTACTTGACACAAATGAGAAAAGCCAAGCCTTTAGATTTTATTATTTAACATAACAAACCTTGACAGCAAGAGGAGTTTGAAAAGATCCACGTTACTTAACGCTTCTGCTGTCTGGACTACATATTATGAAATCAGAAATTAGGTGCTTAGCAAGCAAAATTGTCCTTTCCTTCCCCCAGTTTCCTATTTTACTTACATGTATCTGGAGTGTACGTAAATTGTTGCACATCGTGTGATCTTCCAGCATTGGTCACCACATATATTCCCACAGAAACAGCTGAGGTTATTTGCTGGTCATGATATGGTGGCACCTTTACAATAAGGTGATTCTGCAATGCAAAATAATAATGGGGAAAAAAACCCACACCAAATCACATTAGAAACCTTACTTTGTTACTATTGACCTTAATTGTACTGACATCCATCTAAACAGACAGACTGATAAAATACCATAAAAAGCAAAGACATTGGGGGAAACGTAATCAGGTTACACTTTCAGTAACTAATTTGTGCCAGAAGAGATAATCGAATAATCTGTCTATATGATCCTCATTGGCAACTTACAGCTTAAATAGAAGGTGAAGAAAGGAAAGATATGTTTAAAGTGCTGGACTTTATATAAGCTTATGCCTAACATGCCTTACTGAACTGCAATCAGTTTGCCATCAAATCCTGCAGGACTCAAGAAGCTTCACTGTTCTGCTGAATCAGATCTTTGTATTCAGTGTGAACAGATGGAGGATGCAGTTTCGTGTTACACTTAAGCGGATTTAAGACTGAGCAGACATCAAAAAATAGGCTTGTAATCATTCATCAAACAGTATTAACGGTGAGTGATCTGCCTATACCCCAACCATCTATCCCACTGGAAGTGAGAAATCATTTCTACCAGTACATGGTGGAATACTGCCTTCCGATGTGGGAGCAAGATGACGTTTGTCAGACATTATTTACATCTAAACTTCTCTAGTTTCAGGCCAATAGTCCTTAAAGGCGCTTAGTTATGTCAAAAAGAATAAACAAATATTTTGCACATTTGAAAGCAGAACAGAAATTCAGTCAAGTATAAAGACTATGGCATACACACAATATACTTCCACTCAGTTGTAATCTAACACGTCCTTAGGAAAGCTACTGGAAAACTGTATTAGGCCTTTTAATTACATTGTATGTAAGGGCAAAGACTTGCTCACCAAGGTCAGATACTACGCTCCTACTGTGGCATCTAAGTTCTCGATTAGAAATTGAACAATTATACTTGTGTAAACCCAAAATAATGCTATTCCACCAGACTCTCTAAAGAATTTACTTGACGAAAAGGAATATTATTTCGAGGAATGCACAGAAAGGGGGAAAGGCTTATTCAATTTTTCTTTGGAAACAGAGTCAGAGTCTTTTTATGATAATAATAATAATAAATACTTAAGTACCTGATGAAATAATTCCATGTCTATTTCAGCTTCTGCCTTCCAAGAATTCTCATCTAAACAAAAGTTAAAAAGCATGATTGATTGCACATCCATATAAAGCAATAAAGCAATTTATTTTAGTGCCTTTGATTCTGCCTCTCAGTTTGTTCTCTACAACTAAACCTTATTAACCAACCTAAACCCAAACAGGTTCTCTTCAGCACCCCAAGCATTCTTGCTTTCACACTAACCAGAAACATTCTCTTGGAAAATCACTTTTGTTCCTTTTAGGAAATTCTTGCCAATCAGAAAAACTTCCTCTTCACCCTTCACTGAACAACTGTGCAGACTTTTCTTTAGGATCTCTGGAACTCCTGCTGGTTGAGCTGCAATTGAAAAAACACACAGTTTGAAATCAAGAAGATATCAACATCTAAAACAAAAAGCTTTTGGGTTGGAACTAGGGGATCTTTAATGTGTCTTCCAACACAAACCATTCTATAATTATAAAGGAAAAAACAAAATAATTCCCGATCATCGTTCTTTACTGTATCATTCATGACAAAGCTTTTCAGAAGGTAACTGTTTCTATTATTTCCACACTACATGTAATGACCTCATAAAAACACACTTAGGTAAACAATTCACTAATAATATTTTCCCTTTTCTCCTGTATTTAGTAAATCTTGAAAACAGAACTTTCAGTGTCTGAGCTAAAGCTCAAGAGCTATTCAGGAGAGAAGAAAATTTGGTTCTGTAATTTCCTAGAGCAGAGAGTGATAAACAAATGTATCAACCCT
Source organism: Gallinago jamesoni (assembly GCA_025769975.1). Taxonomy (NCBI): domain Eukaryota; kingdom Metazoa; phylum Chordata; class Aves; order Charadriiformes; family Scolopacidae; genus Gallinago; species Gallinago jamesoni. The sequence continues at coordinate 44,433,077 of JAOQGH010000062.1, read as the reverse complement.
TAGATACAGCTGAAGCACACCTTCAAATCCATCCTTAAGCTAAAAGGACATTTTTATAAAGCTTATTTTGTTCTGCTATGCAAAAGGGTAGAAGTAGTAGTTCCCATATTACCTGGGGTTTTTTTAAAGATTTTTTTAATATGATGTAGCTTTCTGGCTGGTACAAGAACTAACCCAGGGCTTTGAGCAACCTGGACTAGTGGGAGGTGTCCCTATCCATGATCTTAAGGTCCCTTCCAACCAAAACTATTCTACGACTTTCTAAACCTATATATATCAGCTAATACAAATCCTTGCAGGAATTGCATCTCTGTAGTTGGGGATTATAGCAATTTATATCCTATAAACTAGCAAAGAACACACAGCTTACAGATACGCACCCCTGGAAACGTCTGCCTCTCAGCCACTGAGATTCAGACAATGATTTATATAACATTAGTACAAATTATCTTTGCTGCAAACTATTTCTATGCTTCTTAAACCATAAATCACCTAAGACCATATGCACTAGGTGAAAATGAACCTCAAAGACAATTTAACTAGAGGCATACATTTTAAAATAATGTATTTTGAGTTTGTCACATTTAATACGTTATAAAATAATTCCAGTTTCTAATAACGGTTTCTCAAATATCTTTTCCATTCACCATAAAATCCTACTGGCATAAGCTTGTACTTGTGCTTTACACCTCCCTGGCCCACTTGTAGTGTTTAATAACAGTATTCTTTGGGCTTACTACATAGACCAACATACATACTGCAACACTCCAAATTATTTAATGACCTTTCAGAAAGGATTTTTCTACAACTGTTGCAGCAGGTTCCTAGGCAACCGTTACGCAACTACTAAATATGCTCAAGGCACATGAACTTCTGAAAAGAGTAACTGGATATAGGTTTGCTAACAAGTTATCAAAGCCTATTTAAACCACAGTCTTTAAATAATGAGCCTGCATCTACTTAAGGTCTTTCCTATGGTTTCAGGAACATTATTGAAACTTTGACAGCAATATTAGTTATAAAATACAACATGAACAGGCTCTGGTGAGTGAAAACGTAAACCTTATTACGAGAAGATTAGGGTACACAAGTAAGATGTATGGGGCAAACAAACCAGATGTAATGTGCTGGAAGAGATGATTTATATAAACCAATAACTTAACAAAATTCTATGCCAAGTTGATCAGCCAGTGTATATGAACCAGCATTATTTGGTTGGCTACTGCAAGTCACTGTAACTTTAGAGTAAGTTAAGACACCGGAATAATTGAATCTGGAAAAACAAGTCTGAAAAGATCCTCAAAAAATTCCCCTCTCAACCTTTACGGTTTTACTCACATCATTCTTCAGAGCATTTTGTTTCTTTGTTTTAGACTTCCAGCAATGGAGATGCTATAAAATTGGTGGGCAGTCTCTTAGCAATTTACACAATTAGGAAGATTTTCTTCACAACTGACCAAAACCCAGCTTGCTAAAAACTAAATTAAATTACATTTTAATGTATTTATTTTTAGAACTTTATTTACATTGGAACACTAGAACATATATTGAAACACTGGCCCAGGTTGCCTAGAGAGGTGGTAGATGCCCCATCCCTGAAAACATTCAAGATCAGGTTGGACAGAGCTCTGAGCAGCCTGATCTAGTTGAAGATGACCCTGCTCATTGCAGGGGAGATCTCAAAATACAGCTATTAATGTTACGGGTACAAACAGATGTATTCAACAGAATGAAGACTACAAGACACCCTCATAAAGCAATACTGGAATTGCCTTACCAACAAGCTAAGCAGGCAGTGCCATCAAATATAGTTTTTTTAGAATCTAGACCAATCTTAAAATCAGTCTCTAAAACATCTCCGACTCTCAGCTTCTACTTACAATAGCAAGTTTTGAATTGAAAACACTAGATAATTTTCATTCTTTAAATAATTTTATCTTTATCCAGTTTTTAAATAATTTTATCTTTATTGTGATTTAAATAATTTTATCTTTAACCAGTAAGTTAACGATACAAACAAAATGTATACAGAAATAGCTTTTGGAGATTTTACATAAAATGTTTTTTTTTTCTTAAATCTGAAAATGAGTATCAGACACCACAATGCTATACTGAGTGGAACAGAGTTACAACCACATTTCTAGCAACAATACTTACGTATTTTTCAACAACATAAATGTATAGTTCTGAGAACTACACCACTGGAAAAATTTAGCAAAAGATTTAGCAAAAAAAAATGGCAGGAGGAGGAAGAAAAAAAGACAGAAGGGAACACCTCAATCAGGTCTTCCTGGAAGAGCACCCCAAACATCAAACCATTGCTTAAAGCATAGAAACAAGATGACTGAAGAGAGCAGTCCTCCCCTGCATCAGCAGTGACACATCTTTGATTATCAGACTTTTCAGGGTTTCCTGCTCTCCCCAAGTCTTGCAAAAGAGCTCTCTGTGAAAGCAGAGCACTGGAAGGAGAGACAGGCGAATCACCCATTGCCTGCAGCACTGGAATCATATGGGGGTATCTGATGTGGAAACTCACATGTTTTTAATTATCTCCTCTCCTAATCTGTTCTTTCACTGGCAACAGAGCTGTAGTTTAAGACAAGTTGAATGGGAGCCCTGACACAATAGGTACTGACAGTGTTTAGAAAAAAGAAAAACCTAAAAACAATAACTTCTTTTTACACAATGGAAAAAGCTCAACACAAGCGCACAGCAGCTTGCATAATGATACTATATTCCACGCATGAAGAAAAAGCTTTCCTATCATCTTGTTCATCAAGAAATACCAATAATCCCATCAACAGCTGCATTAAACACATTTCCCTATCTCTTCTCTTTGGCAGATGAACAGAATTCCCTGTAACTGGAAGTCACTACAGACTGCACAGGCAGCCCCTGATGTATTGCAGCCTCCTCTGATTTCCTTTCCCCTGTTGTTCTGTATAACCTAACCACTCCGTGCAGCCATCTGTGCTCAGAGCTAAGCAGAGCATTTTAAATAAAAAGCTATAATAAGTTTCATTCTTGCACTGAACCAGAAGAGATTCACACTCTGGCCCAATGAACTACCACAACTGTAAAGAGCCATTCTTACTAACTTATTAGTAAGCCCCTTCTATCACTGGAAGCTGATGAATGTGACAACACAGAAGAGATTAAAACCTGTATCAAAAAAGTCATACGATAAGTTCAAAGCAATCGTGTAAAAAAATCTGACCTTTTAGAAGGTAAAAATTTATTTAATAAAAGTTATAACTGCTTTTAAGTACCAGTCAGTCATTTAGCTAATCTGCACTCCAAATAAAAATCAATTCCCGTGATCTTAGTTGTAGCAATTCTGAAACAACCACAGATTAACACTGAACTTTTTTCCCCCAAGGATTTTATGACAATCACACTAAAATCCTGAGTCCTCTAATAAAAATTTTTAATTTTGATACTTACTGCACAAAATTGGGGAAGAAGGTGTTTGAAGAGTCAAAGTTGAACCATCTTTGCGAGTGATGTTAACACGAAACACCAGCCTAGCACGTGTGCTTTTTTTCTTGGAACCAGCAATCCCTATTCTAGCTTCAACATCAGCATTTCTCAGCTTCAGTATTCCCACGCAATCAACCCTAACAACACAAAATAGTTGAGAGTTTAATAGAGTTTAAGAAGTTCATCACTTTATTTTTCAAGTAGTTACACAAGCCACAAAGTCAAAGCTCTTGAAGTAATTACTGAAATATTATTAGATTATGTTTTTTATTATTTCTTTATTATGCGATATCTGTCTATGACCTTTCTCATTGTAAAGCCTGGTTTTCAATTCACCCCTGCATAATCTGGATGATGAATCATGGGAGGAAGGAACATGAAAGCCATATAAATAAAACAGGAAATGCAATGTAGCAAAGTAATTCTGAGAAGCGTTCAATTTATAATCACAGATCTTCACTCTTCCATTCCTGGAGCTAGATCTGGGTTTGCAAGATTATTACAACAAAATATTCTGCCTTCACTTAAAGCAGCAGTAGAAGAAAACTTACTGTAGTCACATTTATTTTTTATGCTCAGTGGAACTCGGAAGTGACAGATACGTCCTATCATAACTGGGAAATGTCTATACGGCCAGGGTGAGAAAGTGATGCAGTGCTACCTTTCAGAAAGACATGCTAGATGCAAAATGATTTCAAACAAGAAACAAACCAACCCAAACACAGCCTGATGTGCCTGATGTGTTAAGAATAAGAATATTGTAAATTTACCAGGCTCTTAGGCCCTACATTCAAGTACTACACACCCTGATAGCCAATTTGAGTAGAACAAATTTTCATGCTACATATAGGGCCAAAAAGAAACAGCTAGGGAGTGGAGGGGAGAGAGTGATTCAGAAGGTGGCACTGGCATTACCATCAACAGAGAGGTGCTACAGCATCACTGAAATACGAGGAAGATTTCTTTTGAGACATCAAGGTATCTTTTGAGAAAATAGCCTAGGCAAAACTTTTGTTCACAGATCATTCCAAATTCACCTTTCTAGTACCTCTACACTTGTATGGTTTCACATTAACACTTGAAGACAGTTATAAAATTACTCTCTAAGAAGTACTTTCCAAACTTATCATGGGAATATATTTTATATCAAAAAAATAAAAATTATTCAGTCTATTAGCAAACTGTATTACCCTGCTTAAGAAATGGATACTGTAAATTGAAGAAACATTTCCTCTCTTGAAACAAGACAAGCTACTAAGTAAACAGTGGCAGCTTTCAAACACATCCCATTAAAAGACATTCTACTGAAAATAATACTTTGAAAGAAGATCATTCCCTTCCTATATATTAAGATACATGTGAAAAGCGTAAAGGTTCTTGGGAGATCTAACCCACACAGGCAAATGAGGTCACTTGCTCAGCAATCGTCTGCAGTTAATTACTGCCATCAGAGCACATCCCTTCTCAGCAGCAGCCGTGCATTGCCTACACACATCTGGAAACTGTCTCCAAAACAGTGCTCATACTTGACCAGATAAGGTCTGTAAAGACAGCAAAGCAGGAGGCTTCCATGACAAAGGACTATCTGGTGGAAACAACAGAAATGGAACAAGCAAGGCAAGAGACAAGAAGAGCTAGCATTTAGCCTCACTATCCACAATTCCCAGCCTTTTGGACCCAAAGGGATCTGAAGATCCCAATATTCTCCTTCCCTTTTCTGATTAGCAATTCTGTACTTGTTAAAAGACAACTAATAGAAACAGTGACCAGCTTATAGCTCACGTAATGCTTGAATGTGCACATTATTGTTCAAACAGAACATGAAACTAATGTAACAAAGTTAATTGATAAAGTTTTAGGAAAGACCAGATTAAGCATTACGTACAATAAACAAGCTGAGAATGCAATTTAAAACTTTTCCTTAATACAGGTAGCTTCACTAAGTGCTTGGTGTGTGCCAAGATGGTCAGATTTTTAACTGCTAACCAATCCAATTGAAAAAGAAAAATCAGTTTCTGAAAACGAGCTAATAAAGGAAAGCTTTTTTTAAAAGAAGCTACTCACGCAAGTGTCATGTTGTTGCTTGGGTCCAGTCCAACCTCAATAACCGTAGTCCCCTCGATGTCCACTTCTTTACAGGGAGTAGTGTTTCTCCCAGTAACTCTGCAGGCTTGGTAGAACCCGTGGGGCTTCACTCGACCGGAGTCGTTACCCACGAATACCTGCAGCATCACTGGCTCGTTGTGACCTTCCAGCTGAAACAGAGCAACACAAATTAAATATTTCAAATGGCCAGCAATGCCTCTTAATAAAAACAGAAAACATTTTATGCAGCTGAATTTGAAGTGAATCTGCTCCCAGTGACCCTGGAAACAATCCTAGAAGAAAAAGGAACAAAAATTTTTCATCTACTTCATGAACAAAATACTAATATTTCCATCTTTTGTCATTTGTTCTTCCACCAGAAGACAAATCAGTCATCTAATAAACAGGTGAAATAATTTTAAGTACTATTATTAATATTTTATTTTTAAACCAGCTTGAATCCTATCTTTCTTCACAAAACTATCCCAACTTCAACTTTCAGGTCTCTTATGACCCCTTACTTTCACCCCAGCTGTAACTATTTCCCCATTTCTTCCCAGAATACTCCTTCCCCTCCAGCATCTGCATCTACCAGTCAGCTGAGAGAGAGAACATTTGCTGTGGCTGGCTCCAAAGCTGAAGAGAACTTGTTGGTCAGTACATGCCCGCAGATCAATCAATTAGCATGCTACACTTCTAGGATCCCATCTTCATGCCAGACGCACCTTGTAATCCTTGTGAAACCAGATTAAAATTGACTAATACTTGCAAAGCCACTGGATGAGTCAGAACAGGATGGGGGGAAAGCAAAAGGAGGAACAGGATGAATGATTGTATAGTCTAAACACGCAAACCTACTTTGCCTTCAGACAGCAAAATAAAAATTAAAAACAGCAACTCGACATCTCCTACTTAAAGTTTATGAACAGTGTTAAGATTCACTGAAACACTTAATAAAAGCAGGTCAGACATACTTTGCATGTAATGATTTATCAGTCCTCCTGCAATCCAGTGTGCAAGCCACAACTATCCCAGAACATGTTAGTGAAAAATGCATTAGTTTTTATAAGATTAACATAGTAGCATGAAAGGGTTTGTGTCCTTTTAATGTTTTTTTTATTGGCAGAATCCCACTGTGGTGCTACTTACTAAAAATACTCTGATGTAAAGGTAAAAGAAGTAAAAAAAAAAAAAAGTGAAAAAAAGTTCAAGTAAATCTGAACATCAAATTACAAAAGTAATCCCTCATTCTTTTTAGGTAATAAACATTCCAAGTAAAAAGAAGCACTAGATCACTCAAATTTCCAGGCCAGAGACGGAAATTCTTTGCCACAGCATTCTAGGAGGAGATTAAAAAAAAAGTACTTTTAATGTTTTCATTAGCCATAATTGTTGCTAGAGGATATCTGGGTGACAATGTTATGTTTCATCCTACGCCTAGAAGACCAGGCAATACTTCCGGAAGAGAAGAAAGCTCAATCTTTATTAGTAACATGATGCAAATGAGAGCCGAATCCTTCAGAGGATCGCTCTGGCACACTTACAAAATTTAGTTCCAGAGTTCTTAGCTAGTTCGGGGAAAAAAGAAAAAAAAAATTCAGCAAATACTGATAAAATCATAGGATGCTCAAAATAGGATGTTCAAAAAGAGGAACTAGCTTACAGTAGGTCAGTAGATTATGACCTATGAATGTTTAAAGACTTCTGGAGGTGGCCTAGTACAGGCTGCCACGTATGAACCACAGGCTGATAGAGTTCATATCAAAGCCCTTAAAAGCCAAGAGAGCATGAATAAACAAAAGACCACAAAAATACTTAACAAGAGAGAACTTATACTCCACCATTGAATCTCTTTAACATAGCAAGCTAAATAAACAGTCTTTGTGTCATGTCACCACGGCCTCCCTAGCTAGAAACAGCATCACTACAGCTAACCAGCGCTGCTTTTCTTCCCCACTGTCCTTGTTAGAAGAAGATATGAAAGGTGTGCAAGAACATCTCTCATCATCTGGATGATAACGGCTTCAGCTTTGCAATACTGTTAGCAAGATACCATGAAAATCTGCTACAGGTGGCTGGAATACCTTCCATTCAGGATAACCTTTCTTTTGCCAGACAAGCCACTTGATTAAGGTTTATACAGTTTTAACGTCGCATATTGATTGTAGATGCTGTAGTCCTAAGTCATCAAGTAACATGGTTTTCTTTAAAAGGCCACAGAACTTTTTTTTTCCCTCAGTCTGCTTAAGAGTGATGCATCTCAGATGTGATGCTTAAGAGTTGCCCATCACAGGTGCTACCAGAGAAGAGTGAACACCAGATCTCTACTGAACTAGCAACATTTTTACACTATTCTTCCTCATCTTTAAAACACTCCAAAAAAAAAAACAAACCCCAAATTATAAAACAAAAACCAAACACCTCTTATCTTTTATATATATTTTTTTTTCCCCTAGCTCAGATTTCCTGAAAATCCACGTCTGTCCGACCCTGGCAGTCTTTTATATGCAGGATATGAATTAGTGTGCAAGCTTGAGCTTCCAGGAATTCAGTAACATGAGACTCTTCCAAACAGAATTTTCACTGATGGGTGCTAAAGGGTAACTGGGAAAGGAATTAAAAGGAAATTCAGATGAACAAAGGCCCATTAAGAAAATTCACATAAATGAGCACTAAATCACCATAGCAACAGGACTATATGAATGGATTCTTTCCTTATGAAACTTTACTGGATTTCTACATTACTCAGGAGGACTGAGTGAAGTGTTGGAGATGTTTCTAACACTGCTGAACTGGACTTTAAAGATAAATATACTTCTATACTCTGTCAGCAGTAGTCAGCACAAACTTTAAGGGCTGTATTCTAAACAAACATTTCATTGTGGACCTAGTAAATTACTTTGGATTGAGAACTGCTTTGCTGCTTTCTCAAAGTGGTATAACTAAGAAAAAACATGAAAGGAAATGTATTTTCTCCTTCTTATTTGTATAATAACAAATACAGCAGTCTACTCACTCAGCCTCCTGACCACACTCCTCCCAATACAACCAAGATGCCATTTGCCTTAATTCCAGTAAGTGTGCAACACTGGCCTGTCCTCAGTTCAGTGTACACCTTCACATTCATACTGTGGTCACTTCAACTTTTGTGATGGTATTTGACATCAGATCTTGTGTTTGTGTAAGTCAAGTAAAGCATTACTCCTGGTAAGCCCCTCTACCATTTGCATTAGGAAACCTTTGCAAGCACAGTCCTCAAGTTCTTCGATTGCTTCCACCAGAAAATGTAGCCACCCTCGCAGATGGACAGATGGCTGAAATCTCTTGTGGTAAAAGAGGTCCTGTATGCAGGAGGCTCCTGTTAGTTACCTACAGAAAGCGTCATCTATTATCTTCTCAGTCAGGCAGTCTGTAACAGATACCAAAACATTATCTCTGAGCTTTCCCCCTCCTCTGATCTCAACAGGTCAGCCTCTCATTTCATGCTGGAGGTTGGGGCAGTCAAACTGCTCCGTATGCTACACGATTTCTTCTCTTCTTTCTGAACAGTTGGGCACATCCACGACTGCATTCCAGCCATGCAGGCTACCTCTAGTCTCTGCAATTCCAGTCAAGTCACAGCCCTGTGACCGCAGCAGGGAAGAAACAAGACCTGCAAATTCACTCTCTGTGCATTAGTGTGCTGTCACTGGAGGACAGTCTTTGAACATTTTCCCTTCTGAGCAGGAAATGTGAAAGACCTCTTTGTAGTCTTCTTCCTCATGTTTCTCCTCCATTTGCAGCTTCTTTCCTTCTGGGATTTGGTTCCCATCCTCTGACAAACTTACAGTAAAGCTCTCCTTCAGCAGGCTGCAAGCCTGGTCACAAACATTTTTTTCCACTCTTTGAGTAACGTGAATTACATCAGTTCTCCCTTTCTCCCCTCAAAATGAAGCAACACAAACAAAGCAGCTAAATGCTTGCTGGAGAAACCAGCTCTGCAACCAGGCCCTGGATCCCTGACTGTATCTGCTCTATCCAGAGCCTTCCCCTTGATCAGAAGGGCTGAGCATACTGTTCAGTACCATGTGCCACAGTCCTTGTACCTCAGAGCAAGTGACCATCGATGCTTAAACTTCAAGGCATCAAAGTCTATCCAAGAAACAGGCTGCATTTGTGAAGCGTGCATACCACTGCTCTTTACCTCTTTTCTCCCCCCCACTCTCCAGTTCTACTAATCCACATGCACTGCTTCACTACTGGTAACCATACTGAGCAGTATGACCCAAAAAATACACCTCAGTTAGATCTTTTTGACCCTGCTTGAAAGACAGATACTGAATATGTGGATTAAGATACCTATTAAAAAATAAACGAACAAAAACCAAACAAAAAAAACCCAAACAAAAACCTCCCCACTTTTATTTTTTTTAATGAAACCTATTTTTATGTCCTTGCTAAAAAGGCATAACGATGACCCACTGTCACCAGCAATCAAACAGTTACAGCATTTAACTGTCCTAGTTTGGTATGCTTCAAGTGTCTATCTATTTACGCAGTTCATATAATTGTAGTCTAACAGGATATGCATCACAGATTATATATCATTGCTTTGACATAAAGCTTCCTTCCTCCTCTAGCTTTGTGATGTAAATAAGAATTCTTGTTACCTGCAAGAAGAGATATGGTACAGTCTCTACAGCAAAGAGACTGCAAAGTCTCCCCTCTTTCCTCTAAAAATAGAGATTCTAGGCCTGTTTGAACTGAATCAGCTCCCATTCTACTAAAGCATCCCTTTGAAAGGAGTCCTCGTATCACCTAACACTGAAGAGCCTACCTTCACAGTTGGAAAGCCTTGCTGTGTCCGGTCTTTCACTGAGCCTCGGCTGCCTTCAGTCAGATAACGAGCCCTGTGCTGGGTTTCAGGCTGTACCACTATCTTCAGCTCCTTCCCCTCACTCTTAGTCGGATACTGACCACACAACATTGGGGTCTTCTTCCCGCCAGCTCCTTTCTGGTTCTCTGATGCTCTGGGAAGTCAAAGCAGACCATAAAACAGATGTTATAAGTAGCTCCTCAATAAAAACAAACTGAATCACAGCAATGCTAAAAAAATAAAGAGTGTATATTAATGGATAGAAGATTCATAGTTGAGAGCAAACTTTGGAATTCTGTTTCTGACAGAGAAGGAAACCTGCAGGATGAAGAGGAATAGTGCTTCCTGCCTCCTCCATCCAGCGCAAATAGGAACTGCTTTTCAGAGAGTAAACATAAAGGAAGGCAAAAGCAATTAGCATTAAACTATGTTAACAAACAGAAGGCTCATAACCTGATTTTTGATAGTATATGATACAGCCCGATATTATCTGAGCTGTTTCACTTCTGTAACAAATATACGTATGTACACACACACACTGAATGGATTTAAGGTTGAATGATACTTCTTTAAATAGGAAAACAGCCTCATGCCTGTCTCCGCGAACTTGCATATCCATGCAAACTCAAATGCTAATTTCTTTCAAAACAGATTGATAAATTTATGTTCAAACCAAATTAGTTATTGTAAGAAGCTCTGACACAATTGCACCAATTTTAAATCTTCAGTGAATGCAAAAAGACTGTTTCTTTCCAGGTGCATACCTTAAGGTGTAATGTATCTTGTGTTCAGTTCCATAATTAAAACCTGAATGAAGAAGCCCTCCAAAGTATAACATCGTGTGATTGATTTTATGTTCACTTTAAAGCACAATGGAAAATAACTCTTGACCTTACACAGAGCAGGCTTGTATAATTAACCTGAAGTCTAATAAACTCATTTAACACTGGCAAATGTAAACATGCCATCAAATGGTACAGGCAGAAAAAGGGCTCAATGAGTTTACACAGAATGTAATATTCTTTTTTACTATCAAAAAGTAGTTTCTAACAGCTAATGACTGTGAAGAAAGTGGTTTAAAATAACAGGTGTGAATTGCTTAAAAAAACAAATCCTGTTTCAACGTGCAAAATACGGAAGTAATTTATCCAGGATCTTTTCTTCTTGGGGAGAAGGGTAAAAGAAATGCTTTTTCTTCAAAATCGTGTACTGAGAGCTTTGCCACAGCATGAGTTTTTCACTGACCTGAAGGCTGGGGTAACCCGTAGAGCTCTCCTCCCAATTACCAGATGATTTATACTAACAAACACTACGAGCACCTTTCCTAAAACTCCTGCCGTGCAGCGAGCAGCACAAGGCCCCGCTGTCCGCAAATCCTCCCAGGTCCCTCCTGGCCCAGCACCTTTCCTACAGAAGGACCTTCTCCTACCCCAGGGGAGCTCGGGCACTTTGCCCCCTGATTCTACCCCATCTCCTACTCCTGAAAGTCCTATTGCTCACACTCCTGTTTCTACTAAGCTTTCCAAAACCTTTTAATACATGTAACAAAGGGTTAAAGTGGATGCTGCTGAGCTGTTATGAGGCTTGTGCTTTGTATAAATTTCATTCATGTTTTTCTATTTGTGAAGGTTAACCACTTCACCGTGGGCTGCCCAGCAAGCCTCCTGCTCAGCCAGCTGAGCCTGGGATGGATGCCCAGCACTCTCGTCTCCATCCCAGTAACAGCAGAGAGGCAGGATCTCAAGGGTACAGACGACTGCAAGAGTACCATCCTTCTGCCAAGGAGTCCCCATAACTCTGCCACAGTCTAGACAAACAGGCTCTTTAAAAAAAAAAAAAAAAAAAAAAAGCTATGTGAAAACATACCTTCTTTTAGGAAAATAAATGGGACAAAATTCTACTTCAACGTAGCACATACAAAACCTGTGATATACCCTAAATAAACTGTAATTAACACCCCTGTGCTTATTGCTTCTGTGCAAGTTAAGCAAAAATGCTAATCAAATTCAAGCTTGTTAAATAATCTTTTTCTCTATCCTTCCTGCCAGGACATTACTCCAACAGACTTTCAACGGAAGTCATCTCTTTTTCTTACTGAGAATTTTGGATCACACAGCTACAACCTCTTTGTTTCCCAAAGGGAACGCGGGAAGGAACACTGAGCAACCTCAGCTACCGCAAACACCACCGCATTATTCAAACACTGTCCCTGCAACGTCACAGGAGAATGCTCCATAAATTAATACAGGAGATGGAAATATTACTGATTTTGAAGGGAAGCATTAGAGAGGCAGCCATCAAATCACTTCTAACACTTGACATTTTAGCAGTGTGACATTAACACTTTGACTGAACTTACTTTACTCCGAAAACCCAAGTTACCTTAACTGCCAACATACTAGTATTTCATCCGTTGTCACATTTACGCAAAGCGACGCTGCCTAGCAGTTATTTTGAAGGTGTTCCCTCTAGAAACCTAATCATTGCTTTCAGTTGGATTAGCTGAACTTGAAAGCAAATGCAAAGCCTTCACCAGAACACCTCAGTGGTCTTTATCCTCAAATTATGAGGGTATATAATTTATACATCTTTTTAATTTACCTTATTTATAATAATACAAATACAAATAGTAAAATATTTCATACACACACATTTATTTATTAGCTTAACTGTTACCAGACAAGGTCTACTCAAAGCTAGCACTTCTTTTAAAAAAATAAAAATTTAAGTGGCAAACCCCATGACACTATTAAAACAGATTTCCTCAGTTAAGGTTTGCCTGGTCCAGCACTGGCATCAGGGCTGTTTCCAGTGAAGACCTGAAAGTGAAAGTGAGACCAAGCATGTCGGAAATCTGAGACTCTTTGCCCTAAATCACCATCAAATCATCTGTTTCTAAAAAGGCTTTCACGAATTCTAAGTTTCCACAGGAATATATTAGTTTCCTTCCAGCTCTTAAAGACAACAGACTAGAAGTCTCTTTTGAGGCAAATGCTATTTCCACTTCACAAATTACCAAGGTTACTCTCCTCGCTCTTTTCTTAAAGCCAGAAGTAAATGAACTCCCTTGGCTGAACTCCACCAGGCTGAAAAGTTTAAAAAAAAAAAAGTCACTACTGTGACCTAGATTTGTAATACTAAATCTCCATATTCCAACTGCAAAATTAGGTTTTTCTAATATCTTGGCCGTTTCTTATCTCAGAGCTTTTATTTAAAAGGACAGTTCTGTTATATAAGAGTATCAGTTCAATCTAGTTGGTACACATTAGAAAAAATTATACTTATCTATCCCTGCGTTTTCAGAGAACAGTACCCATGTCATCGACATGCTGCTGACGGTATGTTCACTGGTTAGCCCTGACCGTGTTAGGGAATGTTACAGTCTTGTGATGGTTTAGATTGAGATCATACATATTCTTCCAGAGTTTACTATATCTCCCCTTTCTGTTCAGAGAGCACACTGACAGTCACACAGTTCTTGCTTTTTGATAAAGTTTCTTCCCTTTGTAAGGGAGGGTCTGACCTCCTTTCTGCTCAGTGGAAGCAGTTTCCTACTTCCGAGCAGCTGCTTTACACACGCTAATTTGTTTCTTGGTGTCTACCACATACTAATGTTTTACTTTATCCTCAGTTTCAGCTAGTGAAAAGGAGAGATGCTGGACAACTGCAGTCAAGCTTTGAGCAGCTGCTGTGAGGAGACAGCAGAAGACAGGAGCGGGCAGCAGAGCCAACGCTCCCGGTACCAACCGGCTCGGCTTTTCCCCATAGGGTACCCAGGGCAGCACACTCTGGAGAGTTTCTCAGAATCACTTTCTCACAGTGAAATTTTAAGTATGGAACTGCAATGACCCTGGGAATACAGACTCCAGGCTCTTTCCCTTTGGAATATAAGAAGTTCATAATCTTTCCCATCAGTCAAATTTTAATATTCACCATTACTGTGATGAACATTAGAACGTACTGCGAGCACATACATAAAAGTAAAAACAGAAACAAAATACACCCCCCCCAAAAAAAACAACCCCAAATTAAAAAGCCAGATCTATTCACTTGGCCATCCATCTTAAAAGTACTAAAGAAGCCACAAGTTAAAAATTAAAATGAAATTTAAAAAACGTATCAACACACTATTGTAAACTGATGGACTTTCTTCTCTTTAAGCAACTACTGAAATGCATTTAGTGAAGAGTGTGAAGTGGGAGAGATGAGAGACCACCACCCAGGCGTGCCCACGTACAGACACACACATGCACACAACCCAGAAGCACAGAGAGAAACAGGATTAGAGATTTATTTCTGAAAAAAATCAAATACAGAAGTGAATTCACAAGAAAAAAACAAGTTCTGGTTCACTGTATCATCTTAACATTTTTTATAAAAAAGTAAAGCATGTGTTAATTTAAATCATAAGGTATCCTAACAAGCAATTCACTTCTAGTCCCATCGCTCTCTCTATTTGATAAATAGAGAGAGACACAAACAGAAGCAGGTAAAGTGCACAGCTTGAAATCCTCACATAAAATCCTGCAAAAAACATTAAGATTTAGGGTGCGTCCAGACCACTTCTGCCTTTCTTTTTAAATAAAACGTTTCATTGCCATTTTATAAATGGAATTGTGCAAGCTTTTAGGAGTTTCACTTAAACGAAAATACAGATTAGCTAATCAGTGCTGTGTCCAATTGTTGCAGGAAAGTTTAGCTTTATCTTCTAAACAAAGATTAACAAGTCTAATGAGAATTTATCATGGGCTGGGAGGCAAAAGGGAACAGCAGAGAAGAGAAGGGATTTATGTGAGAACCTGAGTAAAACACTTGACTCATGGGGGGAGTTTTATTAGTTTGGTTTTACACATGGTGAGAGAACTTTTTTTTTTTATTTAAAAAAAAAACAAAACAGATACCAACCCATTTCCTGCTTTTGAGTTGCCTTTGCTGTCCGTGCTGAGCTGAGAAAGGACATAGTGAGGAGCTTTGGCACTGTCGGCATCAAATATATCCATGTTGGACTCTTCACAATCTCGACGTTTGATCCCTGGCCTCTGCTTTGGATTTCGTTTGCGTGATTTACGTGGCACCTCAGTGTTATCATTGTAGGAACTGGTACTCATGTTACTGAAGTTGGAGGGTGAATCCTCCATCCACATACTGCAGCTCTGTTCTGACTCCAATCCACAGCCCTCATCCTGGCAGGACATCCGACTGTTGTCCAGCAAGTCCTCGGGTGGTGGCGAGATGTACAAGACTGTGTGTCTCTTCGGCGTTGACTGCTGCTGCTGGACTGTGTTACTGGTTAACTGCTTGTCACTTACCCCTCTGTTACTTACCCCCACGGCTGAGGAGCAGCTCTCCACTTGCATAGCCTTGCTGTCGGTGACTGAGGTAGAGTAAATGGTAGGACTGGAAGAGGTGGTAAAGGAGCTGCAAGCACCGCCCATGGAGGAAGAGGAAGGAGCTGAAGAAGCATCTGCGGTGTATAATTCAGAAGTAAATACAAGATACATGGTTCTGTGTGTGCTGGCTATAGCAGTCCCATTGAAATAAAGTGATTTATGAACTGATTTCTTTCCCCCACAAATATTTGGAATTTGGTAAGTTTTTTAGAATGTAAATGCTTAAAGCAATACAGCCTAACCAATACAGCACTTTGGAAATGCCCAAATAAGACTTAGTGTGATCCACTGTGATCAACTTTTTAAAAACTTAATGTTAATTCATAAAAATGGCTGCAAGTAAACAGAACTTTCATTGCCTCAGCTGGACTAATTATTTGTGTAGAAGCCATTTCATCTAAAATAATGGAAGCCCCAATGCAAAATGCTTATAATCCACATTCAATGCCAATTAAACCATTTATCGTTGGAAATTTTTATTTTTGAAAAAGACGGGACTGTGCTTAGCCACAAAATATTAAAATAAGTTTCTAACCTATGAAGCAGAGAACTACAGGTCATTTTTAATGCAGACACTCCCTGCTTCAGAGGCAAATCCTGGAATAAAAATATGAGAAAATAAATGAGAAAAAGAGCTGCTGATTATTCCATCATAAATGAGAAATAAAATATAAAATCAACTGAGTTGGTAGGAAAAATGGAACTGGTATCAGTCACTATGACATAGGCTGTTTATTCTGAAGGTTCAAAACAGGGATGAGGTATCTGTATTGGTGACATGCTGAAAGAGAAGACCTAAAATTGCTGTAATTCAGTCACTGAGACTGATTTCTCTCAGACTTTCTTAGCTGATTCCCTTATGTATATGGAGACAGCTTGGGACAGACCTCTGAAAAATTCATATTAAGCAGGATATTTTAAACAATGTGACCATGACTTCTCCAGAGGTCACACAGATCAACGTTTTAGAAACATGAAAGGACAACTAAATGATTAAAACAAGACCCTGAGGATTTCTGGAGAACAACATAATGCTTCCCACTGAAGAATTTTAATGGACAAACCAGGTGAAAATGTAGGCTAAAACATTTGAGAGGAAGCAGTATGGACAAACATAGGTCTTTATTTAATTTATTCCTCAGTGAGCTACAGGTCACTTAACTGAATTTTACATTCAGATTTAAACTTCCTAGGGGGAAGATGCTATCTTCTGTATTTCTGCACTGCTGACCACACCTTACACAATAAACCAGAGCCACAGAAATAATCCAATTTTGGAAACAAATTGTAGATAATATATATACATAATTACACAATAAGTTTGTTCAGCTAGTTACTGGTGTCATAGAGGTAATACCTAATGTTAAAAGGTACATGGTGCTTTCCTTATTGTTGTTTGGGATTTTTTTGAAAATCCAGTATATTATATTAACTTCTCAAGTCTAAAAGGTTTAGAGGTAGTTGAACTATTTTATCCAGTTTAAGCTATTTAAAAGTAACCGAATAAAGTATATTCCGCCATGATATATGTATTTAACTAACAGCAAAACTTAGCAAACCTTCCTATAAATCAGCCTCCTTGTGATTACCATGGTGTATCAATGACTGATGATAAAGAATTTTTAAACTATTCTTTTTTTTCTTACAGCTTTTCTGTGCTAAATGAATTTAAAAGTAAGGCTACACTACTTCAGATTGTAAAATTTAGTGGTCATTACAGTTTATTGATAAACTACTCTGCTTTTATCTTCATAGGAAATCCCTTCCCCGAACCTCCCAGTGAACCAGGAGCAGATGAATGATACCAGTTCCATTTTCCAGTTTGTTCTTTGGCAAATATAGTGGCTGAAATTGGAGAATTCAGTCACTTTGAATTGCATTCCAATTTAAAGGCAAATTTATCCTTTCTATATCATGCATTAATGCAATGCTTTTTTCAAAAACATTTATAGGATTGGCAAGAACTATTAAATCTAAATATTAATTTCAGTGACAATATTTAAGAGCTGATTTGCAGCCACTTTGAGTTGAAAAAGATCGTTGCTATTTGGATTGTTTACTTTGTGTTTATAAAACAAAATTAGTTTCCATTCGTCATTTATAGACTCAGAAAGAAGTAGAAATATGCAGCGTGCATATATGCTGCATGCAAGTGTTTTCAAACAGGATATGTGGAGCACACAGCAGTGATGCTGCAGAACTGGATTACTGAACAGCAATATTTCTCCTATTTAAAATCAATTCTTCTTTTAACGGATGAAACCCAGTATCATCCACAGTACTACACAGTGTATGCACGTCTTGTGTTTGCCTGTCCATGACAAAGACTTCAACAAATAAATAATTATGTATTTTGAACCAGGTCGCAGGGCTCTAAAAGTGGAAGACTTTTCCTCCAATAGTTTAATATCAAAGACTTATCTTTTTGCAGCAAATACTGTGAGTGTTTTAGAGAAAGGTCTTTTAAAAGACCTATATGAAAAGCTTAAAGTGACAATCCGTACCCAGTTGTGCACTGGAACAGGGATGCCAAACACTGATCATACCCTGAGTATAAATGGTTCAATGCGTACCCTGTCCAGAAATGCAACAATTGTACTTTCCCTTCACTTTCCTGGGGAAAAAAATATAAATACATCACTAAACAAAATACTTTTCAGTATAAAGCTAAACAAGCTGGCAGTGGTATCATTACTTTTGGGTGCAGCATTTTGCAATAATTAAGGTGCTATCATTATTGCTATCCAAAATAATTTCTCCTCTAGGTTTTTTTCCTATAAGTTAAAAAGCATGTATATGTATGTGTATGAATATGTGTATATGTTTTTCCTTTATACATTTAAAAAGGAAAGAAATACTGTTCACTATAAACTGGTTACTCTCTGTTTCTCAGAGAAAAGAGAGCCTTATATATTCCTAATTGAATGCCTTTACCATCCATAAATATGCAAGTGTTTTAAGAATTGTGCAGGCCAGTGTCTTCTTTATTATAACTAAAAATATGTAAGAATGTATGACAAACATTACAGTCAATTAAATGAACTGGCTATGTTTACAATCAGACAAATTTAAAATCTATTTTAGAGGATAAATTAGTAATTGCTTCAGTAACATTTTAAGTTACACAAATAATAAGAAACATCATTAAACGTTTCTGAGAGTCTGCAGGCCTTTAGCCAACTCATCTTCCTTCGAACAGATAGATAAACAGGGTCAAACAAATAAGAATTCACAAAGTTCCTATAATGAATAAAGCACTATATGTTTTTAGACGGCTTCCATTTTGTTTTATCTATTTATTCTGAAGCCAGTGGCAACGCTTGTGTATCTGATACCCACAGGAGATTATGCTGCATTTTGGAAACTTTATTCTAAATGTTTCAGTGATTCAAACTTGACTGGTATTGTTTTAAAAGG
Organism: Gallinago jamesoni; assembly: GCA_025769975.1. Classification (NCBI taxonomy): domain Eukaryota; kingdom Metazoa; phylum Chordata; class Aves; order Charadriiformes; family Scolopacidae; genus Gallinago; species Gallinago jamesoni. The sequence continues at coordinate 44,413,850 of JAOQGH010000062.1, read as the reverse complement.
TGAGAGCATTTTGCATTTCCTGGTTCTGAGGAATTAAGTTTTCCCCAATATTCAGATCATAAACAAAATATAACCAGTGGACATTCAGTGTGAGCGGTTGTACCTGGTCACTGGTCTATCAAGTTAAGGTTGGAAACATACACACACCTTTCCCAGTTTAAGCATTTCTTTTATTTGTATTTACTTTAGACACATATTAATAAGAATTGTTACAGGTGGCTCTTTCATGTTCATTTTAACAGTGTTTGCAATAACAAATGTATAGTTTAAATGAGTATGTACATTTAGAAATATAAGACTGAATATATTTTAACACAGCCTCAAAATAAAAATTGCTTTCAGAGCAACAACACTGAATAGAAGCCAAGTGCATGTCATGGCAAGTATGCAGCCACAGTATTATAAATTGAACGTGCACCAGCATTACAAGGTAGTTGGGTTTTTTTCCCTTTTTCTTAATTAAAAAAAAAAAAGAGAGAGAAAAGAAAGCTACTTCCACATTAGAACAACTCTGATCACTGATGAAACTAAACCTCCTGAATCTATTCATTGCCATCACTATAACGTGTTAGGTAGTAGTAATTAATTCAGAATTTGTTGCCTGTGCTACATGTTTGGGATTTTTTCCCCCTCTAAGCAAGGCAGAATGGTATCTAACAGGTCAGTGTAAAGAAGCCCTGGTTCTGTTTTGGACTTAATATTTTACATATCAATAACAAGCAATTCTGTGATGCGTACATGGAAGATAGAAAATAACCAAGAACTAACAAACTAAGTGGTCAGTGCTGGAGTTAAGAATGCAAATAAAGATAACCAATTACTCCGCACTCCTCCTAGGAAGACTAAATTTCAAAGAAATTCCAGTTGTTCATGATACCCGTCATTTGTACATTTGCTTCCCAGAAAGTCTGAAAGGGGCCTGCTGCTCCCAAACATTTCCCTCGCTTTCAGGCAGTGAACAGAATTACATTCACAACCAAGAGACTGAGTAATTCTGGTTCTTTCTGAAAACAAGCAGCCAAAAAGCAGGCAGTGGAAGAAGGGATGCAACACGCATGTGGCACAAATGCATGCTGCTAAAAATCACAGGCTAATATAATATCAGAAACTAAGGGAACACATAGCAAAGAGCATCCCCATGAGCAAATCAGTGCAGTCTTTTTCTGTTCAATAACATAAAGCATTGTACAAAGAAAATGTATTACCTCCTGAGTTAGCAACTAAGGCAATGACATATTTCTATATCCTATTATCTTGTGAAGTCAGACAAGGCATTCAGCCTCTAAAAAAAAAAATAAATGGTCTGAAAGGCAGGAGAAAAAGATTTTAAAAATCACTTCTTGGTATTGAGGGAGTCTTGTCTTTAGATAACACTTACGTGGAGCCAATCCTGAAATCCTTGTTCATTCTTTCCAAGGAGATTGTTAAATACAGCAAGGATTACCAAGTTCTCAAAAAGAAACAAATACTGTCCTGATGACTTTTTTTTATTGCAGCCAGCGTGCAAAGCAAGACATTTACCAGACTGGAAAGTTTAGGATTGCAAATAAATTGAAGATATTTTAGATTTTATAAGTTTTTCAGCTACCTGTGCATGAACAGCCAGGACTAACAAAAAGCCATTAGAGAACTTGCTTTTTTCTCAGAACCCAGCCTGCATCCCATGCAATCCCTTATACTATGTTCAGAAAACAATTAAGTCAAAAATGAAAACTCACCACACAGGGTGAGGTTTATGTCGTGTAATAAGCTTAATATATGAAGTATACCTATTTATTAAATTTGTTAATTTATATAATGTCATGTTCTTGATAAGACTTTTGTATGTTAATTGGTTTATTTGAACCGCTGGACACAGAAGAACAATTTCAGAACAAAACCGAAAGAATACTACGTGCAAAATTTCCATCATCAACCCTTGTGTTACCAAAGGTTTTAAAGGTAAAAACCAGAACTTACAAAGTGGCTGCAAACCTGCTTTCAACACCTCACATGCCAAACTTGGGTTTCTACTTTTCATCTTCTTGTATTACTGATGTAATGTCAAAAACTTTTCCAAAAAGTTTAGTTTCAAATCAGTATCAATCCACTATTTAGAAATAAAACAAAAAAAAAGAAAGAAAGAAAAGAGACTTATGAAGAAGTCTGAAAACAAGACCGACCTATACCCTGGGTGAGATTGGATGGGTTAAGTGTCTCTGGCACTATTTGTCTTCACTATTGACAGACACTGTCACACAACCCACCACTCGATGCCTGTCTCTGAATGGCGAAGCTAGAATGCAAGTTAAGTGTATTAATAGAGAAAAAAACTAGCATCCCAGCAAATATAATAAAGCAATCCAATTCACCAGTTATTAAAAACACTCAGATTCAAGATAGGTAGGTTAATTTAATTTACATTAAGCCCAACAGTGCAAATTCCCCTTACATTCACATGCTGAACACCAAGCAGTGCATTATACTTTGGGTGAATACATCAATCAATCTGGTTTTGTTATAAATTACATCCGTTATTAAATTAACACTTAAGTTTAGGTATCTAAGTAGAATTTTTGTTAGTGGCTCACATACACCAATTCCATGTATCTTAGATCCTTCCCCACTCGGAGCGATAACCAGCTGCATACAAGCAAGTTAGAACTCCAGGACCCTCAGCTGCTCTCTTCAAGCTCTATTTGACATCTCCTCAGCCCCCTCCACAGCCCACTACCCTAAAAGAGTGACTGTAGAGTGATGTCAGGACTGATGGATCTGACAAAGAACACTTCAATTTAAGAAATAGACTCTCTTGTTCTTTAGATACACAAGGTTGTTATTGGGGTTTTTTTCTGAGAAATCCAGAACTCCTCTTGGGCTTCATGAAGTCGGCGTTGCTGCTTCTGCAGAGGTGCCCAAATATAATAGTTCGATAAGATTGCTCTGTTTTCATCCTACACTGACTTAATTTTTCATTATTCGTTAAGGAACAGGGAATTCTCTTGTCACAAAGTAATTCTCAAGCCTTTGTGATGTAAGACTAGGAGCCACTTAATGCAAGAATTTACCATAAAGATGAAAGAATAGCTTGTGTTTGATTGAGCAGTTCTGGAAAATTGGTTTTACTGACAATATGAGATTCAGGAAGACTCAAAATAAACTTAATTTAGAAAAAAAGAGATGATCTAGAGTACATCTATGTAATCCTGTATAGGACATAAGGAAGCTCTGCTCCATGCAGAGGAGCAAGTATGCACTCAACACACACACAATCCCATACAACCACAAGGCATTTGCAGAGAGCACGTTGTCTAAAAAGTTCCCATGAAATGGAAACAGCAAGAGAATTCTTTTTTATTTTGCATTTCCTAGTGGTGACTTCTTACCAGAAGACAGTTCAGAACGATGATGGAAGCTCTCCACCGCCCCTGACTGTACCTAATCACCGCCCAGCCTCTCCCAGACTAACAGTTAGCTCCACCATAGCTACTTTGGGCACACCCTACTGCTAGGAGTAATATTTAAACTTGTTCACATCTACGTTACTGCTCACAGGCCAGAGCACTGCACTAATACACAGCACTAGGAAGATGCATTTTTAAAGAGCATTAGGATCTGCTTTAAATTAATTCTGCAAGAAAAAAAAAAAGTATTTGACACATGACTGAAGCAAGCACACTGCAGACCGAAATCCCTGGAAGACATCCTCCTAGGAAATTGCAGGAAGGCATTTCCAACTGGGAGGGCGGTGGGAAGGGGAAGGGAAAAGCCTACAAAGAAATGGAAGTTTTTACAGGCATTGGAGGTCAACTACAAAGAATAATTTTTTTTTTTTTTCTGATAATTTGTTTACAACAGCACTTATAAGCCCAGGATAACAGAATTAGTAGCAGCATTGATATCCCCTTTGAAATTTCTGGTAATTATTTCTACATCAACAGGAAAAACTGACTAATGATACCAGGAAGGATGATAAATTGAAAAATATTTTCATTAAAAATAAAAATCAAGAAGCCTGACTATCTACTTAGAAAAAACAAACCAAAAATAATAAAAACCCCCATGTCTCCATTTTGAAGCTTTATTAGAATCTTTGGCTTGAGAATGATGAAAAAGCCTTATCTTGGCAGTGGAAATATGCCCTGTACCCCTTAGCACCTGATCTCTATCCCACAGTTGATTCAGATATTTTTAGCCATTTCTCTACACTAGGAATTGAGAAGCAAATCCTTGTTTTCATAACTAAATTGACCAAAACTGCTTATAGCAATTATTTCAATGACAACTCTGATCAAGCAAGCCAATTACTTCTGTTTGGACAAGTAGTTTGTCCCTTTAAGTAAAAAGGAGCACAAAATGGGCATGACCACAAAAAGGTAAAACTTATAATTTACTGAATATTTTCCCAGGATACAAACTTAGATGCTTGGGAAGCAGAATAATTCAACTCATCACAGACTAATTGTATCCAAATATGAAGAATACAGAGAGTTCAGTAAACACATCTCAATTGCATAAAATCTGTTCCCCTTTTGTTACAGCACGAACACCACTCTGTGAAAAATTCAATTTGAGATAAGAATTGGAAACTGTCAGAATGGAAATGATGCAGGAAATACTGTCCTGGGGAGCGATACAAAAATATGGAAAGATACATATATTTGCCTCTGTGGCAAATGGAGAGCATCTGAAGAGGCTCATTCCAAGATCTGCTACAGAAAGAACGAACAGATGACAAGCAGAAAATCAAGTTTTTATAACACTTTTCTTCACTGGGGGTTCAGAAGGTTTGAATATTCCTGTTACTGCAGATAAAAGATGAAAACTCAATACTTCCTTGAAGTACACAGTTTAAAATACTGCTGAACCATCCCCAAAAGACAAGAACAAGGTGGTGACCTATCAACTAGAAAGACACCTTTGAGAAAGGACTTAAATTAGCAGTGTGAATTTTAAGTGTTTGAAGCACTTGTTCAATGTGTCTTGATCAACATGAAAAAATTGTTCAACCTTGAAGAACCAACTGAAAAGATTCAAGCATCTCTACTTGCAACTGGAGCTTAAAAATATTGTGTAGAAGGCATTATTAAAGCTTCAGGCACATTTATTTCATATAAGAAATCTCCAGGCACAGTTTACAATGACATTTCTCAGCATGACACCCTCATGCATTTCAAGAGTCTAGAAGATGATTCATATTTAATGTGTTTATGGTACCGCACCAGGCAAAATCCTCCTTTTCCTGTCCCCTGAACAAAGACACTTGTATTCAAATACCAAGCACAGGGAACAGTTTCTAGTGGTAAAACCAGATCCCTTTCCTCCCTTCTGCTTTCCAGAAGAATAACAGAATTAGAAGCTTGAGAGAGCAGCTTAGGTTGTGAACATCACAGCTCAAAATCCTGGAGTTCTATGAAACTGTACTTGCTTCTTTGATATTTATTCAGAGTGGGTAATACCTCTTTTGTCTGGATTAATGAATATGAGATACACATTTATTAACAAATCAATGAAAATCCAATCAGCAACATTCCATATTAATACTCTTAAAACTGTTCTGTAAATCACAAAACAAATTTCCAAATGGTAGAACTAGAAGTCTGCCCCTGAAAGGTCATTGCTGCTAGAAACAGCCCATCCTGTTCCTCAAAAAAAACCCAGAGAAGTTAACTGCAGCAATATGTATTTCTCACCTACGTGTTTTATGTGGAACAAAACCCCACAGAAAAATGATTAACAGAAATGCCTCAATTAAGTTGAATTTCAGCCAGATACTACCTTAGTCTGTGTTTTGGAAGCAGAGAACAAACTGTGTTAACTATTACAGCAGTAGTAAAAAGCTCTCACCACTGCAGATCATTCCCTGCAACGTAATCCTCTCGTTATCACAAGCAATCATAGCTGCAATTGACTTCAGCATACAGTGTTGCTGGTGGCATTTCAAAGTAGCCCTTCCTTTTAAAAACAAGAGCAAATGACATTACCTACAATGCTACAGAGACTGGACTATCATTTCGCTATCCTTTCCCCAAAAAGCGAGGTCTTGGAGCAAGCAAGAGCTGACCTAAAAAGCATTTGAGAGAGACTTACCAAAACAAGGGAAAGATTTCAGCTACAGAACACTAGGTTGCCAAAGTCGTCTTTCCCCTTCACCCTGTTATCTGTACAGTGTCAGCAGCTTGAAAACATGCCTGTAGTCTGTTATTAAGGAACTTGATTTATGCAAGTGTATGGTCAATCTTGGTCTTTTAAAATATAAGTGTAAAATAAATATTTATGTTTTCCTGTAAAAGCACATAGACATGCAGAAAGCCCAGGCTGATTTTCCTCTTATTTTCCTGCTAAGAAATCAGAGCCCAGCCCAGCCAGACTTCTCCTTACTACAAGCGGCTGGATGACAGGGTTGAAAACATGGTAGCAATTTTACAAAGACACTATAGCAGTTCTAAAAGAAATTACAGAAAGTAGTAAAACATGATACACCCTTTTATCTAGAAACATGGTACAGCTACAGCAAGAATGCAGCCGAAACATTTTCTCTTCAGAAAGTGAAGAGATTTGGGTGCAGAAGAAACACACGACTAACCTCAATGAAAAAACAAAAGTGCTCCTGGGATTCTGGAAGTCAACTGAGAATACTCCTGCTCCCAGGCAGCTGTGTGCTGCGGGTACCAGCATCCGTTCAGAAGTGCTTAGTTCAAGATGGCTTGGAGGAGGAATCCTAATCAGCCACTACACAGTAGGAATTTGTGGGAGGGGGGGGACTATAACTATTAAACAATCCACTGACATCCACTGCAAATAGTAAATTCACCTCTCCTTGTACCTCCACCTACAACTACACCTCCACCCTTCCTCTGCTCCTAAGAATTTGTCCCCAGTTTTAAAGAGGGGAACCAGTCTCACCTCAGAATTACCAGAAATACCCAGCTATCTGTCCACCCCTGGGTTGTAATATATCTTATATATTTTTGAGATATAGGGATATATCTCTCATACCTCCCAGCACCAGAGGGAGGAGCAGGGACTGTTCTTTTCAGCTTTGTCTCGTCTTACTCATTTGGGAACACAGCCTACAGACCTGTTTTGGAGGTAAACATTTATCTAAGGTGCATGTATTTTCTTTATAGGATGTGGTGGAAGACAGGAGGGAAAAAAAAAAGGGTTACATTGGAACTATCTATCTGATATCATTCATTGGCCTAAATGCTGAGGTTAAGCCTTCCCTGACACCTACAGGGTCAGGCACCCCCCATTCCCCTGTAACAGCACCACGGACATTGCTTTGGGCCAGGGCTGACCTCTCCTTACATGTGTACACAGCTCAACTCACTGTTCAACTGGCCTGGTCATCACAATTCTATGTTTATAAAAGACCAAGGTTCAATTGTTCTTGCCCTCACTGTAGTGGAAAGTGACATAAGCAATGAAAACAAACCTAAGTCTTTGGCCTGCTGGGGGTTTTTCGGTCTGATGGTTAGATGGCTTTTTTTTTAAGAAAATTTTTAACTTGGAGAACTGTAGTTGCTTATGCTTAATATTTCTGATTGTAACAGCACCCAGAAACTTAACTGTCTTCATCCCAACACTGATAGAAAGTCTCTGAAGCCACAGCTCAGTAAACAATTTAAACCAGCACAAACTGACAGCCACTGACAGAAGCTAGCTCCAACTTTTCCAACTGTTCCTTCTTTCCTGCATTCCTCTGTTCCTGGTGCCACCTAAAGCATTTGTGTGGTGAACCCATCCAGGACAACTCCAACCTGGAGCAGGTCCTTGATCCAACATACTGAGCATCACGCACTTAGAAAGCTCTTCTTTCGGCTGCTTTTGGTATCAGCTTAAAGTCTTTGTGAAACTACACTATCTCTGACACAGAAAAGTGTTCTTAATTGAATGCGTAGGTCTCCTTTCAGTGTCAACAAAAAAAAAAATCACAACACTTTTTCTTCTTTCAAGAAAATTGTGCTGCAGTTTAACTAAGAACATGTTAGCTTTTCGGGTTTTTTTTAAAAGGAACTGGACTGGCTGTTAGCAGACACTAAATACCTGGAGGTAACAGACATTTAGTTCCATTCAAGTTTTTAAGTCTTTTCTGTTAGATACAGAATTAATTAGCAGTTCATGTCTATCTGTGGATTTAGAGTGTAACAGGGTTTGTGGGATTTCTTTGTTCACTTTTTTTTAAGGTACATGTTTCTGCAGGATTTGGTTGCTGCTATATCCTTGAACCAAACCCATCATTAAGTATCTTGATTTTAGAAATATATGCCCAAATTATTTTTTTAATAAGAGATATAAAAATATCAAATCCTTTCAATATAATAAATAAAAACATCAAATTCTTTCGATGACTGAAGCTCCACTGTGCACAGTTAAATCCACAGGTTGTCTCAGAGGAGGTCTGGCAAAACATGAATGGTGAGCAGTGCTGTAAAGTTTCTCTGACAAGTCTACAATCACTTCAGTTTCTGATCAGGATTCCTGTACCATGCAAATCTGGGAAACATTCTCACACAAACATTTAATGCATATGAACTCATAGAGAGAAAAAAGAATAATGCAACTATCTGAAACCTCACATTAAATAGATACATCTTTCTCAAGCAACAATTTAAGGCCAATTAGGAAAGTGGATCATGACCTTGTAAGAAATGTGGGGATCAAATTATGCAAAAAAACCCACTTGTCTAATGAAGAAAGATGCATCAATCATGAGCATGATTATTTTCCCTTTTTTCCTTGTTGGTCAGATGTTTTCCAATATATACAAGTTACTGAAAAGAGCTCCAGATGCAAACCAGCACTAAGGCTAACCTCACAGATCAGAGCTTTGCCCTTAAATCCTCTCTTTTTTATGTTCAATAAAGATAAATGACAGAGTCTAAAACATGACTAGGAGTAAGATAAAGATGAAGATAAAAAGGTCATGATTCATTTTTGTATGCTGTCAATTAGAAAAATAACTAATTTAAACTTATGAGTTTATAAAAGTGCCATCCTGACATATATTATATTCTCACACATCTGAGAATTTTGTAATACATTACAATAGATATGTGAATGTGTGAATGGAATTTAAATACTAAGCTTCCTCAGGCCTCTCAAACCAAATATGACTTCTCTTTTTGCTTAGTTTGGTAAAAGCTTCATGGCCCAAAATGTGATCTCCCATTCCATTTTTTATTCTGGCTACGATTTGCTGTTTTACAGTCAGTCAGCATTGTGCCTTAGTTCCAAATGGGTATTTATTACCTCAGAAGGCAGAGTGCATTCTAGGAGTTAACAAGCCTGTGCTGTGTAATAACAGGACAGCAAAACAAATAATTCCTTTTTTATGAAGATATATATGAAACACAGCAACCATTAATATAGAATACCTGACAATTTAGATCACCCAGTTTAACTTGTATTACCCTAAATTCTCCTAGAATGAACTCTGTTGCTTCTCCACAAGCTCTTTTTTTACAATCAAAACTTTGCCAGCACTGTTCATGTTGGCCAGAACTTTACAGACCTCAACAAAGCGAGTGAATAAATGAGAATGCTTACCAGCAGCAACTACAGCTGGAGGCGGCGAACCTGCCTCGCCACCACTTGTTTGGCTCATGGATGCTGCAGATGTTTCTCTGGAAGGTGGTAACTGCAGCTCCTTTGGGAGAAGGTCATAGACAGATTCTGTTGAACACAAAAGGATTTGATCAAAAACTTATCCGTCTTCTGTAACAGAAAAGAAATAAAGTTTCTGCCTAAAAGATATGAACTATAATCTAACCGTTTCAGGACCTTTTGAAAAAGTTACAGTAAGCACCTGGAGATCTTAACATCATGGAATAAAGTTATTTCAGAAAACAAACAAACCATGAAAATATTAAGATACACATTCTCGAGACCAAAACAAAAGGACACAAACTTGATCAAACAAAGAAATAATTCATGAACTTCCAGAGAAGCTGTACTAATTTGGAATGAAGGGGCTGACAGCATGTATAACAAATCATGTGGGAATCAAAGACAAACCTGTTCTCAGAATTCAAACCGTGCAACTGACTTCCAAAGAACCTAATTTAGTGCTGTCATCTGCACAACAGCATATAAAATCTTCCCATGTAATAAGGGTCAATTCTTGTTATGTAAGATCCTTTATTTCCATTTATCTGCAACGTTTCTTTTTGCCTCAAACCCTCCTGTAAACTCACGCAGAGGCTCCAGAGAAAGCAGTCTACATCAGCAAAATGGCTGCCAGTGCTGGTCCATTGTACGTGGCTAGTGCCCTGTGGTACAACTAGGGCAGATCCTCCGCAGTAGTACAACCACTAAGAAAATTTTTTGTGACTTCCCTGTTGTGAACCAGCTGTGGCCACCACACAGCTCATCTGAGAGGCCTTCAGCGGCCAAGACAGAAGACAGGAACTCAAAAGCCCCATGCTCGACCTGCTCCTCTGTGCTCGCTGGAGGTTCAAAGCAAGTCCCTGCCTCCCGGCCACCACTATATGAACAGCTATAAACCAAATCAACAATTCCACACCACAAAACTTTATGGAATCCCTTTATATGTATTATTTAGGTGCCCAAGACAGATATGGAAAACTCAATGTGCATTTTTAAAGTTCCCCCCCCCATGAAACAATTATACTCGATCCTAAAGTGAAATATATCTGAGCAGCAACTCTGAAAAAATTAGAAAACCCACAGAGTTGTTAACTACAAAGCTTTATCTACATTAGGCCCTGTAATAAATAAAACATACTCAAGACAAATGCAGAGCTATATACACTCCCAGCAATATATAATTGTATTAAAAATTTAACACATACCAAATGCCAGTTAAGCCAGAAACCAGAACAGTTACCATACCAGGTAAGAGTGCAAATACTCTCACCACAAAATGGCATTAAAAGAACCTAAAAAATTTTAATGTCGTTTATAGGATACTACTTGTCTGTAAGGCACAAAATCACAAGCAACTACCAACTCCAGCTGCAAACTGGCAGTGATGTCTAACCTGAGGTAACTCCACAGCCCAAACCTCATTTGCTGCAAGATTATTTTTTAAATTTACTTTTTTTTTTTAGCTACACTTACTTTTCAGAGACATAACTTTTCGGTAATGTGACAAGAACAGTGGGTTTTTTTTAATTATTTAAACTGATAATCAAATTATTGGCAACCTGAGGTTGCAATCCAAATCCTAAAACCTCTGCAGAGGTTTTCTGTAAGGGTTACCTATAATGCTGAGACAATGTACAAGTAAAATATTTTGAGACAGCTCAAGTTACCTAACCATAAATTCCTAGTTTTATTCTTTGGAACAATTTGGGGGAAAAAAAAATCCAAAAAAATGTTTGTTCATACTTTTGCTCCTGTTTTACTGCAAGGAACATGTTTTACGATGAGGAACACCACATTAGCATTTACCTCAAAGATGAGTTCCCTTTGTAAAATCAACTTTTTCCTCAGCTAGTAAAGCCTGATTTCTCACTCTTATGAACTAGCAATTTTCAAGACCATAAAACTGGTTTTCAAAGTAAAATAAATTAGACCAGTTTAAAATTGGTTATGTAAAAATACGGTTACAATGATGCTTCTCCTTTTATACTTCATTTACTATTCCCAAAAAAAGGTTAGTTCTTTGTCAGTGATAATGTACTACACTTTATTAAGCAGCAGTATTGTGTACTTTTTGTGTGTATGAGCACTTATGTAGTTTAAACATACTCTAAATTTTAGCTTTATTAAAAAAAGGTGAATCATTCCTTTATTTATCTTACAATTTTTACTTAAGTTGCATGTGCATACAGACTTGAATCTGATTCCAAAATTAAAAACCAAACTAAATTGCATTTATAATCGTTATTAGCCAAATACCATCTCCTTTTGAGTGCTGTGCCAACGAGGCAGAAGAAAAGGGCTAACAAAGCACAGTTCTATTTTAAAGTCAAGTCCTGGCTGGATCATCAATTGAAGAAGAGTAGAGAGGTTGTGCATTACTTGGCTTGAAAACAGGAGCACATTTGAAGTAACAGCATTTAAGACTCCATGCTTTAACGGCTTTAACAACAGGGAAGGCAGTGCAAAATCCAGAACTGAGAAGCCAAGAAGCCCAGTTATTACTTCAAATAGTCACTTCTGCACTGACACTATAAGGACAACATGATTTATCGACACGTGTCATTGTAAATTCAAATCTGGTTTAATACATGGAAGCACTAGAGCTAGAACCCTACTAGCTTACTTATGCTGACTGCTATTAGGGATTTTTAGTCTCATATCTCCTCTTTCTTTCATAAACTGTGAAGCCAGTCTTCATGTAGAAAGCCCAGAGAATTTACGTGAAAGAACTAGACGTGTGTTTGCATGTTTTTAAAAACAAGCCAGTGTAACTCCTGCTCCAAACCATCTCATAACCTTTGTTATTTGTCATGCTGCATTCTGAGAAAACATCTGTGAACCACAAAATGCCAAGCAGTTTTCAGAAAAAAAATGTTAACTTATTCCCATGTTGAATGGCACCTACAAGCTTAGCGCAGGTATAGTTATCAATACATCAAAAAATTCTCCAAATAAAATGTGGCATTTGGAAACCGTAATGTGTGGGGGTCTGTTTTCGGCTGAACTACAAATTTTCTTCAAGATGAGTATCTTTGTTCAAGAGACTGAAGGATGAAAAGTTCAGATTTTGTCCCAGCAACAACAAGCACAAATACCAGTCAAAGAAAACAGTTATGATGTGAGTGGGTAATTCCCAACTCGACATCCCAGTGCCCCTAAGTATTATTGCCCCTGCAGCCAGCAGTTTGTACAACAGCTCCACACAGCAATCCCTGGACCAGGGATGAGCACCAGTCTTTATTCTGGCTGGCACTGGCACTACTACTTACAGTCAAATCCCAGCTCACATCTGTCAAAAAAACAGCCATAGGCAGATGTTGGGTGCTGGCGCAGCTGCTGCACTGTAATTATCACTCGAGATTATCTGTCGCAACCTCTCCTATGGAAAATTATGCCCATTCAGCTTTGTTGACATAAAGTGATTTTAGTTCAAAGTGCACCCTACACCATATTCTTGCTGCTAAGAAACTCAGATGCTCCAACGTGCCAGAGCTGGGAAGGCTGTCACCTCTAGAGGAGTAGTAGCAAGATTTAAAGCTGCTGCAGTCACTTGAGGAGCAGCTCTGCATACGCTGAATATTCTTTTACACCTAAGACACTGGAAACAACTCGCCAAGTATTTCTGTTCAGCAAAATGTTTACTGACGAGCCACCAAATGAGGGATCATAACAAAGCATATGCGTGTGTGTGTGTGCAGGTAAGTAGAAATGCCTTTGTATTTTGATGTGTATGTTGCATATATATACATATATTGTCATTCCTTTCTGTTGTCTTTCAAGAAATCCTCTTTGAGGAGAGAGCTGCTCATCATCGTAATTCTGTCATGACTCATAAGATATTTGGTACCAATTACAAAGCCTCGTTTCCAAAAGCTAAGTTATTAGGTAAGAGTGAGTTTTTCCTCTTTGCGTTGGTTGTTGGCGTTTTTTTGATTAAAAAATTTATTTTTAACTCTCAAACGTGACAGAGGTTCTGCTTTAAAGGAATGCTCAAACCCAAAGCTCCCACAGCATATTTTTTCTCAGGGAACACATAATTTTAGCAGCAATCCACAACAAGCACAATTATAACCTTTGAATAACTCTAAAAATACGATAAAGAGAGAGAGGGAGGGGAAAGCTAGCATTAGAATTGAAGCACATTCCCAAAGATCACAAGACCATTAAGGGCAAATCTTTAATTTCATGCTTCATTGATAAAAGATCAAACTACTTGAAACATGGTCTAAAATACAACACCCAGTTTTTATCCTGATACACTTGGATACCACACCTAAAACTGAAGATACATCCTACACTTGGAAAAAAAGCTGGCATTAGCCTTGACAGCTGTAAATACGAGAGGATGGAGCAAGCTATTAAGAGGGAAGGGAACACTGCTATTGGGGAGTCACTGTGAGGTGCAGCCAAGAGAACGCAAACATGGTGGAAGAGGAGAACAGCCCCATGAAACTTCAAAACACATAGCACAGCCCTGGCCACCTTCAATGCCTCCTCTGCCTCCTTGGTTCTTCCAGGCCTAGCTCCCCATAACTTTCTTCCCCTCACAGCAGTAGGAGAAATACTGCACAAGAACATCCCAAATAGGAGTGAGGGAAAACATGGGAGGTCTACTCAGTAGCACACAAGGAGGAAAACAAATCAAAACCATGGGATTAAAACAGTACAGGAAAGACACGGACCTGTTGGAATGGGTCCAGAGGAAGCCACAAAAAACATCAGAGGGCTGGAGCACCTCTCCTACAAGGACAGGCTGAGAGAGTTGGGTTTTTCCAACCTGGAGAAGGCTCCAGGGGGACCTTAAAGGGGGCCTATAGGAAAGATGCGAACAGACTTTTTAGTAAGTAGGGCCTGTTGCAATAAGACAAGGGGTAATGCTTTTAAACTAAAAGATGGTAGATTCTGACTAGACAAGGAAGAACATTTTTTTTTTACAATGAGGGTGATGAAAGACTGGCACAGGTTGTCCAGAGAGATGGTAGACGCCCCATGCCTGGAAACACTGAAGGTCAGGTTGGACAGGGCCCTGAGCATCCTGATCTAGTTGAAGATATCCCTGCTCACAGCAGAGGGGTTGGACTAGATGGCCTTTAAAGGTCCCTTCCAACCCAAACTGTTCCATGATTCTATTAACACTTGGCAGTCAAATCCAAATTCTAAAAGAAGCCAACAAACTAACTCCTCGCTTTTCTTCCGAATGTAGCTCCATATTCTAAAACACATCTTTAGTGAACTGGATTGCTAGGATCTATCATTTCAACATTTCTCTGAGGAACATAAAACTGTTTGGGTACCTTTAAGAAAGCTTGCTGCAACGAACCTGCTCCTCACAAATCAGACTTCAAATGAAACTTTGTGTTTTCACCTAAACACAGGCCAATGTTTATATATGCTGCGCTATAAATAGCATTAAAGCAAAAACTGACAAATCCCAGAAAGATCAGAGTTGTTGCAAGGAAACTAATTCTTCCCCAGAGGATATAGTTTCCGTCCGCATCTGGTATCATATTGAAATAGCTAAAGCTCCCTCCCCTATAGATCAGCCCACCTCCACCACCATGTTTTACACACGTGTGTGCACATACACACACACGGAGTATATGAAATTTTCTGTTACAGTTTTATGTTTATTCAGGTGGAAAACACCCATGAAAAAGAAAAGGCTGTTATGTAAATGCAGTGTTAACTGTGAAGGCAAAAATAAAAATTCAGTATCTTTACGTGTTTCTATCTAATTCGCAAGAAAAAAAAACACATAGACAATTCCTGTTTTCAGCAGCCACTGTGTGGAATCAATGAGTCAAGTTTCAGTTGGTTGACAGCACAAAATCTCTTGTAACTTATTGCTGACTTCAAGTCCTCTTAACAAATATATTAGTTGATCTCAAGTTTATGGGATTTTTGCTAGAAGTAGCTTCATTTATACCCAATGTCTCCCCTAAATACATTTCCCTTCTCCATACAGGGAGAGAGGAGCATATGTTTCATAACAGTAATCCCAACACACAAAGAAAATAAGAAAATACTAGTATCAACCAAGAGTCACACACAGTCACTTCCACATACAAACGTTCACCTGTATTCACGCAATCAGTTATTAGACATCCTATTTACAAAAAAAACCCTTCTGAATCTCATATTTCCTCAAAATGCCTCAACTGGACTAACTAGATGAGCCCAGGCTTCACAAATTCTACTACTGAAATTAAGGACACCTGGGAACAAGCAGATTTTCAAAAAGTATTTTAAGTGTCAAATTTCTTCAACTGCCCTTTATCCAATTATCCTGCCCCTATAATCTCACATCTGAAATCAGCTGCTTGTAACTTTGATCTTCCTGGCAGCTATACTGACAGTTCAGAAAATTATATTTCACATGGCTATACTGATCAGGACAACATCAAACTTTAGGTCAATATCCAACACTGCAAAATTTGAAATCTGGGAAGAACCAGATTTTGTTAGTGTACTGCTTGAAACTGCAGAAGACATTCAGGATTGAAATATTAATGAAAAATAATCAAGTAATATGATACCGGACTTGCTTGTTATTGTAGCACATCAAAAATAGTGCATCCGAGCCAAAACCTGAGCATTCCAATACCCGGCTATCAGTGGGAATCGAGCCAGCACCCAGTCTCAGGTGAAAGGTATTCACCACCACTTTTCCCAAATAACTGCACGAGCAGCAACAAATCTGGAAGATACACAAAAGGATATACAATACCGCTAGGAGGGATGCTCACCTAGGACAAACTGCTAAATAGAATTTAAATCAGTTCATTTTAAGTTAAAAGAACTGAAGAAAAGCTGTGAAAGGGCTGGATGCATTTCGATAAATCTGCACAAAGATATATCCTTGGGCCAACATGTCTCTGGATCAGTCCCAGTAGCTGGTGACAGGAGCAATGTCTTTGACTGAGAGAGGGGAGAGGCCTGGAAAAGACTTAGGCAAAATAACGTAGAGAAGGTAAGAAACAGTGGCCAAATCTGATCAGATGATATTAGAGTGGAAGTGCAAAAGGATGGTGGGTTGTGATGGCAAATTGAAATTTGTAAGTGCTCCTTCTCCTCTTATTTTACGCAGTTCACCTTATTGCACACATACAGTCGCCGCTTTTGTAGGAATGTTTTTAGATTTCTACACACAGACTAACCAGGCTAAATTACAGGCATCTGGGCTTACAGCAAAATCTAAGCACTCCAGCCTTTCCCCATCAACAGAAAATATTACACTTAAACTTTTAAGCCATTCTCATCATTATGATACCAAACAACCTTTCAGAAACACTCCATGCCTTGTGACGTGCAAGATTAGATTCCTCCTTACTAACTTGGAAACTGGGGTTCTATTTAGACTTTATTCTTAGGAACACAGCAGCTAAGCTTATGGAAGCAAAGGGAACACAACTGAGCACAACTGCTTCCTGTTTGGGATCACTAAGACAACTGTAAGATTCTGTGAGAAGTCACTGCAGCTTTGGACATGGACCAAAACAAGCCCTGCTTTTTCCAAAGCATACGTATTCTCCCCACAGAGAGTGCTCTCCCTCAAAACAAAAAAGGAGAATTCTCATTTCAGAAATTCAGAGAACCTCCTATGGTCAGAACAGCAGCTACTTTCAAGTAAAAGACCTCTTGTTAAATAACACAAGTTCAACACTGAAATGGAGACAGATGCTGTAACTTCAAGACAGAAGGCAGGAAGAGTAAAGAAAAGTAGTTACCCCAAAATAACTATTGAAAGTAATTGCAAATAATCAGTTCAGCTGTAATGAAGCAAGTCAAGTACACACAGATCCACTATTCCATGGAACACTTGAAAGATTTTCTGCAGCTACTCACATTTAATGAATCTTGAATGACATCAATTGCATCTACATAAGAAATTCAGCTGTACAGATGAAGAACTGCAATTTCTTGTCTGAGTTTCTAGGTAATTTAGTGCCTCACTAACTCGCGCTGTGCTAGGACTAGTTCATGATGTTACAGAAGAACTCGTCTGTCCTTCTTAAACTTCTGTGAGGCTTCCTTAGCCTACCAACAAATTTAATTGAGATCATTCTAGTTGGTTGACCAAAAAAGCTTCTTGGTGAACTCTGCACTTGGCGATACTGGGAACACAGAAGATAGGGAAAACAGCAGACAATACCAGTTTCCAACGATGAATACATGATGATTCATCCATGATGAAGACATCCTCATTTTGTCAGTATCACTAAACATCTTAAACGTTATGGAACACTCATTAGATATACCAATGATCTCCCTACCCTTTGCTATTCTGTACCAGAAACAAAGCCATGCCACCCAGAGCTTCCACACGTGGAAGCCAAGTTATGAACTTGGAGAACTTTACCCTGACCTACGAGCAAATGAGGCCATACTAATGTAGAGGGAGACCAATATCACCATCTGAGAAGGTCATCTACTTCAGACTGTTACACATCCACAGAATCCTGCTAGAGCAAAAAGAGAGCAATATGCAGTAAAATAACCCTTTTAGCTTTCTAGGTATATAATCCCCCCTCTTTGTTTTTTCCCCTTAAGTAATCATTGTAAATTCAGTAGAATTACCAGTTAACCTGCCAACAATGCCCCATCATTTCAAGTTCATTTTTAACACCACATCGTTACAAATGCAAAAAAGGAAAGCAGTATTGCTTCTGCCCTTAGCTGAAGCCATCCTTCCACTGCACCTAACAGCCTCGAAATCAATTTCTGATCATTATGTGGAAAATCTTTTTGTGCTACAGTTTTCCTCTTAACAACAAAGATGTCAGACAGCACTTAACCTGGCTGTAGCTCCAACTCGCACTTCAATGCCACTTCTCCAGGTTGTTCCCCAGGCCCAGCTTTGAGGAGGTCACTCCAGCCCTCCTCTCTTGTCTGTCCCACCATGATGATCTGCTCCTGTGACTTCACCCCCCCTTAATGCCAGCCGCTTCCTCAGCAGCATCCCTTTTATCCCTAACTCCTAGACTTAAAGGTAATGGCAGCCTTCCCACTCAAAAGAAAATCATGCAGGAGAGCACAATCAATAAATGGGTGAGGAAGAGAACCAGCCAAGTTGTCTGCAGCAGAGGCAGAGACAGGGCATTTTCCACTTGCAGCTGGCATTTTTTTGTCTTTAAGGGTAGGTACATCCTGGAAATCCCTTACCACTTATATGACCTCATGAACAACAGCAAAGTTAATCCTTGTCTTTTAATAAGCTCCCTGTGCTGAACGGCTGCCCATTTGATCCCCACTGATACTAGTCTCCTCAACATGTTTTAATACCCGTACAGATTTGGCTGCTTCTTCCAAAGCCATTTCCTTGCTGAAGCACATGACAGTCACACCAGAGATTAGACAAAACCTTGGTGTACTCTTCTAATCAGCTGGCAGCATCCAAGCAGAAATCTCCTCTAATGATGTACTCTAAGCTGATAAAAAAAAAAAAAAAGCAAGCAAACAGGCAAAGAGAGTTGTTTATACGGAACTGAGATTCCAAAACAATTAGAAATACATGAACCTGCAAGTGGCCTCTCCTACACAGGAGGTGGGTGAGCAAAGTAAAGCAGAGCACACATGCTCAGCAAATTAAAGCAACTCTATAAAGGTAGACAATGTCCATATACCACCACATCCCCACCTAAGCATACAAATTAATGTTCAGAGTACCCATACACACATGTATAAAGATTCTGTGACACTCATCAGTTCACATTAAGACGCAGTTTTGGGCTAAACCTGTATTACCAAGGTTCCAAATGGCAAGTAAGGGCCCAACTGTCACTCCTCACTCCAAAGGTAACTGCATTTTAATAAAACTATATATGCAGCTGAGTATCTTTTTAAAACTCTTGTGGATAAGTGATGCTAAAACCAAAATCTATTCTACACCTGAAAAATCTAGGCCTCTCAACAAGGTAGAGGACCTTGTGGTTTGTTTGTTTAACTTGAAGTTCTGTTCTGCTCCGGAATCCAGCGTCTCTGACACACAATATAGTTTAGTGGCTGAGTTTATTGTATACCACCATTTCCACCACAATAGCTTAGTCCACAGAGTTTTTAAATAATGATGGTGCGGGGGGAGCAGGGGGAGTGTTACGTCAACTCTAAATATTCAACATCTAATCAAAGCCTTGCTTTGTTGCAAAAAGTTAGTATCATGTGACCCCCATGGATTTTTCTGTATACAAAAGCTTGGGTGTGGGAATACTTTGAAGCAAACTACTTTGCCTGTTGGGAAGAACCCATGGGAGCCTGCTGAAGAGCCCTCCAGTTCTTAGCCCTCCCAACTGCTCCCTCCATACATCCACCGAAGACTAACAGGTTCTCCTGCAGATCCCAGGAAAAGAATTTACTGACAAGTTTGGTTATTACAGAACAGAGCATAAGTATCAGAAACCTTAGGCCACCCTCAAGTATACCAGGCATTAGCAGAAATACAGGAACTCCACGTTACACGGTGCAGTGACTGCTCTCGCTTCATCCAGGCTAAACTGGGAGAAGTAACATCAGGACCCACTGGAGTAAACTCTGCAGTGAAAATATAGACTGTCTATAGCTTTTTGGTCTCCAAGTTAGCAAGATGAAACGTTACTAAAAGTACGTTGAGAATACACACCTATACCTTCATGCAAATGAAACTGAATTTGTATGTATCCAGTGGAATATTTTAAGAATTGATGCTCTGGGAGATGGGAGGCTGATAAGGGGGCTGGCTCAGGGCACACAAACAGGGATTGCACAGACGGGAAGCCAAAACAGGATAAGGACGACTCAGTAAGAAGCTCAACAGAGGAAGCTTTGAGAGTCTGAGAAAGGCAACTAGAAGAAAGACAGAGCGCCTAGCACATAAAAGCAGAACAGAAACAGACTAAGACAGGCACAGGCCACAGAAATCTGTGACCACTAAAGTACTTTCTCCTCCACTGTGGCGGTTTTGTTACTGTTGGGTTTTGTGGGTTTGGGTGCTTGTTTGTTGGGGCTTTTTCATTTCCTTTCTTTTCTGTTTGTTTGGGCAGCTTTTCTGAGTATTCCATAGGAGATCCAAACTCTCACTTGCAGAAGTGAGAATCACTCACAACAGCAGGTAATGGCAGCTCTGCTTAAGATATCACAGAGATTTCATAAAATAGAGTTTAAAAAAATATTTGGCAACATAGACAGTAAATCAGGTTTGGTTCTTTGTAATATATTACAGACTATAATAGGTTCTGTATTTCCTAACAACTTTGCAACTTCAGTAGACTTAACACAGGCTTGCTTAGCAGCACCTAAAATAAGGCAAACAGCCCTGAAGACAGGTTTTAGTTACCTACTGAGGAAGAAGGCAAGACCTTACTTGAGCATATACGAGAAGAGATAAAATGCAGTGACCGTCCAAAGAAAGATATTTGTTGGATAACTGCATGGCAAAAGCCAAAGAGCAAGAAAAAGCCCATCCTTACTGAAGCTGAGCAAAAAGACACAATACAGTACTTAACAGTCTTGATGCAGACACCTTAAAATATTTTACAAAGTTGTTGGTCTGATTACTCCTATTTTTGCAATGCAGAAGTTGAACTGTAAGAAGAAGGTAACTCACAAGGCTTCCCAGCCAGCAGCAGGACACAACTGAGTTTCTCTTACCCAGGCTGCAGTCCAGCGCTCAGTCCAACAGGTAACACTTATTAAAACAATGCTTTTATTTCAGCTCTTTGAGTATGACTGGGAATAATGCGATTAAACAGAGAACTCAGTTCAAATTGTCAGTGTAACCTAAAATACGTAAAGACTACTTCCTTCTGTTCCCGTACACATTAACCTGTTCCGACTATGTTTCCCAACGCTACCTGGGACCACTATTTTTCATACAGCTCTCAAGTGAAGGTATGTCAGCAGGACACTTGGCGTGCTTCCCGACATTGTACTGGTGCCATCGTTTCAGTAGCACCTCTAACAAGAGTACAGTGGAAACAAACCATGGAATGCCATTCCCTCCCTCTTTATCTGCTGCGCTATATTCAGAGTATCTGTAGATGGAAAAGCAGTAAAAGACTGGAAGCAAGTCTTCCCCCCAGTGCTCCTGTTATTGTCGATACTGGCAGAACTATATTGCTGCTACAGCAACAGTGGCAGGTTTTCAAAGAAAGTGCAGTGTATACAAGGATGTTTTACACAGCCAAACAGAAAATCTTCCTTCCAGTTCCCTCTGGCTTCAGACAAAAGAAGCAAACCCTAAATCAACACGACTCATGAGCACATAGGGGAAAGGCAGATGCCACGGTTCTGCCCACACTAGAAAACTTAATGATTAAAAAGTTGCTGTTGGTGCAGCTCCACGCTGAGGAATCAGCAGAGGATCTGAGCACTCTGTGTTGATGAGGCAGCACCAGACACTGTCAAAACCAAATCTTGCCTGCAAATGCTGCTACTCAAACAATGAAATGCATCTTATCGCATGTTAGTGAAGAAGAAAGAAGAGTTTGCTGAAAGACAGCCACTCCTATTTTAAAGAAAGGTGATCAGTAATATATTATTAACCAGCAAAGTCATTAAAATTTTATCACAACTGTAATATCATTGTTTCTTGTATTAAAAATAAAAATGAGAGCTAAAAGTTGTTGCATTTTTTTGAAAGCACAAGTATTAGCACCAAAAATGCTAGTATTAAAAAGGTCACTTTGCAAGCAGTTCATAACTGAACAAAAATCAGTTACTGCAATATTTCACTAACCTTCAGAAAAGCTGTTAATCTCAATATTCAGGATTCTGCGCAGCAGGGTAAGGTTGAGAAATTAATCCTTTTAAAGTTGAATTTCAACAACTGACAAAGGCATGTGTTAGCTGCATTCTATTTATGGCATTCATCCAAATATCAAATAAAGCTTTCCTGGCTGTGTTTCAGTCATCCCCATTCACAGCTCAAAGAGTACTTTTTATAAATGTAGACAGACAGTATAAATCCTGTGTCTTGTTTGCATCCAATTTTACACATCTTAAAGAGAGAACGACATCTAGTAATCGTCACTTCAAGAAAGAGACCAGTAATGACTTAGTGAAAAGTCTACCCTATGCAGTTGTAATCTGCAGACTAAAACCCTGAGAACTCAAAAGATATTACTAGAAAACCACAGTGGACAAGGCAGAGCAACTAAGGACTGACAACTGCACATGCACGAACATAATAGGGTTCATGCTCTGCTCACGAACTGCTCCGCTGAACCACTGAACACTTTGGCAACATAAAGTCATATGAGTCACTACATATGAGGATTAGTATTTAAAGATGCACATTTCTCTCAACCCAAAATGGGAAAAAAAAAAAGAAATAAAAATAATCAGTCTGTTCACAATACTTTAAGAATTAAAAACAAATAAACCAAATGTTGCCATGATTTTAATCTTCCAGCACACAGGAAACCAAGCTAAGCTTATGTTTGGAAAGAATCCAAATATGATAGGTATGAAAAGTCAATTAAGTAATTCAAACAGCCTCATTTTGTTGTTATATACAGTTGTTACAACAATGGTATTTCTTTATTTTTGATTCTATAATAAACTGAATTTTAAACATAGGTGGTTTTCTCCCTTTCTTCACGTTCTGTCACTACAAAGACTTCATTTCTCAAATGCTCAAAGAAACCCAAATACAGTATGACTGAAGAATATTAATAATAGCTATTTATCAACCACTTTAACATGCTGCTATTGTTTCAAAATCAAAGTTCACCAGAAACATAATCAGGTGCTCCAGCCAGTTATGCTAGTTTCTTACATGCAACGCACCATCCCAAGAGATGGTTCAGAGACACACAGAAGTCCACCTGACCCTCAATTTACTATTGTCTTAGAACAACGTTTCTTAGTCTTCTCGGGTTTGCACAATTTTTTCCGATGAGGTTATTTTTGCCATCTCTCACATTTGCTGTAGAACAAGAAATCCAACACTAGCAATGAAAAGTACATGCACTTTTTTTCGTTTGAGGCTATACCACGATATTTGACCTTGAAGAATAAAAGCATACAGATATTCAGACAGACTTCCAACACATTATAACAATCTCTCAGATTCAGAATTTTGTTATAAACCTGGGCATAGAGGCTATGTTCAGAAGACGTGACATGTCCTAGTAACTCCTAGCATATGTCTAGCACCTTGAGCCCACAAACCATCTTCACACCTCCCACCCTTTACTCATTTTAGTAAGATACTGACATTAAAAGGTATTTTCTTCAGTCGTCCTCAAAACAGAGAGATACTTACATTTCCTACCATCAATTTGGTTTCTACTTATAATTCAACTACTATGTTTGATGATAAACATAATTTTTAAAAACAAACATGAAGTAATGTTTAACAAACAATACTCCTTGGCACAGTTAGAAGAAAGCACTGCTGAAAGCCTGACAACTGTAGCACCATTTCTAATAAACTGACTAATCAGGTACATGAAGTAAATGTGTTGTGTAAAAGTGATGGAGCCTGAGACTCTTGTATCTCACCAGCTTCTCTCTCTGGTATCACAAAAATCACAGATTAGGAGGTGAAACTGCATCAATATTAAAAAACACTGAGTCACGAGAGACGGCCTGGATGCCTCACACACGTTTCAGAGAGTCACAAGGCATCTTGGAGCATGGCACATGAGTCCCAGATTGTCTGCTCAGCTTTCACCAACAGCAGCTACTCTGAACACAGTCATGCTGGAAATCAGAAAAAAAAGAGGAAAGAAAAGAAGATTCTAAGTAAAATCCTTTTAAGTGAGCCTGAATAATACAGCAGAAGCATGTGTTATGGACAGCAGTTGCTCAAAGCTAGGTTTCATCAAGTACAAGGTGCTACAGCTCCATCCCAGGCTCTACATGTACAAGCCTTTTATCCTTTCCAAGGAGCAGCGCTGCTGATGGACACCGAGCCTCCCTCAGACTGCAGATGGAGAGAGACGCAACTGATGAGGTACGCACTCAACCACAGCCAAACCTGTGTGATAAATACTGCACCTGGAAGGAATTCCTCAAGGAAATAAAGATGCCAGTTGTTTGTAAAAACAGGTTTTGAAACCATTAAGCAAGTTCTCCAAATATGTCTACACATGACTCTCGGGAGACAAGTGGGAACCTAAGCCAACCATTTAACAGCACAATGTGGATAAAAGATTCCTTTCTTTACTACAGAGCTAAAACCCCACTGGAATCAGAGGGAGAGGAGCAATGAAAGAATTCAGTAAAACCCTGAATTCAGTACAAATGAAGCCTGGATATTCCTTGGCTCAGGTGCAAAAAGGTATTAATCTTCCCGTATAAATTCTTTTGCTATTGTTATTAATGTAGTGAAATGCCTGCACAGCAAGGAGTACTTAAATTTACTCTAAACAATATAATCCCTTCCTTGCTACCACACCTCCAAAAGTACCTTTTTTACTTAAGTGGCAGCTTAACTTAACCAAATTACTGAAGCTTAAACTGAATCCTTTCAGGCCACAAACCAAAAAAACAAATCATTTCCCCATCTGATTAAAGAGCAACTCCATTCCAGGTGCAGTTCAAGTTTCAAGGTGAGGCAACTGGCCCTGTCTAGAATTCAGATGCCCTAAAACAAAATAAGATTTATTCCCAATTGAACACAGG
Organism: Gallinago jamesoni; assembly: GCA_025769975.1. Classification (NCBI taxonomy): domain Eukaryota; kingdom Metazoa; phylum Chordata; class Aves; order Charadriiformes; family Scolopacidae; genus Gallinago; species Gallinago jamesoni. Next base: position 44,388,656 of record JAOQGH010000062.1, on the reverse strand, counting down.
CTAAGGAAGGGCACCGATCACACTCACACAAACATACTTACAGACAAGAGATGAGTGAAGTTCTTTCTCCATCTCTAACAAATGCAGAGAAGAGTTTAAAACAACTGAACACGCTGAGTATGCCTGGAGCACAAAACTCCAGGAATGCCCAGAAAGTCACTTTCAAAGGAACATACTCTTGAGAAATAAGTGTAATCCCCTTTCTTAAGGGAGCAGCATGGCAGTCACATCTCCCAGTAGGTGGTGAATCTGGTAGGTATCCTCAGCAAAACCACTACCACTATACAAAAATCTCAGTGTACATTTCCTACAGATTTTAGGCAAATAAATGGCTATATTCAAAAGAAAAAATTCTGACTTAATGTCTCAATAAGAAAACAAATGCAACGTAACACTACGCATGAGAATTTCTGATTCAGAAACTCACAAGAGTCCTAACAATAATAAAAGCTGTTCAGCTGTTCCCTAAAATACATTCAGGGACACGAAGATAAAGGGTCTGGAGCATCTCTCACACAAGGAGAGGCTGAGAGAGCTGGGACTCTTCACACTGGAAAAGAGAAGGCTCAGGGGATCTTATGGGTAGAAACACCTGATGGGAGGGAATTAGAGACTTTGTTCAGCAGTGTCCAGTGACAGGACAAGAGGCAGTAGGCACTAGTTAAAACACATTAAGTTCCACTCTAATTATCTTAACCATGAAGGTAACCAAACACTGGTACAGGCTGGCCAGAAAGGTTGGGGAGTCTCCATCTATGAAGACAGTCCCAAAAGGACATGATCCTGGGCAAACTGTTCCACTTGGCCCAGCTTGAGCAGGGGGAGTTGCATTAGATGATCTCAAGAGGCGCCTGCCAACCTCAACAACTGTGTGACTGAAACTGGCACTGCTTCCACAGGTACTCATCCTGCTCCTCTCCTACCCCCTGCACATATGGGACATCTAATTGCTTTCAGAATTTTAACCTAAATCAGATTCCTGGGGTCTGAGCATTTAGTTATGAGATATAACCAAGACCATTAGGAACTGTAATTGTAAGTTCCTCAATAAATCTGCTTCAATAGGTATATATATTCCAACCTAAGTCACCTTTCCCCCCCCAAGGAAAAAAAACATACTCAATTAGACCAGGAGACCTCCTCATTTCTAATCCTAAACTGAAAAAAAAAAGAGTAAACTTTAAATGGAAGACAAGAAATGTTTCTTTACCAAGTCTAAAATTGGACTGTGGAATTTCTTGCTGAATCAAAAAAAAAAAAAAAATTAATCAAGAGTCAAAAAAGAACCAAGTAAGATTCTAGGTACTCCTCTTACACCCCAAATAGTTAAGCATATACACACATACGTACAAAGGAACATGACTGCAAAGGCAGATATACCCGAATTGTGAAACACGGGTTGTTAGTGGGACTCGTGTTACTCCGACATAGATGTGCGGAGCCGCTTGGCACGAGTTCTGCTATGGCCTGCAGCTCAGGAGGAGCCGCTGCCTCCACCAACGCTCCCCGAGGACAAGCACCGAGGGAAGCTGAATGTAATTTTAATGGAGGCAGGTTGTCACTTACAACTCACATCACCCTGCCCCACTTTACAGAGCAGCTTGCATGACCACGATCAGTTAGTAGTCATATTAGTAGGTCATGTTCACTTACGCACAAGGAAACAAACTGTCATAGTTAATAAAAGCTCCTGAACTCTGCAGCTTATTATTTTCCAAACACTCTGCAGCACTACTATCAAAACTAAAAGATTCTTCGGCTGAGTGAATCCATCCAAAACAAAATTAAAAAAAAAAAATCCAGGCCTCTAGACAATGAGAGGCTGAAACAACTGGTTTGTAATGTCAGTTTTTCTGAACGGGAGTGGAACTCCAACAGTTGAAAACTTTTTATTATTGTCTTTAAATCTCTTTCTTTCCCATATGCTTCATCTTGTCCAGGTATTAATACGAACTGCTATCCATCTTCCTTGTGTTTGCTAAACAGCCTGAACTTCACCACAACTCAAAATCTGCTTTCGGCATCAAAACTTTGCATGACTTCGGCATATTGCATTAGTTTTATAAACTTTGTAAGATGACCCGAAATTCTTCCTAATTATTTACAAAGCAACTGCAAAACCTTTCCAACTGCTGGAGGGACAAGTAATCAAGGGGAACTGGAGAATGATTCTTTGGAGCATATTTATGTAAATAGTGAAAACATTCCTCTTAGTCTGGTGTGGTGATATTCTTTTCAGAACTACATGAGTTAATAACATAACGTAACTGATGTTGACCATTTACACTGTAAACACTGCTAAAGCACTGCATGCTTTTGGAAATAACAGTTACTTAAGATTTTTACTATGTGCCCATTAAAATCCAGTGTTACAACACAGTTCAAAGTTAGATCTGAGTGTTCATCTCAGTGAGGTCCCAAAATAATTTCTGTACTTGCTGACGAGAAAGCCAGAACTTGCCTGAATATTCAACCTCATCAGTTTACTCTTTACATAAGCACAGAGAAGATAATAAAGGCGATAAATTGCATTGAGATGACCACATACCTTACTTCACCTGCACTTTGGCCGCTCATCACCTTCTGCTAGGGTTTACCAGCACATCTAAACTTCAAAAAGAGTTCAGGCCATTGCCTTTTTGTATAAAAGAAAGCATTACTTCTCTTTCATTTTCTCCAACACAAAAGAAGTACATTTCCACATAAAACTAAGTCATCAGTGTACCGCTGCCAAAAATCAGACCGAGGCTGTGCCTGACAACCATTTTTAATCAAGACACCCAAACAAAAGGTAACTATTCTGTCAAAACTTGCAAATAAAGATCAGATGTTTTATAAAAATTGAAAAATCTTAACCCACAAGCTGGGAAACACAAAAAATTTACTTCTTGACTACACTAAACAGCAGTATCCAATGGATTCCCCTTATGAGCAGCTATAATGGATGTCAAATATGCAGGTCCCAAACTAACTGAAGCACAAGTACTCTTGGCTCCTAATTTTTTAATATTCTAAAGATTCTCAGATCTCTATTACAGCAAGTGTCAAAACTGCATAAAGAACTTGCCAGAGCAACACAATGTATAAGGGATGCCAAATGGCTTAACCACACATCAAAGAATAATGCGATGAGCCAGAAAAAGAAAGACTAAGGTGGGTAGAAAGCAAATACTGGGAAAGAGTGTCTTCCTCTAAAAGCATGCTCGCAGTCAGAAATATCCACACAATAACTTGGTACGGCCTTCCAACCTCTGGGTCCCTGAGAACCCTCCAACATTAAAGGATGTCATAAAACATACCCATTTGACTTTGCAAGTGGAACAAATCTGAAACCAACACATCTGATCATAGGGAACCACACATTTCCAGCCTGCAGGTGCAGCAGCCCCAGCTGACAAAGCACCAGAGCCCATTTCCTTGTGAAATGGATCACTGCAACACTTGCAGTGCTCATGCCGAGATCTCACAAAATCAAGTCCAATTCAAGCTCCTTATTGCAATATTCAAATCCTTCCACAGGACTGAAATATTTTCTCTCCAATTACAACTTCTTTGCATATCTAAATTTAAACGGGACAAGAGAATTGGGCAATGTATGGAGATTCTCTAAGAGAAAAACAAAAAAATCTACAACTTCCATAACTAAGTATCCAAATCAGTAAAATTGACAATGAAAAAAAAAATATAACTAGTCTTAGAACTAAATAAAAGGCTTACTTAATTCCTCTCAATTGCCACTACTCCTTGATCCACACCACACCAAGATACAAACAGGCAGCAACCGAGAACCTAGAGCAGAAACAATCTCACACTCTTCCATCCACACCTGCAGCAGGGGAGGTGCCCGGTGTCCTGCCCAGCTTCCCAAGCTCCAGAAATTATGCCCTCACTTATCCCCAAGAAACCAGCCCAGGCACAAAGCCTGGCTTTCGTGGTCTCGGCACAAAAGTACAGGCACAGCAAATGCAACAGAAGGCACAACGTGAGTAGGATTTCTTTCTGTAGCATAGCCAGTTTAGCAGTTCTACCTCATGTTATCCCCTCCACCATTTAATCCTAGTCCTTGATTACCCCCCTTTCTTGTCTTGACACCACTACTTGTGCAGCTGCACAGCAAACTAGACCGGCGAGCAGAAAAAAGTTGGAAAATCCTATCAAAAGTACAGCATTATAGATTGTTTTTCCAATCCCATTCATCTTGCAGCCACAAAAAACAATTGTGCTGGCACAATTCAGAGGACAGTACATGGGCAAGAACAGAGAGCAGGAAGAAGGGTCTGTTTAAACATCTCCGTCACTGGAATATTCAAATTACAGCGTGAAAAGCTGGGAATTCAAAATCCTCCTCCCTACCCCCAGCACCACACATCTTGCAGCAACATATTCCATGGTTTTGTTTTTCAAGCCAATAAACTAGCAAGATTCAAAGTAGAAATGGACATCTCCAAGGCTGACACAGAATTTTAGGAACTTTGGTATAATCCATTTCAGTTGACTTTAGTCAGAATGTCCTGGGGGCAGCTGGAAAAGCTGCAACAGGCTGATGGATGCAGTCCGACCCTCATACAGCACTCAACACCGCTTGTCCAGCACAGCACCTACTATGAGCTACAAAAAGAAGCAAGGTAATATACAAAAAAAAGCTAAGTATTATTTCTACGCCTAAGAACTGCTAGTACTAGTTCTAAAGTTCAAAACTAAAAGCAGGTTCTTAGTATTTTCATAAAGCATTTGTTCTATTCCTCTTCAGTAATACAGTCACCGTCTTACTAGAGTTATCCCTTTCTTGGATCACGGAAAGAAAAAAGTTCTAGTAGGGGAAAAAAATTACCAAAACCCACATGTTGTATCAACAATTCTCAGTGAACACAAGTAGATTACTGTCACTTAACATTTAAGTATAGAGGAAAATTGAGGTTTGACTATATGACATTTTTAGGGAAAAAGAGCTATTTAGGAGACTACAAACATTTCTTCTTGTTGCTTCAAAGTTCCAGGAAGTCTCACAGTTTTACAGTTACTCAGCTGTGTAAAGCAAAATGTAATAAAAAGTTCTGATCATACCTGCAGTGCAAAAGTGCAACCTTGTTACTACACACATTGTTACTTTTTAATTGTTTAAATGAATGTATCAGCTAAATCAATGACACATTTAATCAGTTCAGATTTAGTCCCTGACATCTGATGAACTACTTTAATCAGTTTTTCACTTCTACCTGTTTACAATGAATAGCTATATTTTGCTATATTTCAATGTTGCATATGATATTCAGCCACAGAACAACTAGCCTCAAGGTTTTAGGTTTTATGCTCCAGTGATTTTTCTACTACATTACTAATTCGTATGCACATTTGGGTTGTTTTATTTTAAAAAGGACAGCATGTTATGTAAAGATGGGAAGTAAACCTATTACATTCTAAACGTTTTCAGAAATCAAAAATGCATACAATTTTGAGTATCTCTATTATCTTCTTATTAGGAGATACCATCCTTCTACAATGGTTACAAAGCATATACCTTTTTAAATATTGATTATACATAAGACAGGTTTTCATCCTTAGCACCAGTTAGTTCCTCAGGAGCTGCAGGGATGAGCTTCAGCAACGGGCCTTGGAATCAACGCTTTGCACTTCTTTTATTTTTAACAACTCTAACTGTTAAACTATTATACACTATAAACTATTAGACTGTTAAACAGCTATAACATTCCAGAGGCCTGCAACTTAAGTACAGTTTCGCTATCATTTTAATCCAATATAAGCTGGCACTGCTGCTGAAAGAAATAGTCCCACCCTTCCATACTGCTAGTTTTCACATGTCCTTTCCTTGAGTCAGCACAAGCCATTCACCAAGACCCACAGCAAACATGGCCAGGATACTCACCTGGTTAAAAATCAACATTTCTCTTCCCCTTTTCCTTTTTTTTTTTTTTGTTGTGGGGCAGGGTGAGAAGGAAGAAGGGAAAAACTAAGTTAATTTTAACAAGATCGGTTCCCCAGTTCAGTTCACTGCATGGCCACATAAGCGTTGGCATGAGCGGAGCAGCAAGGAAAAGAGAGGACAAGACTGAATTCCCACTTGCTGAGTGAAAGCATACTGGCTGGACCTGCTCATGAAACCACACCGAGGAGAGTAAAAACTGGAAGATAAAATATTTAGATACTCAAATAAAAAATACTCTCTTTCCCAAGCTATGCATAAACTAAAAGAAATAACTCAAAGGAATTATCAGATCAAATTCTAAATTAATGGCTCCCTCTTTGTCTGTATTGCCATTGCACCTCAGGACAGTGTGCTTTTGGAAGTTTGGCTTAACATTTTCAAAGGAAAATGAAAACAAAAATCTTAATCAAAATAGCAGTGCAAGCCAAAACTTTAACACGTAGCACAGAGAAAGACAACATAACTCAGTCTTTGCAGAGAATGGGACAAACTATAACATAAAAAATTGCACTAACAGAAGTTACATCTTGATTGACTGGGTTTTCAGATATAATTTCACTTTTAGAAACAGGCAAGTACATTTTAATCAGCACACTAATAGTCTTCCACTTTAATTTCCATAAACTGAAGTCTGTATGTTTGAAAATCTTGTTACTACCAAGACCACCCCAATCTTGAAGTTTCTCTCACTTTCATAATCTTTTTATTTCCAAAACACCACAGTGATCATCACTGACAAACTTACAAGACTGGTATCATTAAACCACAACTATCCTGACGCGCAGACAGGAATGCAATTCAGAGGAAAAGTTACTGGCCCCAATTCAATCTGAAAGCTGGATTCCAAACTGCAGGGTGGCTGTATTTCTAAAAGGAGAGCAATTATGAGAAACTACATGCTCCTAACACACCCTCATCACAAATGCATATTTGTGGCTTTCTCACTGTGTTCAGACCTTTCCCTTTATCTCATCAGTTGTATTCATACTCTGATCCAGAGGATATCTCCATGGGATAAGTTTATCCACATCTATCTATCTAGGAAAAAAAAAAAAAAACCACAACACACCGAAGTGTGTTCCGACTAATCAGATAACCACAACAGATAACCTTTTCTTAAGTCCAGCTAAAAACCATAGTAATATATCACAGCAAAGAGGATCACTAAATTATTCATTCTGTAAAACTATATTCATGTTGTAAATCTTAATTTAAATTAAATTGCATTTCAATTTCACTATCTCCTTTATCTTTTATTATGACAGAATATGAAAAGCAAGTCTTGCTTTAACCTCTTTATAACCATTCACTGCCTTATACACCTCTACCACCTCGTTTGAATCAAGTAGCTCACTATGGTCTCTCCTAAGCATCATACGTCCTTCTCTGGAGCCCTTCTAGCTCTGAACCCATATCAATGTCACCAGAAGTAAGAACACAATCTTGATTAATCAGTGTGAGATCCTTTTCCTACCTTAAACAGACACTCAAACATTCCATTAAAAAAAAAAAAAAACACCAAAAAATTTCATGAACTCACCAATCTCAGTGTGAATTCTCAAGTTCTGCTCAAATAAGGACGAGCCCTTTAAGAAAGTTTGCAACTTATATGGAACCTTCTTATTTTAAATGTTTTACAGATTACTTTAACAGTGCACACTTTTCAAATTTCTGGTACAAAAAATGGTAATTTGCATGGGGTTTTATCACCTGTATTTTTTAATTAGAGCTGCCCTGTCTCAAAATACTCTTTCCCTTCTATTGTTCTCATTAGGACTGAAACCAACTAGTATATGTGTGTCTTAGACAACACCAGAGCCTTAAATCCCTGTAGTAACATCTTTTAAAAAATTGCAAACTGTTACACACTGGTGATAACTTTAAGATCTCTAAACAGTGAGACAATGACTTAGAGCAGCTTGAGAGTTTTAAAGATGTGATTTGATTTGTTAAAATCTTTTTATTTCTTTTAGCTTCAGCCCTAGCAACACACAACTCAGAGTTAATGACCATTACAATCAGTTCCAAAAACTCTTAAAAAGTTTAAACTTTCCTGTAACAATATTAAAAGCTGATTACCTTCACTTAGGGGTAATAAATGACTTTCCATGTATTTTGTCATACACCCCCAAAATTGCTTCCCCCCTCCTGCTGTACTATGGGGGGATATGTTTAACAAACTATTAGTGGTGACTTCCAAGTCTTTTACAGAAGAGACTACGAGTTAAGAACTCGCATTTCTCCTGATACACTCAGCCTTATTACTGTGCACTTGTCAAGACTAAAATTCAGCTATTATGAAAACAGGGTTCCGTTCGTTTGCTTTCAACGTTCTCAACATTCTCTCTTCGTCTCCACTTCCCACGTATAAGCGATGCCGTGTGTCGTCCCGTCACCCCCCCCCGTCCCGTCACCCCCCCCCCGGGGGTGAAGCTCACCCCCGGAGATGCTCTCACCTCCCCGGCACCGTCACCCGCTGCTTCTTGGGCTCTTTGCCCATTTCTACCCCAAATCAGAACCTTCACCTTCTCTCCGAAGCTGCTTCTTCCACCCAAACCCTTTCCCCCCCCGAAAGTTAACGAATGGGTTTTCAGGAAAATCACCAGACAGCCGTATTCCCGGTGCCCCGTTACTCCGTGCTCCCAACTCCCGGCTGAGGGAAGCGTTCACCACCATTTCCCCCCCCCCCCGGGGGGCTGCGCCGGGGCTCGGCCCGCATCCCTGCGGATGCGAGATAAACAGGGCGGCGAGCGGGCCCGCGGCCGCATTCCCGGCCCGACACCGGCAGGGAGGAATGGATGGAGCGATGGATGGATGGATGGAGCGATGGAGGCTTGCGGCGGGGCTGCGCAGCCCCCCGTCGCGGTGCCGCTCCCCCGGGGGGCCGCCGCCGCCGCCGGGCCCCGCAGCGCAGGAACCTGTCGGGACACATTCTTGAGGCCGCGGCGGCCGGGCCAGGAATGCGGCCGGGGGAGCCGGGCTCGGCCCCAGCGCCGACCGCGGGGGCCCCTCGCGGCGGGGGCCACGGCGGCCCGAGCATCCCGACAGGCCCGGCGACGGGAGGGGGCCCTCCGGGCGGGCGAAGCTCTCCGTCGGCCCCGGGAGGAGGATGGGGGGGGGCGGCCTGAGGCGCGGGCCCGGCCGTTAGCGACGGTTAACGGCGAGGGAACGGCTTCCCCCCCCCCCCTCTTATCAACCCCCCTCCCGCCCCGGCACGGCCCCGCCTCCCCGGCCCGGTGCCACACTCACCCTTGGAGTAGAGGGACTTGGGGGACTCGAGGTCGAGGTCGGCGCTGAGCAGAGAGATGAAGTCCGAGGGCATCGCAGCTCCGCGGCCCGGCAGGGGCGAGGGGGGCGGCGGGAGGAGGGGGGGGCCGGGCCGGGAGGGGGGAGCTGCTGCCTCCGCCGCCCCGGGGTGGGGAGGGGAGACACCGGCAGGCGAGAGCGCGGCGCTCCGCACGTCGGGACCGCGAATCGGGCTAGGTCGGGCCAGACCGGGCGGGAGGGGGCTCCGCTCGCCGTCGGGGACCGGGCACCACCACCCGCCGCCGCCGCTGACAGGAACCGGCTGCTGCCAACGGAACGCGCCCGACCGCCCCCTCCGTTACCCCTCTGCGCCTGCGCGGGCGCCGGGGAGGGGGGCGCAGACAAGGAACCCCAGCGCCGCCGGCCCGCGCATGCGTCCCGGCGGGCGGGGAGACGCGACGACGGAACAGCGCACCGGCCGGGCCCTGCGCGCTTGCGCCGTGGGGCCCACGGCCGCCCCGCCCCGGCCGCCGCCGCCAGGGCCGCAAGGCGCATGCGGGAGGGGGCGAAGGGCGGAAGAGCCGCCGCCGTGGTGGAGGGGGGTGCGGAAACGTCTAGAACGGCGGGGTGGCCTCTGAGGGAGTCCTGGGGCTGAGGGGAGGGGGGGGCCGAGCTGAGGTCGCTGACGGCAGGGGCAGGTGGGGTGTGAGGCGAGGGGCAGCTGCGAGAGAGGCCCCAAAGGCCTGAGGGAGAACGTTTTGCTGACAGGCTTGTCCCCTCCCAAAGTGCAGCCGGGGCGCAGTGGTGGCCCCTGGGTGGCCATGGGCGAGTGTTCGGCGCTGCCTTCCTCGCCTGGTGTGGGGAGAAGCGAGGGGCGCACAACGGGTGGTTATGGGGCAGCAGCCGTCACACCTCCATCCCTGCTGCCTGCCAGCGGTTTGCCCACCCTGGGTTCCCTGCCATTGAAACTGACGATGGAGGGGGTCTGTGGTCCAGTCAGACTCCTCTTTATGTTGTCCCAAATGAAGGTGCCGGTATTTCTGACTAAATAAAATGGAAGTGTGGAAAGAGCGTTACCTGTGCGTTTTAGTTAGGTGAAACAAAGATGGCATACACCTTAAGAAAACGAAGTACCCTGGATTTGGGTAAACTGGAGAACATAACTGCTAAAAAGTTGAGGAGGTGAGGGAGTTTGGGACCCCTTTCCGTGCCTAAGAAGGCATAAGAAAGGGGAGGCGATTTAAAATTACGCAGATTTAAAATTACTTTTCCAAGGTGGCAAAAACCTGCTTTGGAAATGAGGAGGGGATGGGAGAGCGGGAGGGCTCACCATGTGGGTGAATGGAGGTGCCAGGGGAATGCTTAAGCTGTGAAAAATGGAGGCGGAAGGAGCTGTGAACAGCTGAGCATACCTCCGGGTCGGCAGAGGGTCCGGTTTCCCCCCAGGGACTGTGTCACTGAAGGGTTGGCTCCCGTCCCTCCTGCAGCCAGCTCCTGCGCCCGTCCGCTCTCAGATGCCGGCAAAATTGTTCTCCAGAAACACCTGGCAGCTTCCAGAAACTCACCATAACCCCACCAGCCAGGACAGCGGTGCACAGGAGGGTTTCCATCCTCCATCCACTGCTGCTGGTCGGTTGGTCACCATGGGACAGCCTCCTCTTCCATGTCTTCACCAGATCATAGAATCATAGAATGCTTAGAGTTGAAAGGACGCCCCTGCTACAGGCAGGGACACCTCCCACCAGACCAGGTTGCTCAAAGCCCCGTCCAGCCTGGCCTTGAACACCTCCAGGGATGGGGCAGCCACAGCTTCTCTGGGCAACCTGTTCCAGCACCTCACCACCCTCACAGCACAGAATTTCTTCCTGATATCTAATCTAAATCTCCCCTCTTCCATTTAAAACTGTTACCCCTTGTCCTGTCACTGCACTCCCTGACACAGAGTCCCTCCCCAGCTCTCCTGTAGCTCCCTTCAGATACTGGAAGGCTGCTATGAGGTCTCCCCGGAGTCTTCTCTTCTCCAGGCTGAACAACCCCAGCTCTCTCAGTGATGTTTCAGGATGCTCAGCAGCGTTCACTCATACAGCAAAAAAAAACACCATACAATTTTCACTAAGTGTGTTGGTTTTATCATGTCTACAGAGCAGAGGGTCTCTGAGACTGAACCAAAGGCAAGGCAAGGTTTGGTTTTGTTTTTTTCTTTCTTCACCATGAGTACAATCACCCCTGGGAACCGTTCTGGCCGCTTGCGTGCTGCCATGTGAAACAAGAACTCAAACACTGGAACCTGATGATCTCTAAGGTCCCTTCCAACTCCAACCATTCTATGATTCTAAGAGCGGCACTCACGCGTTTTGCTCAGAATAGGCTGTGGAGGTCTTCTGGGCACATCCTCAGCTGTGTGCTGCTGCCAGGAGGGATGTGCTGCTGCCTTTCAGAAGCACCAAGCGAAGTTCCCAGATTCCTTGTGCCTTGTGCCCAGAGCTCGCCCTGGCCTTTTCCTCCACTCTTGTAGCTCCTGTGCCAAGTGGAGCGGGCAGACAGCATCACGTGAGGACGTTGTTCATTTGCTTCAAGCCAGCCATGGCTGTCCTCCCGAGTTAAAAATCTTCCAAAGGGTTTCGCGGTAATCACTGCGCTGTCACTCGGCTGGCAGGTAACGTTTCCTTGTGGCAACCCAGACGTCTGCTTCGCATTTTCTTCATTCATGGCAACGGCAAGGAGGGGTTTCCAAGTTCCAGAGGGCCATGTGCTGCTGCTGAGTTCTGTAAGCCCAACTTTGGCCAAATTCACTGAAAGGAGATGAGGAGCACCCAGATAGCAGTCCTTTTGGAGAGATCGTTCTGGAAATGTTACCAGAGCAAAAATAACCTTTTGTTAATGCAGCAAAGGGAAGCAATGTAAGGCAGACCTGGAATTAGAGCCGAAGGCGTTTAATGGACAGTTTTGTGGTCTATTAGCCGCTGAGAAACTGTATGTGTTTTGAGCGGTCTGTAGGGGTGAGGAGATGGTACGTGTACTCTCTGAAAGTAGGTGACTCCCTGAGAACAAGTGCAGTTCCTGACTGGGGGCAGTGGGAAGCTGGGGTGGGCAGCACGCTGCTTTGGAAAGGGGGAGGGATGGCTGATGGGAGGTAAGTTGGGAGTCCTTAGTGGAGGATCGTGGGCGCAATAAGCTTTGTGTATCACCCAGGGCACTCACACGCTGCCTTGAACTTGCTGCCACTTGTTTGTTGTCCTGAAAAGACATCGGTTTGTTCCCATGCACGAGAACTGGGAAATGGCTGTGAACTGCAGGCAGCAAAGGTGCCAGGACCACTCTGCCCGTGGAAACAGCAGTGGGTGAAGGAGCTCTGCCAGGAGGCACCAGCGCCGCTTTTCTGCATGGTTTGAAAATGGCACTCTGTCTCTCCCGTGCCGAATCTTGGGCTTTTTCTTTAACATTCAAACCCCAGTTGCTGTCCCTGGGTATCCTCCCATGGCAGCGAGGCACAGTTCATATGGCAGAGGCAGAGGGTGGGCTGCAAGGTGCTCTGATGTGTTTCAGGTCACATCTTCTTGTGTGACCTGACAAATTTAGCTGCCAGCAGCCAAACAGCTCTACCATCACCACACCTCGCAAACCACAGACCAGCACAGACCAAGTTCAGTGTGTTGAGTGCTGCGGCTGAGCCGATTTCATGGTTCTTGTAGCTGTGAGGGGGGACCACTGCTGCTCCCACCACCCGCTGCTACAGCACAACATGCTTCTCCTGACGGATGCTGCAGCCACATCTTCAAGCCATTTTTGCTGGCTCCACTGGTTTTCCAACAAGTGCATCCACGGAAGCACCTCAGCAGAAGCCGATGCAGTGGGCACAGAGTCCAGCGGTAGGGCAGGGGCAGCCCTGTGACAGCCACAGCTGTGTCACCACATTGCTGCAGCGGTGACGGGGAGACAGTCTATAACCATAGAAAGAGGTAGTTGTACCCTTAACCACATGCTTCACCCTTTCCATGCCCGGCACTCAAGCTCCATCAGGCCCATGGTGAGTGGTGGTAATCAAGTAGTCTGTCTACTTCTTTTATGGTGAGGTTATTCTGCAGTGGGGTCAGTTTCCCAGCTGGAGTCCATCCTGCTCAACACGGGACAGATCATGTGGTGAAGGGATGAGACCTGCTCAGGACAGATGAGCACAGCTCAGCTCAGCGTGACTGCAGGACCACAGCCCGTCTGAACTGTTGGGCTACCTAAGAACAGGACAACGAAGCAAAGCCATTTGCCAAAGATAGCAACGATGATTGAAATAAGGTAAAACACCAGCTATAAATACAAGAAAGAAAGAATTTCAAAGCATGAGTCCAAAGGCATTATTTAGCTGAGCTGCACCAGGACCTTGTATAGTTGTGAGAGCGCGCAGGAGGAAAGAGGAGAGCTGAATATACACAGCACTGTGCAAACTGGCGGGCTCAGATTATATGGCCGTAGAATTAAAAGGATTAGCTGATAAATTTACTGAACAACTGGCAATTATTTTTATGATGGGAAGTTTAGAGAGGGGAAGAAAAAAACATGTAGCAGTCGTATCCAGAAGAGTTGAAGGGAAAGATCCCCACTTTGGCAATCCCATCCCTGCCAGCCCTGGGAGGGAAGAGGAGTTCATCTGTGCCAGGCGAGGGCTGCCCTGCCCAGTGAGGGAGGAATGCCTTTCCCTTGAGAAGAGAAAGAGCTATTCCTGCGCTGGCACTATGAAATCAAACCATTTGGGAAGAATCCAGGGGGAAAAAAAATGTAAGACACTTCTATAATCACCTCCTGCCTATGTTACAAGGGAAACAAAGACTTTCTGAGATGGTGCTACTAACAGGTGGTCTATGGCAGAGAAGAAAAACAGATCTTACCCCTGAAAAGGGAGCTATGAGAGACGGAGAGATCAGGGATGGAGCTCCACTGCCTTTGAGGGACAAAGGAATTCATCACCAGCCAGCAGGACTGGCCAGTGCCGAAATCGCCGATGCTGCCGGCACAGGAGCAGCAGCTACGTGACTGTGGAGGACTCACTGCAGCAGGGACAGGTCACCCCATGGCCAATTGACTGTTTTAATTGCAAATACAGTTGCAGGTGGCACAAGAACATTCTCTTTACGTTCGAGACCCATGCAAAGTGCCTCTGCCCAACTGCAGCAAGCTGTGTTCATATCCAGAGCCAGCTTCTGCTGCCCAGTGGTCCTGCAGCCACCGAGGCATTATCCTGAGCTGCCTAAGGCAGGTGAGCCCAGGCAGGACACGAAGCGGTGGGAAGACCACCGTCAGGCAGAGCTCCTGAGTGACAGTGTGTCCTCAGGACTGATTTCACACCCAAAACCGGGGTAAATGTATCTGGAATTGGCGAAAGTAACAAGAGCAAACCGCAAGCCATGACCTCCTCCTGCGTTCCCCATGAAAGCTCGCAGGTCCCATCCAGCCGTGTCTGGAGCCAGTTGGCTCAGGGAGGGCTTTTGGCTGTGAAGAGCCTTGCAGAGTCCCGGGAAGGGCAGAGCTGGTAGAGCACAAATGACAGCACAGAATGCAGGTAATAGTGGAGAAAAAGGGAATCTCCGTCCTCTGTGGAGTGAGCAGTAACAGTGTGGCTGTTCAGTCCCCAACTGTGGCTCATCCAGCCTGGGGTAACCTTCTAAAGATCACGATAACAGCTGGAAAGGAGAGAGGCTGGGGATGGCACGCTCGGAGACAGGCTCCGGTGCTCCCTGGCACTCCGAGAGCTGTATGCTATCACCAGAGAGGGGGAGGTGATGGGCGAAGGCCAAATTTGAAGAAAGAATTGATAATCTGCTCTTTGGGAGGAGAGGGCAGCCCCATACAATTAGATTTTTTAATGACTGAATACGATTAGTCCAGGGTGCGGCGTGGAGCAGTGCCTAGCAGTGGGACTCGGGGAAATAACCGCATCACGGCAGGTTAGCAAAACACAAATACGAGGTTTATTAGAGTGCAGTTGGAGCCATAAACTCCTTTTGTGGACCCCGGACCCCAGCACGTGAAAAACCCGTGTGGAGCACGCAGCGCAGGTGCTGCCAGGAAAGATGGGACCGTCCCTCCTTATCTTACAGTTTTGAAACCCAGCTTGAGTTACAAGATGTTGAAAGGGGCAAAGAAGCAAAAAGATGAGGCGCAGGCAGGTGAACGTAAATACTTCACAAGCCAGAGTGCAGGAGGTTGTTCAGGACATTACACACACCTGACTTTGACACACTGACCTGGGATATAGATTTATGCCAAGGCAATAAAAGCTGTCACATTAAGCAGAGCTGCTGAGCAACCACCCGTCCAGCCTACCAAGTGACACCACTCCTGTGCCTTTGACAAACCTCAAGACAAGCGGTTATTCTGGGTGGTGTGCCATGGGAAAACATGACAAACAAAATTCCAGTTGCTCCTACCCCGGGGTGCACCAGGGAAAGGTCTTGCAGCTGCAGCAGGCGGTGGCTGGAGGACCCTGTGGCACATATGGCACTGATTGCGCTGGCCAGGGGATGCCATGAAGTAGCACAGTAATTGTGCCGTGTCTCAGATTGCCAGTGAATAGCAGCGATTACAGGATTATTTTTTTACTTACAGTGGACATGCCTTTTCACTGAATCACAGGGACTTTTTAGGCTGGCTGGAGAAGCCCAGCACCAAACAGTTGCTAGTGATGATAGGTCTGTAACCATCAGCCAGGGAAAGGAAAGCTGCTTACACTTCACAAGACAGAGAAAAGTTTCACATGAACATGATGAATCTGGTAAAGCAAGGCAAGAGAGAGGTTTATCTTTACCAGTGAATCTCGGTCAGGACCTCCCTTGACTCGCCCAAGATCTGGGTGAGGTTTAAGCTACAAGAGCATCTACAAAGTTTAATCAAATATCTTTCTCCTGGGTGTTCTCAGCAGCCCCAGGCCACACACTTCACATCATGCTGGGTTGCTGTGCAGGCAGCAACAAAACCCAGATTGTATTCACTGTCCAGGAGAATTAGGGGAACAGTGTAGGAGGGACTTGTAGCAGCTACCCTTCAGGGTGGCTGAAGGTCACCCAGGGTCTGGCACAGCCCAGCTGTTTGGTACCAAACCCCAAAAATCAGCATGGGACTGAGTCCTCTGGCCCCATGGTTGGTACTGAGCTCTGGGTCTTGATCACAAATCAAGCTGGAGAGGCTTAGATGCTAAAGGTGGTTGTAGATGAATGACCACTGAGCTTGTTATGCATTTTTCATCACTTTTATGATTTTTGAACATTTTGTGCCATTCGCTGTGGATAGACATCCAGTTTCAATGGCAGGCCGAGGCAGGTTTGCTGGGGGATTCTTTAAACAAGCTCTGTAGATCCTTTTCAAATGTCAGCTTGGCTGATGGGCAAAAACTTTAATGTCCTGAAAGGGCAAACTCCAACGATGCCTGTGGTGGAAAGAGTGAGCAGGATCTGAACTGTGGCAGTGATACAAACAGTGGAACCTAAAATAACACGGTAAAGGAAATCTGTGCCCTGTTTGGGAGCGGGAGGGAACGCAGCTGGGGGAGTTATGCAGCTGTCACGGGGTTTTCCAGTCACTGCAGCAGAGGTTTAGAAGAAGGTGGGCACCATTTGGGATTCTGCCTTTTGGGGAACTGCTGGTCCCTAAAGCTTGGAACAGGTTCCCACATCTGCTCTGTTTGACGTGTTTTTCCCTGGAGCTTGCACTGGTGGCCGCTGCTTGGCCGGCGGAGGGAGAACCTCATCCAGTCAGGGATCTGCAGGAACCAGGGAGCAGCATCGCACGGCTGGGGACGTGCCTGGGGTGACACCTCAATGAGTCTGTGAACGTCTCACTCGCACGCCTGTGAAACATGGCAACACGTTCTGCACGTATCTTGATTTTGCAGTGATAATGTATGGAATAAATGTAACTAAAATACACAAAAATCCTAACCAATTAATTGCCAGACACTGAAACAGGAGACTTCCCATTAAAAGTTATGTGTTCTGTGTAATTAAGGTATTTTCTCTTTTCATAATGAAGTTCATTTCCCTGCATAAGCAGTTGGATAGCAGCAGGCGTGAGGGGGGAAGGAGTCTAAACCAGGATCATGGAGATAAATTAGCAGGTTCATGCGTAATATTGCTAACCCCATTTGCAATTTCTAAGCCCCATGTAGGTGTTTTATTTTCTAACTGTGTTAGAAAGATCTGTCAGAAAATAATTAGGCTCTGTCAACAGTTCCCCTATTCCCAGATTACTGCTTCCTGACTCATTAGAGCTGCTGAGGTTGGCAGGAAACTTGTTTTATAGTAATTTCTGTTAGCGGTGTCCCTGGAGAAGAGACAACACCGAGAGTGTGACACCGGCGTTAACTTCGTCCTCGTGATGGAGGCACGGGGCAGCCAGGAGCTGTCAGGATTGTCACACGGTGGTTACTGCTGGCACGAGAAGTCAGCACCTTTATATCCCTGAGCTGGAGCTAGGGACTGGCCGGCCGGGGATCCCGGGCTGCGCGGCTGATGGCTGGGCAAGGTTCGATTTTAAGGTCTAGGAAGTGGTGTGCACAATTGGCTAATTTCCTGAGTATTTGGCTGGTTCGTAAGGGTTTTTAAAAAGAGAAAAAAGGGGCTTTTAAAAACCCATTAAAGAGATGGGTCTTCCCATTCCACCCCAGGCATAAAGCCACAGCAGCATCCCCATCTTTGTCTCTGCGTGGGGCAGCCGTGGTCTGTAAACACAAGTTGGCTGCGTCAGGAGGCACCTCGCTTTCTGGTAGCCCCACATGGC
Source organism: Gallinago jamesoni (assembly GCA_025769975.1). Classification (NCBI taxonomy): domain Eukaryota; kingdom Metazoa; phylum Chordata; class Aves; order Charadriiformes; family Scolopacidae; genus Gallinago; species Gallinago jamesoni. Next base: position 44,370,703 of record JAOQGH010000062.1, on the reverse strand, counting down.
TGGCTGGCTGCCCGTTGGCAGTAGGGCAAGCATCCAGCTGAGCACGTCCCAGGGCAGGAGTTTGTTCCCTATAGTTCTCTGCCCCTTATTCTCCCCATCCCACAAGTACTAGATCATTAGATAAAACCCAGTATTCAACTTGTAACAATACTAAGGCTGCTGTGTCGTCGATGCTATTAGAGGGTATTTTTAAAGCTGCAGTGTTTACCCTTTGGCATTTATATTTAATTGTAGAAAATATTTGTATCAGTTTCCACTGATTTTTTCTCTTTAAAAATGTAACTATTTTACATTTAGGCCAGCCTAACACCCCAAAATGGATATTTTTACCATTAGAATAATACTCAATATGCTGCGCTTTTTCCTCATGTTTTGTAAGATATTTCTGAAAGGACTTTTCAAAGGCTGTGGTCACTAGGACAATAGAAGAGGACAACACAAAAGGTAGTGTTGCGTTCAGTGGTAGGCTAATGCTAATGAACACAAAATGTTGTCTGTATAGGACAGGAACGGTGTCGTGTACCCATTCACAGGTAATGGTGACATGCAGTTCCATAGCAGGTCACAAGCTTAAAAACTGGTGAGTTTCTAAATTATTGCCCTATTAGTTGGAAACAGCAAAGGAGAAAACACAACTGGCACTCACAAGGTGGCTGGGGCTGTCAGTGCGGGGTTTTCGTTAGACAGCCTGGGTAGGATGTGGTGGGCAATGTAACTCCCACACTGATGGAATATTTCAGGGTCTAAGGCTCTGAGAAACCTTGGGATGTTTTGTGTGCATTTATGGTCACAAAGGATTCATTCCAGCTGCAGCAGCTGCAGGGGGTGACTACAAGGGAAATCAGAGCCTAGTTCATAAGTGGAAGACAAATACTTTTTTTTTCTTTTATTTATCACAGTGAATGCTAAGGTTACACTCCACAAACATGTAGGAGGAAGAGAACAGGTATAAATGAAAGGCCAATAATGACACAAGACCTGTACGTATGAACTGGTGCCAGGTACACTGCGGCTGGGAATTAGGAGAGTTTCTGATCATCATAAAACGGATGGTGGGAGCACAGGAGAGTGAACCAAAAGGCGGTGTGATTAATTTAATACCACAGTTAACGATGAGTAAGTTGTTAGTTGATTCTAATGACCTCCAAGATCTTCTGCATCTCTGCATTCCCATGCCCCAACTCTGCCCCTCTGCAGCCAGGGAAGGCAGAGCTTGGGCACAGACCTGGGCCAGGGCTGGCACTGGCTGCTGGGCTCTGAGCTCCTGCACAGAGAGGGCAGCAAGCCCCGGGGCTGCCGGGAAGGACGGGTCCTGTGGAGCACAGGACAGCACAGATTTGCCATGCCTTTTGAAAATCTTAGCACAATGCTTGAGGTCACCTTCATTAATCAAGCAAAAGAAAGTGTTTCTTGGTCTAAATATGCGCAGGATATGTCCTCTCCTGTTACAGACAGAGTGCTCGTTTTTGGGTGCTGAGGAAGAGAGAGCAATTTGAGTTGATCCAGTAAAAACAAATTTATTTTGTTTCAGTTGAAAGCTTTAATAATTGAATCCATCTATTAAGAATATTTCCCAATTTCTGAGGAGTTTATTATGTTTATCAAAATGATTTGGGTTTACCTCTCCCTCTCCTGCAGGCTGTGAGGAACACGCTCTCGGTTTGCACAGCGCTGTCACCTGTATCGCAGCAGCACAGAAACATCACCTGGATTTATTCGGTGATAAATAAATCACCGAATAAACTCCCCATCCTCCAGCTACAACTGCACAGAGCTCATCGTGGAAGGAACAAAGCTCCGACACGTGTGCTTGACTTCTAGCCACCAATTTACTAATTAACAACATCCCAACATAAGTTTCCAACGATTTTCCCATTACTGCAGCATCACGTTCTGACATTCAGCTTTCCTGGGCTGCGCTGGCAGGGACACAGAGGTTAGCGAGTGACTTACCGCCTGAAACAACAGCAGATACATGGGTCCTGCTTGCAACGAAGGTAATTGTGCTCCGGGATGGGGGCACCGTGGTGTCACTCCAAGGCCCTTTTCATCCCTCCAAAATGGCCACCCCAACTTCCCCTGCACTGCCTGGTCCTGCTGTGAGGAGCCACGTTACCTGGGTCCCCACCTGCCCGCGCTGCAGTTCATATGGAGCACTTCACAAAAAGACATTTCTCTCGGATTTCAGAGATTCCCTGCTTGTCCCCTGGCAGAGTGGCAGGTCCTTGCCACCACCCTCTTCTCTGAACCCAGGTGTCTGTGTTCCCACCGAGTTGCAGACCACAGGGAGGATACAGGACATTTCTTTTGTGCTCGGCTGCACAAACCGGATTGGCGACTCCTCAGCACAGGTTGTCCAAGTTAAACATTTTGGCCCTTCTGTCTGTCATCCTCACTAAAAATTAACTCCCAAAAGAACGGTATCATTGCCAAGAAAACCTTCATGTGAACCAGCTGGTATCTAGAGAAGGGCTCAGCAGTGCTGAAAAGGCAGCATCGCTGAAATCTTGCCTCTCCTGGGCGAGCAGGACTGGGTGCTGGAGGCTGGCTGTGCTCAGGGGTGAGTGACAGCACTGTCCTTCCTGGGGACAGGAGCTGCAGGTTTCCCTCCTTTCCCAGAGGCAGCAGCTCTATTTTGGCCTTTGCCATGGCCTCCCTGGCGTGGGGGAACCATCAGAAATTGTACGGCTTTTCTCAGGCATTGCTGACTGCGGCGTCTCAGCATCCCCACAAAGCTGGACTCCAGCCCGGGCACCGTGGATCCCGGCCGGGGCACGTCCCACCGGCTCCTGTGCTGCTGCACCCACAAAGGGAATTTGGCCCCAAGATAACAATCCTGTTCCTGCAAGAAGCCGTTCAGGTGCTGCGGACCCGGCAGCCAGGACCCATCTGGAGGCACAGAGAGTGGCAGCCTTGTCCCTGTACCAGCAGCTCCTGCACCCAGAGCTCTTTTCCCTCCGCGGCAGCGGCGCTCGGCCAGCAATGCTGCTCAGGGTGGCGTGTCCCAGCAGGAATGCTCCTGAGTCGGGCATGTTTTCTAAACCGCTTCACCATGGCTCAGCAGATCATCTAGCGGCATTCCCAAGTGTATATCTCCCTGCAGCAGGCATGAAACGATCCTGGAAACGGAGCAATGTTTTGGGCAGCAGCAGAGGTTCTGTCCCTCTCCAAATTGCACTTGTCCTTCCTCTCCCCTTTCTCCCTTCCCCAATGCCCAGTTTGAGCTGGAAACAAAGCCAGCGCCCACAGTTTGTTTTCCTCACTGGCGCTCTGGGTATGGCTTGGAAACCAGTGCAGGATGGTATTTATGCTAAACGTGCTTCAAATCAATAGAGAAGGGAAATAAGACACTGCCCATGAATATGCAGAGATACGGGTGAATGGCAGCTGAAGATGGCATGGTGTAACGGCAGTGGCGGCTCTGGCCCAGAGCTGGGGATGGGGTTGGTAGGACAGAGGTGGACCGAACACAGCTTTCAGGATGTTTTAAAGCACTTGCTTCTCCGGCTGATGCTTCTTATGAGGAAGTATCAAAAAATACTCTTTAATGTAAAAATAGCCTTTGGAGGGGGGTAATTAAAATGTAAACAATGGCTAGCTTCATTAGAAATCAAGACGGGACGGTGCAGACAGACCAACAGGCTGATTGTTGGGTCACATTCTTTGTCACAGGTGTTGGGGTGACTTTTCTCCCTCTCCCTGAACTATCTCAGTGTTCCCTTCACCAGCGAAGAGCAATGTACACTTACACACGGAGCCAAGGCTGAGACATGGGACTAATAAGAGGTGCTGGAGCATTTGGACTCCCCTAATTTTTTATCATCTGTATCTCAGACACCCTGCAAACTCTCCTTGATGCTTGGAGAAACAAGAGTGTGCTCGGAAGCAGATTTAAAAGTAGTTCAGAAGCCTTCTCTTTTTTTCTGTGGATTTTGGATCCGATTCCTTTTGATCAAAGATAAATAAAGTTTACAGCTAAATAGTGCTTGCCAAGAAAACAATTCACAGCCTTCCTTCATATTGCAAATCAGTTTTTCCCTTCCTACAAGCACAGGGAGGATGTTCTGTCCTGTGACCCCAGTATCTGCTTCCCAGACCCCAGAATGGTTTTACTACCCACGACCCTCACGAGGGATGCACAGTGGGTTTCACGAACTACCCAGCGCTGGCTACAAAGTGCTCCCTCCACCCCAAAACCTCCACTTCCAACTCTATTAGTGGCCTTTTTTTCCCCTACATTATTTCAGCTGAAATCCAGGATCAAAGCAGGCAGTTCCCACTGACTTTTCCTTGCCCTTTCATCAAGTCAGCAGCTGCTGGTTACCTGCCTCGCTGCTCTCTTGCTCCCTCCTGGGATGATCTGACCAGAGACGGCTTCCCTGAGGCTGCTGCAACTACCATGAGAGCCACAATTAGGCAAATGTTTAAGAGCCAGATTCTGCTGACAGCTGCAGGAGTGGGACGCTATATCCTTTTATAAGCATACATGTAAATAAGAGATGTATTTTGTGGTCTCCATTTCATCTTTCCGTTGAAAACAACCCTCCTACATGCTCTTCTTGCGGTGAAGAGCCCGTGCTCCCATGCGCTGCTGTCACCGTCACACGCCTTACAGCATCTCATCTGACAAAACTTACCTCCATAGCTTCTTTGTCACCTGCTCATCGCACTGCCTAAGAGGTAACTGGAATTTATCGGGATTACGTGGGGAGCCCTCGCATCTCCTCGGCTGCAATTGTTAAAAGCCCCATTATAATTCCAGTGTGAAATATTGTACAGAATCAGCAGTTGCTGATCCAAGAGCAGACGTCCTCAAAACTGGAAAAGCAGGACAGCACTTAGCCATGTAAATACGTCAGCTGGTCGCAGAGATCTCCATTACAAATAAGCAATTGTAGAACAGAAGGAGAACGATTGCATAATGCTTAATAAATGCGAGCTCAATAACGATCTGTATTTACATCACTACGGACTGAATTCTGTGGAAAACCCCATTCAACCCCCCAAAATGAGTTGCATTGCTTGCACGGTGCTTATCCACAAACTGCTGCCTTCCCCACACACGGCAAGAACCATTGCACTGCTTGGTTACGACACTCTGCGGACCATCTTTGGCACAGACTCAGCTTTTGCTGATGCCAACTAAAAGATTTTTTTCCTCAACCGTCAGGAAGGCAAATCCCGCGACTGCCATAGCTCACCACTTCCTTAGCTTGAACTAGTAATTACTTTTAAGCAAAACAATTGCCACCACCAAAGTTCTCCTGCTCCAACTGCACTACATCTACACATTGTCAATCTCGAGAATTGAAGTTACCGCTTCAGGTACCTTACACTGATGTAGCACTGCTGATGCCCATTCCCCACCCACCCACACCCCCCCAAGACTTTGGCAAAGAGGTAGGATTCTTCTGGGGAACAGCAAGGAGCTGCTGGATACTCCCCTCACCCCAAATCCTTTTGCCCCATCATCATTCCCTTTGGGGTGCAGTAGAATTCCTCAAATACAGGTGATGGGAGCTTGTCAGTTTGTAAACCAGAACAGACGCTGGATATTCAAATCCCATAAAACAGGCAGCCACCCCAGCGGGCAGTGGAGCAGCGCCTTCACACACGGACAGGCTGACTAGCCATCTTGTGCCTGTTAGAAGACAGAGGCCATGCACTTTCTTGCTGTACACCTTTATTGAACACAACAAATCCACAACCCAGCACATCTCGCGGGGCCGACGGTCTCCAGGTACAAGAATCGGCATTTCATGGGTACCCCTGTGTCAGAACAGAGCAGTGCCCACCATCCCTCTGCCCACATCCTCCCAGGGGCAGCAGCAAAAGCTCCCAGGTCCAACCTTGGTGGCACAGAGAGCTCTGCATTGCGTTCCCCTACTGTTCCTTCCCTCTATCAGCTAACTTCAGCAAAACCAGGACCGCGCTCAGACCTCCTACCCATCCTCTGCAAACCGCCAACCCAATTAACAGTTACATTCTGCTTTGTCAAGGAATTTGGGTTTGTGGAGAGGCAGAAGAAACCAGCACAGTTCTGCTGGCATTCCCAAGGCAGCCGTAATACAGTTCCATCAACCGTGGAAACTGCCTCCGTGCTCATGTTTGCAGTTCTTCATTCAACTCCTTCTCCAAAGCACCTGAAGGAAGCAAAGCACACACACCCAGCTTTAATTTCACCCGGAGAGTTTTCTCACAGGGTGAAAGCTGAGACAGCACCTGCATTGTGCGGGGAACCTGGCAACAAACATTTGCTGTGTGAGAAGTTCAGTGTAAGGACAAAGATTTGGAATTGTCTTTTTTAATCCTCAAATAAAGTGGGTAAACAAGATTTTTTAATGCCTCCTTTGTTGACTGAACAGTTTCACACCTGTGGGACCCATCATTCAGCAAGCCAGAAGATGAAAAGAAGAAAGGAATGAGAAGTGGTGGGCTGCCCCCCACCACCTCACTGGAGGAAGCCCACAGGCAGGGGAGATCAGTGCTGGGAGAGCACTGGGCTGACACCAGCCTACATCCATCCTGTACATGCCATCCTTCAAACCAGCCCCAGCCCTGGGGGGCAGAGAGCTGAGGGAAGGATCTGCAGGACAACAGGTCAGTAGAACTGATACCCATGCTGGGCACAGTGGCAGATGCTGTTCTAAGCTTGTAAGTAATGGAGAAGCAGGAAGACTTCCATGTAGCTTCTGTAAATGCATCTCAAGCACCTCGAGATCTTTGAGGGAGCCAGTGTGTGCACAGAAAAGGGACAGCTGTTTGGCAGAGGCTGCTCGGTTTTCCAGAAGGCATTGGACAAGGCTCTTCAAGCTCTCAGAAGCCCTGGAACGAGACTGAAGGTCTCTACCAGGCAGTTAATGGGTTAAAAGGAAACAGCAGCCTCAAAAAAAAAGCCTTGTATTGCTTTTGTTAAATCAGGCAATGTATCTTCCAGTATCAACTCAAATGCCTTACAGAAGCCTAAGCAGCACATCAGTGTATTTTCAGATAATCTGGAATATAAAAATATCATTTCAGACTGATAAGATCTATTTTCCATAAACTTACATTAACTGACCCGCCACTGGCTTATGACTATGTGGCCTATCACCTTTATCCTTTAAAATGGAGCTAAATAGAATCTCCTGGGTCTTTCCCACTGGATTTTCCTTGGCTCAGATTTATACTACTCTGCTAGTCTCTCTCATTAGGGCAGAATTAACAGAAACCAAGGCCCAAAGCAGCCAGGAGAGAATGAGGGAGAAACGTAGCTTGCACTACGATATCCAAGAACCATTTTGGCAATGGTGAACCCCAGGTTTCCCTGCCCAGATAATTCACTAGAAGAGGCAAAACAAGCCATGGCAGTGAAAAATGTCCTGGAGGGACCTCTACGGGCACTTCTGTTGCACCTCTGCCAAAACAGTGCATGCTGAGACCCGAGATGCTGCTGCTGGCAGCGACCAGCCCCTGTCCACTGGAGAAGCAGGGGGAGTAACACAGCCCCAGTAGTGCTCTCCATTCCCAGTGACTATGCTGCTCCTTGGCTTTAGTTTTTAAAAAGGCAAGAGTGTAATTCCAAATCCAAGACATTCTTCTACACAAACTTCTGGGGAAGACAGCAGTTCATAGAAGAGAGAAGAAAAGCGCCAACCTAGGGGAGGTTTTCACAAAGAGGACCCCAGTGTATCACTGCCCTTCTTGCTGCTGTTCAAAAGGGCGCTGAGTTTCTGTAACATTTGCATTAGGAACCAGTGTCAGAGCAGCCTGTACAATTGTACAGCGCTGCTGAAGGGGATCAGACACCAGGACACGAGTTCCCTTTTTAGCAGATCCCAAAGCCACAGACCAATGTGCTGGAAGAGCTGGAAAGATTCATGTCTCGATGCATGAAGCAGACCTTACATTGTCTCTGCACTGCTGGAGGCCGACCGCACAATTCACAAAAAAAAAAAAAAGAAAAAAAAAAGAGAAAAATATCCTCCTCTATTCCAATACAAAAAACCAGCATTATGCACAAATCCCAAGTGGATTTCTTTTCCCTTTTCATTTAGTGAAAAGAGACAGGATTTATTTAGTTTTGCCCCCCATCTGGTACACATTCACAGTGAGTAAGTTTTGTTTCCAATACATGTGTCGGATCAAGACCTCAGGGAGAAAGAAAAAAAATCTGCATTTCGAGAAGCCACATGTCAGTTCCCATTTCTGGCACTGCTGCACGCAGCACAAAAGCACCCAAACAAACCAGGATTCACGGTATAAATTGTTTCACAGAATATACATTTTAAAGGGACAAGTACAAATATTACAAAATGAACAGAGTTGGTTTTAAAATAATTATATTTGTTTAACCGTTAAAAACAGACACGTACAGAAAGAGGTAGCAAAGCTAACAATTTCCTGCTGCTCCAATTAGTGTCGCCTGCATGCACTGGAAAAGTTACTGCAGAACCGAATCTCTGGACGTCTTTTTCTGGAAAGGGCTGTAGACAACTTGCAGTTTATTTCTGAGAACGCTACGTGAAGGACTGAGGCAAATCCACAGGCTCACTAGCAGCTGTTTCACGTCATCTGGCTTAACAAAAAGGCATTGAAAGAAAAAGGTTGTCTGTGGTTTAGTTCAGAGAGCAAGAGAGGGCGAGAGAGAGAAGGCAGGAGCACGCACACGCGAGGGAGACCACACACAAATGTAAGAGAATGCCGGGGAATGCACTCGCCCCACCACCACAAGAGGAAAATACGACAGGTCCGTGGGTCCCAGAGTTAGGATAGAGTTTGGTATTAGCTTGGTCCCATGGATATAAACACCACTTGACAGACTCAAAGCTAAAAGCAAGGCAGGAAAGGTTAAGGGAAGCAGAACTCCACGTGTTGCATGCATGCACTCTCTCACACCCTCTCTTTCAGGCTTTCTGAAATCCCAGCAAGGTCAGTTCAAGAGGTTCTCCCATCCGACATGTAATAGCGATACATTAAACCTAAGACCAGTGCTCCGAAGATGGGGATTAACCATGTTGACCAGAAACTACAAAAAGAAAAAACAAAACAAAAGTACGCACAACATAAACCAGAAGAAAATGTCAAGTTAATAATTCATTCAAGATGTTCATCCCTTATTACATGTCTGTTTTCATCTAGGGAACTCTGGGGCCCTGTCTCTCACCAGCCCACAGACCAGCCATAGGGGCCGTGGGTCCCGGGGCTGGGCAGCTCCAGCAGTCCCTGTGCTCACCGCTCTGCCCGGCCCCTCCGAGAGGCCCCTGTGCCTGCAAGGGTGGCTTATAAAATAGCAGCTGAATTCCTGAAGTTTCCAGACTGGCACATACAGAAACCACTTTGGGTTTTTTGTTGTTGGTTGTTGTTTGGGGTTATTTTTTGGTTTTGGTTTGTTTGTTTTTTGTTTTTTTTTCCTTAAATAAGTCAGGCTGTAATTTGTGCTATACAAACAGCCAAGTTGACTCAAGGATGGAAATTGCTACAGCTATCCCACAAGAAATCTTCCTCACTCATAAAGCAGAGGCCACCGGCTCACCTTCAGCAGCCTCATTAACAAAAGAGTTCTGCATCAGCGACGGAAGACTAGGGCCCTGTTTGGGTTGTAAGCACTCCTGGATTTTCAACTAAATGGGGCTGGTCACAGTAAGGATCTTCCAAAAAAATGCACATCACTGTGTTGCCACACGCAGTCGCCTGTGGCAACCACCCAAATAATCACTGTAGTGCAAAGGCACCGCAGCCATAGTTGTGTAACATGAACACGTGGGCCAGAGAATTCAAGCTGCAAAATACCAGGATGCCTGTTCTGCCCAGCGTGGAGCAGGGGACCTCCCACCACCAGCTCTGTCTCCACATCCAGCAGGGGAGGTGCACGCCCTGGCAGCTAACTCTGCACGCTGCAGTTTGACAACTGGCTTTGGACTATCTGCTTTGGACTACTACAGTGCAGTAATATCCTCGGGGTTTGGTTTTTTCCCCCCTGCTGCTGCCCATTAGAGCTAATACGCGGTTCTACAAACGGAGAGGCCTAACCCCTCAATTTCTTACTCTTATTTTAAGGGGATACTATACCTTGCTTGGCC
>JAOQGH010000062.1:44327428-44360542 GCA_025769975.1 Gallinago jamesoni | reverse complement strand
TTTGGACTATCTGCTTTGGACTACTACAGTGCAGTAATATCCTCGGGGTTTGGTTTTTTCCCCCCTGCTGCTGCCCAGCGGTTCTACAAACGGAGAGGCCTAACCCCTCAATTTCTTACTCTTATTTTAAGGGGATACTATACCTTGCTTGGCCTGAGGATGTCATACTTGGATCCTGAAGGAGGAAAGAAGGAGTTAGCAGGGAAAAAAAAAGAAACATTAAATATGTGCTAATAAGACTACAAGACTGAACATGTGACTACAAATACGGAGAAAAAAATAACCCTCCCCTCCTCTCCCAAACACCCTCTGTCACAAGCACGGATGATTCCGGAGATGTTTGCCCTCGTCCTCACCTCCACATTCTTTCCATCAATCCAATCCCTCCCACCTAGTCCTCCACTTCGCACTGGAACTTGCACCCCTCTCTGTTCATCTTATAACTGGCACTCTGGTATGGACAGCCCTTGCACTATGGTCCCCTCTCCAGCCCCCTGCCCACGTCCCCAGTTGCTATCCTGCCACCTGACCCCCAAAGCAAACAACCACAACATTCTCTTCAACTCTTCCCTGCATGCAACCTGTTTCCAAACTTTTATACTTTTCCTTTAATAAAACTGAAAACTAAAATACTTTTTCCAGTCAGGTGAAATTCTCATTTATGCTTTCAACAACTCTTCAGCCTCTTCCTCGACAGCTGTTGTCGCTCTCCAGTTTAATCAATACCTACCAGCCAAAAGTCATCTTTCCTGTCCATCCTAAACAGAATTATCTTAATTTATTGAGAGCCTCAGTGTTTGCTTTTATACCATAATACATTCAGTGGATGCAAAACATTGACACTTATCTGTGGGGAGTTACCTCTGAGCTGCATCACAAGAGTATACATGTACTTTTTTCTTTTTCGGGGTTCCCCCTATTTATTTTTACATTGCTGACTTCTGTCTCGTGATGCTATTTTTAAATTATGCTTGTCCCTGTTCTTAAAACAGATGTTGTACACTGGAGAAAGACCTTAGCTATACAGAACTCACTGGACTTTCTTCTCAGAGGAGAAAAATATTTGAAAAAAAATTTAACTTGTATCTAAGGGAGCTACTTGGATTATTACTTATTTCTATGCACATTTAAGACATGCGATTCTGTTTATGGAGTTGAACCAACCAATAAATCTTAAGGTGAATATATGCATAATCACATGGTCCTGCTTTATAACCAGGAGTAGGCTTTACCCAGCCTGAGTTCTTCTTTCTATGGCTGACTACAGTAAGCAAACACTCCCAGGGCTTCAATCACCACACTCTCTGTTGACAGTTTCCTTCTTGATTCCTGCTACTCTGCAAGTGGCCCTGCTTTGAACAACATCTAATGAAAGCCTTGTTGAAGGCAGAGCTGCACCAGCCTTCAAGCCAAGCAAGAAGAGAAACCAGCTGCAAGGCACATGTTTACCTTTCGGAAGGGATTCTATTTATTACCATTTCCCTCTCCCCATCCATTTCAAAGCCATTTTTGCAACACTGTGCCCTGTTCTAATCCAGGAGTACCTGAGTTTTCAGCAACACCAATGATTACTAGGGCAGTTAACAGAGAATTCTTGTTTTACAGCCAACCCCAGGTGGCTGTGTCTGTCTCCTGGCCTGAATGTAACAACACTAACAGTTCAGTGGTCAGGCCGTAGCCAGTAACACACACCAAAAAAAAAATGGTCTGTGGCTCAAGATGTGGAAATAACATTGCTGATGTCAGGGAAGAGAGGGCACAAAAAAACCACTTCCAATTTCACAGAGGTGACTGCTGAGCTTCAGAACAACAACCAAAAAAAGGTATAATTTGCTTGGAAGATTTATTCAATTTATTCATTACTGTAGTTGTGTAAACATAAAGCCACAAGCTTCATGGGGAAAAAAAGGCATGTGACAACTTCTTTGTTCATTTTGTGAGCATGTCATTGTTTCCATAGCATTAAATTAAAACAGAAAAGGAAAACGCTAATAGCTTACCTTAGAACCTTCTTTTTTACGATCGTGCTGTCAGGGAGAAAAAAAAAAAAAGAGGAAAAAAAGATAAGCACTGACTTCAAGAGAAACCTGCAGTCTTTATGAGGGAACTGTTCTGTACACAGTCCTCATCATAGGGGTAATTGCTCGGACCTGTTTTTCAAAGGAGTCATTCCTTCAGCACCCAAAGGCACCGTCTTCACAGCAGGCAGGAAGCTGCTGTTTGTGTTCTATTCCTGCGATCTCTCACCCTCCTGAACTCTGAATTTCAAGGCAAAGCGAAGTTATGGTACTACCAGCTAAGGAGGGAACCACTTGGATTAGCTTCTTTAAGTGTCCCTGATTTAATTGTAGTGAGAAATCTGTTCTGAATGGTGGAAAGAAAAAACTAATTTAGTTTTGTTTCCTCAACAGAGATCTTCTTCCCTTAATAGAATGGACAACCCAGAGGCTGCCTAAAACACTTGACTACTTACTTATTTTGCAAGACACATCTTGGTGCACGTGTTTAAGTGGGTTACACAAAGGAGTCACACTTTTACGTGGTCCCATCATATGTTTGAAAGAGGCTGTCACAGCCAGCTTACCGGGTGGATCTCCCCTACGTAGTACTGCTTGAGCATCTCCCTAGCATCTGTGGAATGCCCAACATCTTCAAAGCTCTCTGTGGCATCTTTACCAGCTTGTTCAAGCAAAACTTCTTCTCCACCTGGATGCTGGAAGAAAAGACTTAAAGTGAGCAAAGGGCTAGATGCAAAAATATTATCAAGAGTGTCTGCAGTCTTCCTTCCAACCTCTTCTACTTATCACAGATGCTTCAAACCAACACCATCAATAAAATTATTCAGTTGTCCAATCTCTGCTTCAGGAATTCACAGAAAACAGTGTGTGCTGTACAGCCTGGAAAATAACTTGCATAATAAAAATCCTTCCAAAGAGGCAACATACACAGGTGAAGCACAGCTTTGCCCCCCACAGCCAAGCTACCCCTTCTGTGACTCTGTAACAGATTTGGGCAAGAAAATAATACAGAAGAAAGGATATCCTCATGTAGTTTTTCATGGGCTTCATTGTATAAATCAGACTCCCTTGCTTACAGAGGAGCCTCTCCTGCATGATTCTCAAGAGCTTTCCTGAGGCAGTTCAAGTGCTAATGAAGCACAAGACAACACTGCCTTCAGACACAAGTGAAGGAAAAGATACTCTTCAGATACTACAAAAAATAATAGTATTTGTCTGACAACCTCTCTCTGCACGTAGCTGTCCAATGAGGAGTGGAGAAGAACAGAAGTTGCAATAACAGAGCACCAAATCCAACGGATGCTCCGTGACACTGATATTTCTGTCGGTGGCAGACAGCGACAGACAACAGTGAGACCAAGCGGTATGAACTGACAAAACACTCTGGTGCAATTCTGTTTTCCTTGATGGGTTGGGCTCTTCTCTAGCACTGTCAATACCATAATTCCAGGAACAGACTGGCAATGGAAGGCACTAACCACAAAGCCAGCAAAGTACAATCTCTTTACAGTGGGAGTGTGAACAAATAGTTCAGTTTAAACTATCAGTTAATCCAGTTAAACCAATAAAGCGGTCAGTCTTCTGAGTGCGCATGCAGGGACTAACCCAGTTTCCTAGAGCACCAGGCAACAAGCACTAAATGTCCTAGTTGAGAAGATGAGACTTGTTCAACTGCTGCCTGAAATGCCTCTAACAGCTACAAGCCTGGAACTGGAGAGATGTTAGTCCTTTGATATGAAATCTAGTCTCACACACCTGTTTTATTCTGTAATGTACTTTTCCTTCCCACAGACACAGAACATTTGCTATTGCCTCTCTTCCTTGAGCTTCTCCATTTTTGTTGCCAAAAGCCTAAATATTCCCTCTTGGCTATCACACCTCATACCAAACATACTTGACATGGAAACAAAAACAGTCCAGTTGTTTACTCCAGTGAGTTGCTGCAGCCCCTTCTGCAATCCTCATATCAGAGCTCTGTATTCTGAATAAATCCCTTTATTGTCCAGGTATGCAACAAAAATCAACGTGGAGCTTTCTCAGCAGCCACAAAGGGCAAAGTCTGCAGTCCTAGGGGACAGTTTGGTTAGCAGTCAGTTATGAGGTTGCCTTAGCTGTAAAACCAAGTGAGCTTCCACTCTGCTCATTCCCTCAGTGTCTGGCTACAGGTCCTGCTGCCATTTCTCCCACACTAACCCTCACGCTCACTTGACCTCAGAGGGAGTCAGATCAGGGACTATTCTAGCAGAAAACCCACCCTCAAAGAAAGAAAAGGAAGCGAGTATCTGCTGAGGCAGCTCACTACAGAGTTGGATGCATGTCTCTTCATGCAAGGGAGACAATGGAAACACAGGCTGCAGCAAGACCACCCTTTTGATTATTTCTGCACCCCTTAGATCACACTCTCAGGCTTGGCTGCAGTGGTAGGATGCTGTATATTGCCTATGCATATTACTCAGAACTGTCCAATTTTCAGTCATTTCACAAGTATGGCTGCAAAGATCCACAGAAACTAGTAGGTGAAAAGCTGGCCATTTACTTTTAGCCTTGTAGAAGAACTCCTTAGGGGTGTCTCACCAGAAGTCTCGTTTGAGATGGAAAAATATCAGAACTGCATTTTAAGAGACAACCTTAATTTCGTAATCATCCACCTTAAAAGGACAGCCAAAAACCTGCAGTGGATATTGGTTTTCAGTGGCATCCAGTCTTTGCACATACAAGAGACAAGAAGAACGGTAAAGTTTACTCCTCCTTACATCTTTGGGTCTGAAGCCTTTCTATACCCTTGCTAAACCCACAAGTATGAAAAAGAATTATTTAATCATGCATATCTGTCCTTCACTATAATCACCCAAGCCAGAAGAAAAAAAAAGTTAAAAATATTTTGGCATATCATATTTCTGAAAGGAGTCCCTAGTCTAGACAACCACAACTACAACCAGACAATTCTTACCTTGTCATACCCGAGCAAACCTAAAACCAGACTATTTATACAGGAAGTCATTTCCTCTGCCACAAAACTTCCCAAAGCTACAGCTCCTGCAGGAAAACATGAAAACTGAAAGTGTTGCGAACTGTGGAAAAAAAAAAAAAAAAAAAAAAGTACTTCCAGAGGAAATAATGGATGAAAAATGTCTGTTTCTGAAAAGAAACAGACAAAAGTAAACAAGAACAAGAGAGGTGGGCCCAAGTGCCAGTCCTCAGAAGTCTTCCTTAACAACAGAAACAGAACTGGAATAGTATTCCTGTGCAATAATAAGCTGGTACTATACTAGCCAGAAAAAAAGGACAAGCAGCCACCCAGACAAATGGCGTCCATCAGCCACACATCCTTCAGAGCTTGTTTTAAGACACAGAACAAGTTTCCCTGAAAACATCTAACAAAGCTGGAGCAAGTCAGCATGAGCAAAACCAGATCTCTGACATTCCTCCTTCTCCCTCACAGAGTTCTGGTTTCAGATACACCAGAGGACACAGAAATTAAATGCAGAAAGGTATTCAGTATTGTTTTTTTACTGCCGGTGCAGTAAGGAGGTAAGATTCTAAATCCTTGCTGCCTCTGATGTGAGCAACCATCTGATACTTCCTCCTCTTCACTTTCATCTCAGTGATAATGCTCTCAACTACCAGCTCTTCCAAGCACAAACCCTACCTTAGCCTTGTACTTGCCTGGAAAGCGTCAAACTTCTGTTAGAGCCACATAATTTTACAGTGGACTCTCAGTAGTAGAATATTTTCTTCTTTTCAAACATAGTTTGAAGAACATTGTACTTGAAACCAACTGACCAATCTGGGATATAGTTTTCACAACCCAGGCTCATTCCACTTGGAAACTGGTTCAAATAGATTTCTAGTCACACTTAGGCTATCAGAAGCAGCAATGCATGCCGAGACACAAAGCTGCAGTGGCTGCTGTGTCCTGTGGACTCAGGTGACAGACCTGAAGAGACATGTATCTCCCAACTCTTCTAGTCCTGCGTCAAAATGGAGATAAACCATGTCCCTCTATCATAAGACAGCTTGTGAAAATGTCTATTACAGAATGCACACAAGTTAAAAGCCACAGATTTTCATACCACTGTGGTGAGGGCCTATGTGTGAGCAGTACCAGACCCCAGAGAGTCTGTCGGGGAGATACCTCTGCCTTCCTCGGCTTCCTCACTCATCGTTCACACCTACCTGAGCAGCCGGCCCTTCTTGCTCCGGCCACAGTCTACACCTGCTTCTCTAGACTACTGCAATCAGGAGTTATAACATGTATTCTGTTGCTCCAGTTACCTAGATTTGGGAGAAAAATAGCCTTATGGCAATATTGTATCTCAGATTTCAAATAATTACACTTACAGGCCTTCTGAAGCACAAGAGGTTGCAGTCTCTCAGAAACACCTAGGGACATTTCAGTTGCTGTCTTTGCACATCTCCTGCATTTTGTTCATGTTTTTTAATTCAGTAGAATTTTGCCACGTGATAAATGTCTTGTTACTCCTACTACACAGTAAATAACAAAGTAAATTGAAGTTTAAACCAACCCATGCTTCAAACAACAGGCAGACTTTGGATTGGCTAGCTGAGGGCTAACCTGCTGTACTGAGTTTGCACAAATCACGAAGCAAAATTCGTCGCTCTTTTAGCAGTGAAGCTTCTTTATGATTATGCAATCCCTCCAAGTTAATGCTGCAGTGGAATCCAGCAATCCTGTTCAAATAATCTGGGACCAAAGGTCACAAAAGGCAACAATTAGACACTGCTTCAACAACTACACAAGACTGAGGGGAAATAGTACCCACCGAAACCCCGATAGACACAGTTACAGCAACTCAGAGCTCTAAAGCAGAACGGTTTATCAGACAACTGTAATTTTTAAACAAGACAAAAGCTCCTGGTTCTGATCAACTACACATTGTTCCCCTGTCACTTGAGTGATTACAGAGGGGTAACAGATATAAAGTGCATTTTTGCCAATAAATTAGGCCTTGATCTACATTTACAAGTTTCACTACGTCAGCAAGGGGTGTACATAGCAGAGTGTTGTGTCAGCCACGCTGGCACAGTTAAAACAGTAACCTTATTCTTCCTCATTTCCCTAGTCATGTCAGAAAAAACAGTGGGCAAAAGGGCTTGGGAAGGGCAGTGTGAAGTACCATCTCAAGGTAACATTCAGGGCAGTGCTAACCCTGGCTTGCTGGGGGGAGTGAAGTGTTCTTCTGGGCTCATTTATAATACTGGAGGTATCCCAGGGAGCATGTCCCAGATGCTGTCTTACACAGAGAATGCCGAGATGAAGACCGTGACTACCACACACTGTCCACACTCTGAAACACAGCATCACTCACAGGGAGGTAAAGATCTTGAAAACATTATTCTAACTCTTTAAGTCTGAAAAGCGGTAAGCAGCAACACGAAGGCAAGCGTAAGACAAAGCACGCAGTTTCTGCAAGCACTGTCCCAACCTCCAGCTGGTTTTTGCTCTTCCTAAACCCACAGCACTTTGCTATTTAGAAACTAGCAGTGAAATGCTTTTCCCCATTTTTGCCAGGTCTTCCCCTGAATCTAGTTAACCTTCTTGCAACCTTTGGCAAGGAGTTCCACTGGTCTACTCCCTGTTGCACGAAGAAACACCACTTGTTTGTGTTGAACCTGACTCCAGCCAGCTTCTTTGATGTCCCCTGGTTCTTGTACTAGACTTCAAGGTGCAAACATGAAAGATTTCAGCAACTAGTGGAGTGACAAATGTTCTTCAAAATATATCCGCCACCTGGCCCATTTCATTTGCTCAGCAGAGGTACCTGACCTGAGCCTACAGTTTCTACTCCACTGTGCTCTCTCAGGAGCTTGACAGATGCCAGATTTGGCCTAGTGCCAGGCAGCCAAAACACTGGAGGGGGCATACATGTCAAAAGAGGTAGTCAGCTGCTCAAAAAATCTTCACGTACCAGCTGGAAAACTCCTGGTCTTGTGAACTGACCCTGGAACAGGAATCCAAGTACCTTAATTCCACTCGTAGCTCCACCATTTAAGAGCTTCTTGAGTTACAGCAACACTCAACGCTATTGTCTTCTCCTTCCCACTCCAACTACAAACTCTTTACAGGACAGTTTGCATCTTGCTGTAAATGCACATGACTAAGCATGCAACAGGTCCCTCATCTCAGCCAGACCTGCAGGCTCTCCAGGAAAACAAATGGCTGAGCATCAGCTGATAATTCTGATAATTTCTTTACTGTCCCACGTACTTTTCTTTCCAGCGTACTGGGTGCCTAGAGTCTCTCTCAAGTGTCAAAGACCCAAAAACACCAGCTGCTCAGCAGGCAGCTTTTCAGATCCTGCACCTGACACAGCAGCATCTGCAAACAGTGCTGGAGAACCTGCAGAAGACAATGGTGAGCAAAGGAGCAAGCAGCCAGGATCCATTTATGGTCCCGTGAAAGGAAGATTTTTCATTACAAAACCTATAAACAGTGTAGAACTAGCTATGGCAAACATCAGCTCAAGCCACCGTAGTAAAAGACACTCCCTGATTTGTTCACTGAAATACCTTAGAGGCTCTCTTAAAGCAAATGTCAGTAGGAAGACACAAAGCAAAGGACAAGTCAAATCTGAATGAAGTGTTATGATCCAATGAATGAAACAGATCATGTCCAACTTTATAAATAAATACTAAAAGTTACACAGAAAGCAGCCACCTCCAGCCGTCAGGCCACTGTAGAAAAGCTGGCAGATTATCATTCTGTCTTCCAATCTGATAAACCTCTACACTTCACCAAGGTAGTTCTGTCATTTTATGTTATGACTACATAGCAGACATGCTTTAATCATATATGCCTGGAGGAAAATCAGTTTAATTTAGACAAGCAAAACCGGCAAGCAGCAACATGCGCAGTTCCAGTGAAGTGCTCTTCTTTTAGAGCTCATTCAGACTAACTTTCATACATTACCCTGTAGATGAGACAAAGGGTTTAGTGTTGGTTTTTTTTTTTTTTTTAAGGTGGGATAAAAGCCCTTTGAAATTTTGTTACCATTTCTTCCCACTCTATTTTCAGCTCCAAACACAAATGATACTGCTCTCAACCTTCTCAAAAGTAGAAGTCAAAAGCATTGAGTCTAGAAAAAATTTTTTATCCCCACATCCAAGAGAACTGGATATTACGCAGCAGAGACTGCGCCCCTTTCTGAATCACTTTTGCATGGTCACATTTGGGAATGCAGTTGCGTGGCAGATGCTCATCTACTGAATCACCATGATTTCCTCCTTTAAGTTCTGGGGTGTCCCTGGAGACGTCACATTGAAACTACTGCTAACCCCACACTGTTTGCCCTACAAGACCAGAAGTGAAGTAATGAGACTTGAGGAGAGCTGCACCTCCCACGTAAGGCGTGCCTAAACAGATTTCCTAAGAAAACATAAGTTGCCTTCAGCGAGGAGAGGCACAGCTCCTGCACTTCAGATGGTTTTCGCCAACATGACCTCCATTGCTCTCTGTTTTCTCGCAGGTGTCTTTGAGCAGGGGCAGGACCTGTCATGAGCAGACAAACCGCACCGGCGGGTCCCCTACAGCCCCTCCTCGGGGCTTGCAGACCCCTCCTTATGGCGGCTCCCCATACCCTGGAGCCAGAGAGCTGCCTCGGGAGCCCCCCACCGGGCCTACTAGTCCCCCCTTCCCCTTGCAGCCTTCCCCAGGATCTCTGCCCGCCATGCCACCCCTCCATCCCCTCTACTCTTCTCTCTCCCAGGCCCTCCCCTTCCCTCTCAGTCCCACACGCTCTCCCCACTCCCCTCAGCCCCACAAAGCCCTCTCATCCCTCCCTCAGCCCCCCTAGGCCCCGTCCTTTCCGCCGCCGGCCCCTGGGGGGACCTCGCCCCGCCCGGCCTCACCTCCTCCAGGAAGCGGGTGACATCGTAGACGCGCCCGTGAATGACCAGCCAGGCCTCGCGGCTGGAGTTCCGCTTTCCCACCTCCTCCAGCGTGAAGACGGGCCCGGCCTCCTCCCCCTCCGCCTTGCGGTCCCCGGTTTCCGTGCGCTGCCCCGGCTCCATGCTGGCTGCCGGCACCTTCGCGGAACGAAGGGTTTGGCCCAGGGCAGTCGCCGTAGCGATGGCGCCCGCCCCCCTACAGCGAACGGCTCGCGGCGACCCCCGGCCGTGTCTGCCGGCCAATGAGGAGCGAGCTTTGCGGGCGGTGGAGCGACTGCTGGCGCCGGTTGCAGCCAATGGGAGGGCGCGGCGCCGGGCGTAGGCCAATAGGGAGCGGCCAGAGCAACAGGGCGGGAAGGCGCCGGACCGGACCAGGCCTGGCTTGTCCTCGCCTCGCGTCAGGCGGGTGTTGCGGCCTGGCCCTCCCAGCTCCCTCCGACACCCCCCGTCCCCGACTCCTCTCGGGATGCGGCTGGCGGGGAGCAGCTAGGGCGTCGGCCGCTCTGGCATCCCACCCGAGCCGCGAGAGAGCGAAGTGACTGTCAGCAGCCTGCCCACCGGGGTGTCTGTCCCTGGCCTCTGGTAACTCTCCCTTGTTGAGCGGGTGAAGGGAAATACTTCTGTGGAAACCGGGATCTCCTGGGACGTGCCTTTTCCTGTCAGGGACCGTCTGGACTCGCCTGCGGTCAGAGCCACAGCTGCCTTCCTAGAGCTGGGCCTCAGGTGTTTGTGACAGGCTGCCTTGGGTTTGTCTTTGGTGGTTCGAAGGACTGCGTGGCACTGAGGAATGAGCAGTGGCAGCCGTCCGTAGGATGAGAGGGTGTGGGGACACGGGGTCACAGGTAGCAGCGGTTTCATGAGGAAAGTATACGGGATAGGATGTATGCATGTGGAAATCATATGTCAGGGTCCCTTGGGTGAGCTGTAGTGTGCCTTTGATGGGCTTCCAATTCCACTGCCAACCAGAACAGCTTTCTGCCTGTATATAAAATAAATGCCAGTCTCACAGATCTTTAAATCACACAGCTGTAATGTCTTCAGAGTGATGCATTTGTATTGGTTTCTAAAGGAAAGTGGAGATCTGATGTGAGTCACTTGGTAAATTCTTTCTTCCCTGCCAGCCACATTGAACAGGTTTAGGGACAGAAGGACTGGAAGTTCAGGAACGTGAATAATTTGTAAAAACCTGATGGTTTTCATTCATAAACTTGCATTTGTGGCTGTGAAATTTATTTTCTTATACTTGCAGTACAGGTATAATATTTGACAGTGGACTGTTTGTTTTAACGTAACTGCTGAGGAGGCAGAAATGCCCTGTGTTTTAAGAAGTGCTAGTACTGTTACCACCACTGGCTAAAGATTAAAGGTATATACAAAGAGAATTTGAGCAGGTTAACATCCATGACATTTGCTACAGTTGGGATTTTAAAAGGAGCTCAAATGAAGTAGGTACCTAGCTTGTCGTTAAGCTGGGATCTCTGCAGGAATGAGACATACCTAATCATAGAATCATTTTGGTTGGAAAAGACCCTTGGGATCATTGAGTCCAACCATCTACCCTATTCTACAAAATTCTCCCCTACACCATATCCCCCAACACCACATCTAAACGACTCTTAAACACGTCCAGGGATGGTGATTCAACCACCTCCCTGGGCAGCCTATTCCAGTGCTTGACCACTCTTGTGAAAACTTCTTTCCTAATGGCCACTCTAAACCTACCCTGTTGGAGCTTGAAGCCATTCCCTCTCGTTCTGTCACTAATTACCCGTGAGAAGAGACCAGCACCAACCTCTCTACAGTGTCCTTTCAAGTAGTTGTAGAGAGTGATGAGGTCTCCCCTCAGTCTCCTCTTCCTCAAGGAAGTACAGCTCCTTCAACCACTCTTCATACAATTTGTTCTCCAGGCCCTTCACCAGCTTCATTGCCCTTCTCTGCACTCGTTCCAGCACCTCGATGTCTCTCTTGTATTAAGGTGCCCAGAACTGGACACAACACTCGAGGTGTGGCCTCACCAGTGCTGAGTACAGGGGGACAATCACCTCCCAACTTCTGCTGATCACACTATTTCTAGTACAAGCCAGGATGCCATTGGCTTTCTTGGCCACCTGGGCACACTGCTGGCTCATATTCAGCTGCTTGTCAGTTAGAACCACCAGGTCTTTTTCTGCCAGGCAGCTTTCCAGCCACACTTCCCCAAGCCTCTAGTGGTGCATGGGGTTATTGTGGCCCAAGTGCAGGATCTGGCACTTGGCCTTGTTGAAGCTCATACCATTAATGTTGTCCCAATGATGCAATCTATCTAAATGATACAGTCTCATAGATTTATCAGCTCAAAGATGTTATGGTAACTAATCGTGCTATCTGTCCACATCCACTTCAGTACAATGACAGGTTAGCTCTTTGAAGATCTCAGGCTGTATGCCAAACAAGTCTTCCAGATCACTGGTAAGAAAGAAGGGTATCTTTTATTACTAGAGAGAAAGAAATTGCTCCAGTGGTACCTGCCAACCATAGTCTCTAATCTAATTACAGTTGTAATGCACAACCTTTACAAATGGCTGAAATTCTGGGCTGAGACCTGGCACAGCAGCTGTTTTTCATACAGTGGCTTATCCTGGCCTTGTTCTGTTGGTTTTGTACAAGGAACTGGGAATGGAGGTGCAATAAAAGAAGTAGTAAGGAAATAAAGCCACTGTACTAAGTAAGGAATAAATTGCGGGGAGAGAAGGCATTCAAGTCAGATCAGTATAATTTGTGTAGGATTCAAATCCATCTCCTGCTGTCAGCGTGTCTTAGGAAGTAACCTATAAATCTGGATATACCACAGCAATAGTTGAACTTCACTGACTGTTTCACATCCTTTGGTACCTTTTGGTGGTAACTTTTCCTCATGCAGGCTGTTATTCCCTGGTGCCTTAAGAGGCTTGGTTCTCATAGCTGTATCAAAGAGTGTTTGCCTTCATAAGTGCATTTATGGCCTTGTGTTTCCCAGCGGGTTTGTTGTCAGGAGTTTTACTTCTACTCTGCTGGCAGAGCAAACTGGGGTTTCTGCTTCTCTGAAAGCCCAGTAGGTAGCACAGCATGTGGTTGCAGAGCGTGTGGTTGCACGCACTGCCTTTCCTGTGCTGCTCTGGTGAATTGTAGGCTTTTGTGTGGCCACCTTCTAAATTAAATTCTGTGTTATTTTATGACATTTATTGAGAGCCGTAAAGCTGGAATAGTTCTCTCAGTGCTTTCCTCTTTGCCAGCATGTGCACTCAGAGTCCTCCTTTAAATATACGCTCATTCCCTGCCATTGCCCAATAAAGTCTGCAGTGACTTCTTCCCAGCCAAGTGTCAGAACCAGCACTCTGTCTGTATGTGCTTGGGCAGCTGCTAAAGTCATGCTGTTATTGAAATGCTTGACCTCCTGAGGGAGCTTTCTTAGCTTTGTTACAGGCTGGAGGGTGCAGACCTCACAGCTTGCTCTCCAGCTATTTCAGAGCAATAGAGATACCTGAATTTGCATTTACAGGTGAAGTATCTTCTCTATTCGGGCAAGTTCATACATTTTTCTTAACCAGATATTTGTACATTGTTAAAGTCTTTCTTTCTTGTTCACAGAAAAACTTCTTCACAGTTACCTAATCAACAGGTCAGTTTCAGCATAGCTTAAATATAGAGCTCATTCTTCTTCTTTTGATCCTTTCTGCATATCTTTCTGCAGTCATTAGGGTTGCTTCCCTGATTCTGTGTGTAACCCAAGTATCCTCTCTGACATAGAAGCCTTTCTAGCTCCTTGCACTGATG
Organism: Gallinago jamesoni; assembly: GCA_025769975.1. Taxonomy (NCBI): domain Eukaryota; kingdom Metazoa; phylum Chordata; class Aves; order Charadriiformes; family Scolopacidae; genus Gallinago; species Gallinago jamesoni. The sequence goes on along the minus strand of JAOQGH010000062.1, from coordinate 44,346,824 downwards.
TTGCATAGGACCTTGGAGCTCCCTTTCTGCATAACGTTGCTAAGGGGGAAGCCAGGCAGGCTACATACTGTAAATTAATGTGGGGTTTCATCATTGTGCACCCCCGTAACCACAACATCCTGCTGCCTGGCCTTGACAAGTGCAGTCATGTATCGTTTCACACAAAGAGCTGCTGTAAAGATCTCTCTGCCCTCTTGCTTTGACCAGGCTACCCATCTCTTGGTATGTTTCTGCTGGCACCATCCATTGGTTGTGTGAAAGACCGTGTCTCTTTTTCTAGATCCTTCTTAGTGCGTTCCTGCCTGTCTGGATTTCAAATGAAGTTCTTAATCTTTGCCTCAAATTGCTTCACAGTATCGGTTTCTATAACCTACTTGATGCATTTTCAGGTAAATGCCTTTGTGCTTTCTTCAGCAGCTCTCTCGCTTGGAGCGTTTCTCCTTATATTTTGCGGAGCAGTCCTCATCTTCCTCCTCAACATTTCCCTTTTCCACAAGTGACAACTGTTTCAGTGTTCCCTGTTTTCCTCCGGCTGTCCGCTGCCTTTCTGAGACCGCTTGATGCCATATCTGTGTGTAGCACAGTGGCATCCCGGTCCATGCCCAGGCTTTCTAGGCACCTTAGAAACACAAATAATGAGCGCGATAACGAATAAGTTCTATATTTATTTATTGAGCACCAGAATTCAATTGCTGCTCTTCCTTACCATTTCCAAGCCCAAACAGAAGTCAGAAATCTGTCGCCTGTCTGTCTAAGGGAGCAAGCCCTTTCAGGCAGGTCCTGTTGTCTTCTGTTTGGTGCAAGACCACGTGTGCAGCTGGCGCTCTGCAGCAGAGGAGAGAAAGGAGTGTGTGGTCACCAGGTGCCCCCGGTGGCTTTCCTGTTTTCTTTTCCACTGTAACTCATACAGAAGGGCAGGCACGAGACTGCGGCAATGTGCAGATCTTGTTCCCTGGAATGTTTTCTTTCATCTGGAATCACTTCATCAGAATCCATAAATCTGCTAGTTAAGACTAAAAAGCACACACATGACTGTAATTTGTGCCTTCCTGCCCCATGTTTCTCTTGGCGCGTGGAACACCAAACCTTTTCCTGAAAAAATTGATGATGACACCGGGCAAGGATGCAGTGAAAGTGGACAGCGAGGCCACTTGCATTCCAAGCCCATTGCCTGCTTCCATAGTCCCGGCTTCCTTTTCATTCATCGTAGTAGGTTCAGAGAATAAAACAATGATTTGTATTTCTGTATTTACTCTGGAAATTGCAATTCCAGGCTCATTTCCCAGTGCTGGGTGCTGTTAACGTGTAGTTGGCCCAGGGAGCCATGAAACCCTGTGGGAAGGGAGCCTTGATTGAGATGCCAAGGCTGCGGCCCCTGTCACATGCCTTCTCCTGGCTCCTGCAGCTCCTGGGGAGATTAGCACCTTCTCAGCCGCCCCGCGGTGATTACTGCTCTCTGACATCTGTCACTGTCACCCCACTACGGCTCCTTCAGCTGCTGCCATCCAAACCCTCCCAGGACCTGTAGAAACCGTACGGGGTCTGTTCTAACCTGGAGCGGTTCCATCGAGCAGGGTGGGAAGTGATCTGCTGAGCAGCAACCCCCCAGGAGATCTGAGGGGACGTCCAGGGAGATGCTGGTGGGCAAGGAGGAGGAGGAGGAGGTAGAGACAGGAGTCTTGCAGCAGAAGCAGGAGGATGAGGAGGTGGAGCTGGTGAGCCTGGCTTGGAGAAGGCAGGGTAGCCCCCAAATGGCTTTGTTCAGGTGTCTCCGAGAGAACCCTTGCTGCGTTTCCCCTGGGAGAGGACTCTGGGGACTCTCTCTTTTCTGACTTTTGAGCAGAAATAAATGAAGTGGCTCAAAATCCTAAAACCTGTGCTGATCTGGTGGGATCAGCCAAAGGGGCTGGTGCATCGAGCTGGACTCCAACTGGGGTTCTTAGAAAGGCTCAGAAGCTGCTGAGCTTTTCAGAAAACATGGAGTTTTCAGTCAATCTCAGGCTGTTTCTGGGGCTGTTTGGCCTCTCCCCGGATCAAGAGGAGAACAGTGGAATTCAGGAGTCACGGCCCTGTCCCCTCTTCCTGCACCTCGTGACAGAAAAAGAGCAAGGAAAACCCCCATTTTGCTCGTGAATATTTCGTTTGGAAAAGTATTTTAACTGGAGCCTGTTGCCCCGTCACCTCCTCTCAGCCCAGGAAACAGCCGTCGGTATCGCTCCCTGCATCCTTCCTAGCGTTTCAGGGCAGTGACTCGCTGGTCCTGTGATGGGGTTGTCCCGTGTCCCCCCCCTGCTTGGTTCCCGTGTCACCCCTCTTTCTGACGAGCTGTGTTTTTATCTCTTGTTTTTTGCCAATAACAGGAAAAAAAATCCCACCAAAAAAAAATCCCACCCAATTTTACTGTTTTCCATTTGACACGTGGATTTATTTTTTTCCCCTCCTGTGTGTGTTTCCCTGGCCAGGGGCGGAGGGAAGGGAGTATCCTGGGTAACCTCACACCGGAGGAATTTTCACGTGTTTTCCCACCTCAGGTGTGATAGCGGTGCTGGGGATGTCTCCTCTGACTGGGAGTCAGCCTGGAACGGTGGAGAACCGCCCCGTCACCGGCAGGATCTGCTTGGCCTTTCGCTAAACCATTCCCATTTGGGCCCGGATGGCCGGGGCTTCTCGTGGAATTGGGAGGAATTTGGGAAAAAATCCCTGCCCCGACACGCTGAAACGTTTTGTAACCTATCCCTGCGGCGCCCCGAGCAACCGACAGGGGGCGCCAGAGCGGTGCACGCCGGGAATTGTGGGAGCGGGGGGGGGTGTTTTATGGCGGTGCATGCCGGGAGTTGTAGGCGCCTGCTCGGTGATACACCACCCAGGGGGCGGGGCTGCGCCTCGGCGCAGTCGTCGCTTCCGCCTGTGGTTGACGTCAGTTCCTGGCGGGATGGGGAAGCGGGTGAAGGGCGCTCGGCGGGAGGGGATGGCGGCGCCGGGTGGCCTCCCCGAGGAGGCGGTGAACCGTTGCGTTCTGCAGTTCTACTTCTACCAGGCCATGGCGGCCTATCGCGCCGGGCGGTACAGCGACTTCCGGCAGCTCCGCGACGTCATGCAGGGTGGGCCGCGCCGGCCGAGCCCGGGACAGTGGGCGGGCTGGGGGGTGAGGGGAGCGGGGACACACCCGGGGAGAAAGGGCAGGCCCGGGATGGGGATGAGGGGGTCGGGGCTGGCAGAAGCTGGGCCCGGGCTGGGTGGTGAGGGGGAGAGCCGGGGCGGCTACGAGGGGGGGAGTGGGGCTGGGGCCGGCCCCGGGCCGTGCTGTACCTCTGTAACCTGCCCTTCGTCCCACAGCGCTGCTTTTGCGGCCCCTGAAGAAGGAGCCTGTGGTGGCCAAGATGCTGCGCATAATGCAGTTCCTGTCACAGGTTGAGGAAGGCGAGAACCTCGGTGGGTCCCCAACCCTCTCAGCAAGGCCCTAGGGAGAGCCTGGTCTTGTCTTGCAGCCTGCTCCCCCAGCTGGAGCATGCCTTGTTCTGTGGCTGTGTCCCTTGCAGCTCCCAGGAGCTGTGTTTCTGCACAGAGCAGAACTCTGGGATGAAACTCTTAAACTGTAGGAACTTTCCCCTGAACATGAGGGGCCAGAGACCGTGACTATTCATGCCTGTATTTCACTGCTGTAGCAAGTGAAAGGCTGCTGCCCTTAGGCAAGAGCAGTGTACTTAAATCCAAGCTTCAGGGCTGTCCTGCTCTCTGAATGCATCCCTCACCTTCTGAAATGCTCCCTCTGGTTCGACTGTTGGTAGTCAGGTGGTGCTTCTGTAGCTTTCCATGCCTGTGGGGGGAAACTTGCAGTTTAGGCAGTTGGCATTCAGCCTGCCTTCCCCTCAGTAGCTCTAGAATTTGCAGTCAAAGCTGAGCAAATCACGTAACTAGTTGTCTGTAAGGCGTTGCTGTGAATGCTTTGTAAAACAGTGCCTGTGAATTCTTGTAGATTGCACCTTTGATAAAGATTCAGAGCTCACCCCTCTCGAATCAGCAATCGGTGTCCTGGAGCTCATTCAGAAAGAGTTCTCTGTGGCTGAGAAGACAATGGAAACTGTTCAGAAAATGGTGAAGGAAGCTGTAAGACCTTTTTTCTTTTTTGATTAATGCTTTGCTCATTTTTTGTCTTAGAAGGGTTTTGCATAAGTGACAATGAGAATTGCCTCACATATAGGATACTGTAGTTAGTACTGACTTGTCTGCAGACGCGTATCGTCAGTGTATGTACTTATTCATCTCTTAATGTAGAAGTTGTTTCTCTGTGTATGTTGTTACTAAGCTGTTACCTGTGTGCCGTGCTTGGTTATTTTACATGCTCTTCCAAAGCTGGTTTAGAGAGTATAGTCGATTCAATGTCAACAGAGAAATTGGTGTTTGTTTTCTTCTGCAGGCTGTTATTGTCTGCATCAGAAACAGAGAGTTTGATAAAGCTTCAAAAATTGTGAAGAGGCACATAGGGAAGGACCCCAAAAGTCAGGTGAGTCTGCACTGGAATGAAAGATGGCTGTTTGAGGCCTGTGCGATGTGTCTTATGGGGTACTTGGGAGCGGGAATGTTTGGAGGTGGTCTGAGGTGTCTTATGGGGCATTGGCAGAGGGGGCAGTGACCCATGTTGCAGACATAAAATGTTTCCCCAAGAAGCATGCTCCTTATAGAAATCTGAGGAAGAAGACTGGGTAGGGGGGTGATGAAAGAGTCCTCTGTGAAAGGTGGACTCTCAGTATTATGCGTTTCTAAAGCATGCTGACAGTCACTTTGGAGCTCCCTCTGTTACTCGCGTTCCCTCATGTATCTTCATGGGTCTTCTAGGTATCAGCATTCATCCTTTACTTCAAGGCAAACTCAAGCTCATGTGTAGAACAGGAGTTCATAAAAAGGGCTGGTTCTGAAAGCAGGAAGAATCCCTGTTTCTATAGGCAGTGTAGTGTCTTGGGCGCTGGAAGCAAAACATCAGGGGTGCTGAAATAAGATGTCTCTCCTGTTCCTCTGACCTTTTCCCAGCCTTATGTCAGCGTGAGTTACTTGTGCCTGGAAAATGTCAAATAGGAAAGGCCCAATCCTTGTGCAGATCCTAGCTCCTGCTGTTGGCATTTATACCCTTGTACCTATTTGGAGCTTTCTTACTTCTTCTCTAGAAAAAGAGGAATGAGTTGCTGACTGTCATCCGGGAGCAGAATTCCACCCATCCAATGGTCAAAAACTTTTCTTACAAGAACTTCCAGCAGAACATGTTTCAGTTCCTGAAGACCTATGTGGATGATTCGGAGCCACTGCTGCTAACGGTACATGTCTGCCCTGCTTACCTGGCTTCCCGTCCTGCACTTGCTTCTGCCCCAGAGAGGGGCAGCCAGAGAACAGCACGAGGTGCTGACCTGGGGAGAACTGATGCTTACTTTGCTATAAGGCAATAAAATACAGTAATTCGGCTTCCAAGTGCCTGCTGTACCAGTAATGAGTTAGAGCTTAGGCACCTAATTAACAGAGGTTAAACCCAAAATACTTTAAATTTGGTCCATTCTTAAAAGGATTATACAGTTTGAACACGTTTTTTCAATCTGTGTAACAGGTTTTAATTGATAGACATGAACTCAGCGCATGGTGCCAATTGAACTGGAAGTAGCAGCTTAAAATGTCTTTGGGAGGGGGTAAAATTGGATGGTAGTCTGGGGAATCACCTTTAAAACAGTTAAATGCTTTTTCTCTCTCCAAGATAATAAAAAAAACTTTGAATTCGGAACATGCTGAGGAACCGAAACGCTCATCAGTGACTCCTGAGTCTGCAAATGGGCCAAAGGACCAGGCAGCAGCTCTGGAGACTTCGGGATGGACAAGTCCCTCTTCAGAGCCAGCAAAAGACCTGGAGGGAGCTTCCAACCCTGCAGAAAGCGGGGACGACCCCATGGCAGCTCCCGAGCCTATGGAAGGAGCTAGTGACTCTGCAGCAGTTCCCGAGCCTATGGAAGGAGCTACTGACTCAGCAACAGCTCCTGAGCATATGATAGAAGCAGTTAATACCCTGAAAGAGGCTTCAGAGCACATGGAAATATCTAAAGAACCAGCAGCTCCAGAACTTCCAGGAGCATCCTTCAGAGACTTGGAAAGGTGGGCAGAGGAGTCTGGCCCTGTGTTGTGGTTGAAGTGTGGCAGCATTTCTCTTCTGAGGGGTAGTTTGTTCTGTCTAGGCAGCTTCTAACTTCCCCAAATGCCAGGCCAGGCAGGTCTGCCCAAGCAAGCCACAAAGGCCATCAGTGTAAGGCTTCTGTCTGGATCACAGTAAAAATGTTAAGATGGTCTGGTTGGTTTGTTGTTGTTTTTGTTTTTTTTTTATCTGAAGATATGTAGTACTTCTGTAAACTAGGGAAGGAGGCCAGTGGCTGCCAGAAGGTTTGCTCTCATGGGGCAGCTTTTGATACCCATAGGGTTCAGCCCTTAAGTCGAGAATAGCAGGGCATCCAGTGGCACTTGGACCGTGGGAATGTTCTCTTGAGACCTGCTTCCCTGGTACACCTCACTGTTTAGAAGGAAGGCAGACTGAAGGGCTGGGAACACACTCTTCAATAGATTTTTATTTGCACCCTAGGGCCAATAGAGGGTCACACCATAGGGGAAAAGCCTGTTTTCAGTGAAGTGGAGCCAGCTTGGTGATATCTTTACAACCTTCTCAGTTGTGTTTATTTTGTAGGCAGCCTTCTGGAACTGTAACCACGTATGGGATTTCTGTTCTGAGAGAAGCTTTCAAGATCTTGTCGGACTCCCAGGATTCTGATGCGCTCTTCACCAAACTGGACGAAACAGACTTTTCTTTACCCAAGCAACTGTCTCCTTCTATATCCCACAGAACCAAGAGACGGAAAGAAGAGGAGAGTCAAGATTCTGAGACCTCAAACCCTCCTGAAATGTCCCATAAGGGCAAACGTTTGTTGACCATAAGCAAACTGGTCATGGAGGAAGACAACCAGTACAGCGAGTTGAGTGAGAGCCCAGACTCTTCCCAGGAGCCAGTTGTATCTTCTGCTTCCAGACCTGTTCAGAAAGTGCATGACCCGCCTGTATCTACTAAGAGTGCCAAGTATGAAGCCCATCTCTTGTGGTATATTCTAATCTGCACCCAATTTTCTGACTTGCAGCTGGCATGGGTAGCATGAACAACAGAAACCTTTATATTTAATTCAAGATGAGTATATTGACCATCCTTGTTTGCTAGCATATATGGAACTGGGTGAAGTAAATGCTCTGTTGTCTTTACGCTTTACTGTTTGGTTAATGGAGGGGACAAAATGATCCAGCTTCTAGTGGCAGTGAGTCAGAGGTACTGCAATTAGTATTGGTAGGTGATTCCAGCATGTGTATCACAGGTTAACAAGTTTATGTTAATACTCTGCACTTTGGTTAGTGATGCTGAAGCTGGAAAGAGTTTGTAGATGGATCTTGTGGAACAGACTAAAATCTCCTTTCCACCTCTTGAAAAATAAACCACTGACCTAGTTAAAGTTCTTTTTTCCTGAGACCTGTGTTGGTTAAGAAACTCCAGCTGTAGCTTTGTGACTCTTTCTGCAGTATGTTATCACCTTGCAGCTGAAATGACAGCAATAAGAGGTAGGGGCATGTTAGTGGGTTTTTTTTTTTCCTTTTTATAAGGATTTCCCATAGAAAACAGCAAAGTAGGCTTACCAGCAGAAGTCTAAAATTAACACTGATAAGAGGCTCTTAGCTTTAGAGTCTCGTATCTCCCATGGACCATAGCAGGGTGTCACAGAGCTTTCTGCTTAAATGTCTGGGTTGCTCTTTTTTTGCTCAGTGAAGTTGCATAGCAGCCAGCAATAATGATGCTTTGGATCCCCAGGGGTGAAGCTGGGAGGTTTGAGGACAGTTTGATGTCATTAAAAAGATAAACAAAACACATGTTCCCTTAAGTTCCTGGCTTAAGAATGTCAATAACAGAAAGGTTCGGTTTTAAAGGATAAGCAGCAAACATCCCGGTGCTCTGTGCGTCTTGGCTGCTCTGGAGGTGGATTGTCTTTTGCTGAAGCACGGGAGAGTGGCTGCAAGTAGAGATGTGCCATTGTGTAGCTGGCATTGGTGGAATCTCAGGTGCCTTGCTGGTGTGTCTTGCTCAGGGTTAAGCTAATTGTCAGAGATGATGCTCAGAAGGGGTTTCTAACATGCACCACCACTAGTCCCTACCAATGTTGTCCACTTCCTCAAGTGATCTGAGAATTCTACTTAATACATTTCCTGGATTTTTTTTTTAAAGCAGCTGTGAGCAGTGACTTTTGCTCTCTTCTGCTTTTTTCTAGTAGTACATCGCTGCTGACCTTCCTATCCCTAGGATATGTCTGGAGTTTATTTTGAGGGTGCTGTAGAACATTATGGGGGTAGGATAGTGTTTTGTGAACTGTTCCAGAGCACAGTGCTGTGTCTGACTGCACTGGCAAGGGGCTGGATCTGGTGACTCGGGTGCGATGCTTTCCCATTCTCTGCCGGGTATGTAAAGCCAGGGTTGGTGCTGGATCGGGAAGGAGCCCGGAGTGGGGCTGATGCTGCACGGCTGATGCTGGCTTAAGCAATTCTCAAGTTTCAGGGCTGCTGCCGTGCAAAATGGTTTCCAGTTCACCTGGAAAGTGATCTGTTGCTTATGGGGATATCTTGTCTTGAAGCCTTTAACTGGCTGATGGTAGCAGTGGTGCTAATGACATCTGGAAATCTAACCAGGGGCATCTCTACCAGTAGCTGGTTCTCAATTTTTTATGTGTAAGAAAGAGGGGTTCAACAGTCCAAAGGCAAGTAAGAATAGGGAACAGCTACTTTCCTGTAGTCATAAATGGCTTCAATTATATTGGATGTGATAGCCTTGTGTGAACCTTTTGAAGTGTTGGTTGTTTTCTGGGGTTTTTTTTAATGTTTATTTAACATTTCATCTGACAAGTTTGTGCTGGAGAATTGGAAGCAGGTGACAGCATTGAGGCACTTGATCTCACACAGAGGCCTCTGTAGCTTGGTTGACCTCAGCATGGTTAGTAGTGAAACAGTAAGAATGAAATGCTTCTTGGGAAGACTAAAGGCTTCTCCTCCGTGCTGTTGATAAGTCTGTGCCATACAGGAAGTCCAGCTCTGTGTGTCTGTTGTCTGTGAGTGCTAAATTGTGTAGATAATACCCAGTCACTTGTTTTTGCAAATGCTGGCTAGAAAATACAATACACCACTTGTATTTGAGTATATATTGCACGCCATACCTTCAGACAGGGGCTCCAGAAGATTCATCCCCCCTCAGAGGGGAGTGGAGTAGGTGGCAGTGTGTTTATGTATTGCTTTCTGGGTGCATTTCTCCGCACTGTGTGCTCACCACAGGCTTGCCTCCTGTGGCCCTGTGCCTTCTCCCCCTAAAATATTCTCCCGAGCCAGTAGCCAAAGTAAACGCTTACCTGCTTTCAGGTCCTTCCAAAGAAGGTGGAACAGCTCATTTGGTGAAGAAAGAAAAGACAGTTGGAGTGAGGAGGATGAGCTCTTCTCAGATGCAGGTAAGAACAGAGTCGCTGTTGCAGGTGTTAATTGATGATGATCCTGGCCTTGGGGCTCATTCACGAGTGTCCTGCCATCTTCTGTGTGACTGAATTTTGAACACAGAAATCCTAAAAGCCCAAGAAAATTGGTGGTTGTCCAACTCTGAGATACTAATATTTTTTTTGTACCTCTGACCTGAAATGCATACTAAAAACTCCTGTTCCAGTGTCCCGTAAGCTAATAATGCTTAGCTTACAGGATATAAATATTGGAAATAGAGCTCTTGCCCTGTTCCTACTTTAGCGCCATGAAATACAGGTTAAGTTTACCCTTTCAGCCGGATCAATTTTCCAGTCCACTTCCCTTTGCAGCTCAAAGCACAGCTTAGCTGGGGAAAAAGAGTGGACAATGAATGTCTGATTCCAGCCACAACATACAGCGTAACTGCATCCTGAATGGATGCCCCTGGTCTTGATGCATTGGCTAGTCAAAACAAAACAGCTTACTGAAAAGCTTTCACATGAAGCAACTGGGGCTTAAAACAGAATGGCCGTCCTTGCTATAGCTGTAGAAAAGGGAGGGATAAAGGAATTTGGTTTCATTGTTTGTCATTAGATGTTCTCGTTGTAGGCTGTCTGCATAGCTCAGCAGTTAAGCCCAAGGCAAACTCTCGAGGAAGTGAGTACCTCCTGAGTTAGGTGAAATGTAATCGTCTTGCCTTGTTTTTCAGGATCATTTGGGAGAAACAGCCACAACGCTACAGTCTTTGGTTCCAAGAAACAGGTAATGTAGAGCCCTTAAATTGTTTCAGTAAGGCCTGAAATGAGGACATGTCCATATAGAAGAGCAAGGTATTGGACAGTTTGCAATACCTTGGTGAAGACTGTGGCTCAGACCACTTCCTCAGCAGCCTGCAGTTCACTACAGCAGGGTGAGCTGCTGCTGTGCTTTTAAGTGAAGCGTTGGAGGCTGGTTTGGAAAGTGATGCTTCCTGAGGCTGGTGCTTGCAATATCCAGGCTTGATCCAAGTTGAGCAGGTCTTTGCATTCACAGAGCTGGCAGGAGTTCCTGTGTTAAGAGACCCATTTGGTAGTGGCAAAAGCTGTGTGCCTCCCACACATCAGGCACTCGGTATGTTCATGACGTCCCTTTTCCTTGGTGCACATGGCTCAGAACTACGTTTCCTGAGTTCTCCATGCACTGGAAGAAGTTCAGCATCTTGCTCGAGTGATGGACGTGCACGTGGCAGCTGTCACCTGGGAAGAGGTCCCAAGTTTGGTACTACTAGGAATGCTCACCTTTGTTTGTAGGAAGAGAGCTGCTGGCTTTTGTGCTGCTGTGTGCCAGGTAGCACTACTAGAACTACTCATGGGCTTGTGCTGGAGCCGAGTTCTCTTACTTGTAACAGTTACAAGAGCACATCTTCAGTGAAGTGATTATTGAGTGTTGTGTGTGCTATCGACAGGACATCTCTGCCTTTCCCCCATGTTACTAGCGCAGGTGTTACGGGGAAGATAACGTGCTGGGAAGGAGTTACAGTGCAGTTCTCTGCCAAATGCAACTCCTCCCTAGAACCTCACTGTGTACTCACAGAGCACTGATTACCTGCTTTTTTTTTTTTGTAGAAATGGACAGTACAGGAGAGTGAGTGGATCAAAGAGGGTGTGAAGAAGCTTGGAGAAGGGAGATGGAAGGCCATTTGTCAGAAATACCCCTTCCAGAACCGCACGCCAGTGATGATCAAGGATCGCTGGCGGACCATGAAAAAGCTGGGAATCCTCTGAAGTTGGGAGCCATGAGACCTTCAGCACAAAATACTTCTTACTTGTCTTCTGAAAGATGGACCGGAGCAATAGTAGCAGGGAGGCTACTATTCTGGTGTGTGTTCCTGGTGTGTGTTGGGGCTGGCATGGTGACCCCCTCTGGCTCCTGAGACCCCTCTTGGTACCCAAGACTTGCTGCAGCAGATGGAACCACATCTGACAAGAACCGAGGAGCTTTGCGTTTCCAGTTGTAGCTGCAAGGTTTAGGTCTTCTACAGTTGCCAGAAGCTGCACAACCTGATTGCACATGCTCGGAAACGGCTTGGATTGGGACTTCCTTTTCCACCTGACAACTGCAGCATTTGTAGAATGAATCCCAACCTGATGGGCTACTGAAATGACAGTTTTCTCTGTGCGAAGGCTATGGTAGGATAACCCCATCAGTGGCTATTTTAATGTGTTTTAATTTTCTAAACTGTGAATCTCTTGTTTCATCTGTTCATTCTCAGTCCCTTGTGGGAGAGAAGCAGCATGTAGTCCCAGAGCTTCTGGGGAGAAGAAGAGATTTAGGCAAGGTGATCTGCTTAGATTTGTTATTTTTTTGCCCCCATTTTTTTTCTGCTTCATACATGGCAAGTCTGCAATTGGCAATTTCTCCCTCCCAGCTTTGAGGCTTTAAAAACATTATTTTTTTTGTTTCAATACTTAAATGTTGGTTGCTCCCATGTTAAAAATGTCAAGTGCTTACTCATTTTGGTTATGTCTTACTGGCACTTCTCTCCTTGGTCACATCTCCTTCCTGTGTGTGATCCCTGCAAGTGTATGAGCTCCAAGGGCACTGCTTGTTCCCTGCCATCAGGTGCAAATCTGCAGTCCATGTCTGAGCAGTCTTCTGTAAAATAAAGTTCCTGTCTTGTTGGGTATCCCAAGTTGTAGTAAGTGTAAACTTGTAGCTCGCGGGTGGAAATGCAGCAGTTTGGAGCACTGCCTGCTTGCTGCCCCACTGGGGCACACATCACCCCAGGAACATGGGGCTCCCCGTCTGCCTCCTGGGCTGGTTAGGGCTGGGGGTGTTGTGCTGGCAGCTCTTTGGGATGCAGCAGTGATGCCCTGAAGGTATGAGGTGCTGCTGCATAGGCATGAAGCAGAAGCTTCTGCACTAATCCCTGTCAAAGGGCAGGGGAGGTATGGGGGCATTTTCTAAAAGCAGCCTCTCTTGGCTGTATTCCTACAGAGTCGGAGCTGGGGAGAAGTCTGTTTGGTAGCACCTGCTTCCCCTCTGTCCTTCAGCAGCAGCTGCTGGAATGAGCTTCCCTTGTCACCTGGCTGTGGCCGTGTCTTTCCCTCCCCTTCTGCTTGTAAAACTCTCACCCTGGGGTGGGAGCAGAGGAAGGTGTTGCAGACCAAGGCTTTGCTCTAAGAAACTGGAAGTTTCTTGCAATAAAACCCTTTTCCTGCTTAATTTGCTCGTTCAGAAGACACAGACTGGCAGACGGTTGGCCAGCAAGGGGAGCTGGGAACCAGCTCTGTGCAGCCAGAGAGGCGCTGCTGGTGACTGCGGTGCTTCTTTGCAGCGGCCCCAGCCTCTGCAGAAGGTCTCGTCTGGGTGAACTCTAACGTGGACAAACCAGACCAGCTCCTGGTCTGCACCGAGATCACCTTGAGGAGCAGAGCTGTGCTCTTCCTGAAGCTGGTGCTGCTGTGGAGCAGTTAATGATTACCTTTTCCACCTCGAGTCGCCGCTCCTGCCCTGCCCTGGCAGGAGGGAGCTCTGGAGGCTGGAAAGCAGGATGATGCTGCTGGTGCTCCTGGCACTGCTGCTGGGCCCCGCCGGCTGCCCCAAGACAGAGCCCCTGAGCGGGTCTGGCCAGGAGCCCCTCTTCCGTGGGGCAGATCGCTATGACTTTGCCATCGTTGTCCCCGCCGGTGCTGTGGAGTGCTTCTGGCAGTTTGCACACCAGAGTGGCAACTTCTTCTTCAGCTACGAGGTGAGCACTGCGGGACGCGTCCCAGTGTAGCTGCCAGTGGGGTCAGGGAATGGTGGTGCTGCTGGTGCCCGCTGCCTCCTCTGAGGGTGCAGCAGGTCTTGTGGCGGGTGATCCTCCATTGCCTTAGTCTTGTGACCAGGCTTATGTGCAGAGGAAGACCCTGTGGGATGAAGGCCATGTGCCAGCTGAACTCCAGACCCGATGCCCCTGGGGTGGAGATAGTTTGCCTTGTGAGGGAAAGGCCAAGACTGGGAATGGCTGCAGTCACTTAAATGCTTCATGTCAGGGACTTTGCTTACTTGGGCATCATCATTCCTGTTTATTGTTATAAATACTTGTTTTAAAAACTTAAAGCAGTGCTGAGATCTCTGGACATAGTGCCCAAGCATCTGGAGCTCGTTCACAGAGAGCTGGGGGTGTCCCAGCACTGCAGGGAGCTCTGCCCTTCGCTGGGCTGGCTGGTGGCTGTTGCACAGCCCTCGTCTCTCCTCTGAGCTGCAGCTGGAAGGCACACCAAAGGTCTCAGGCACAGCCCTATCTGCTTGTCCCTACACTCCGTCCCCTTCCCACAGGGGAAACTTTTATCTCCTGTTTACATTAGGCTGGTTGAAGGAGAGCTGGGGCATGGTCGTGCCCAGCACTGGCAGCTTCCCCCCAGCCCTGCATTCAGCAGAGCAGCCCCACAGAACATGGCACAGCCCTAGGGCTCGGCACAGCTCCATTTCCCAATGCTCCAGCAGCTGGCAGAACCTGATCCAGGCAGCAAGAAGCCAGGATGGGCCTGTGGGGTGGGAGACGTGGGGTCTGTGAACACCTTCAGCACCGTGAATGGGTGTTGGGAACTGCAGGGTTCATTACACAAGGCTGCAGGTTGTGGGAATTTTTTCACACATAGATGGCAGCTTTCTGGAGGCTATTTCTAGCCTCAGCTCATAGTAATGAAGGGGCCAGCTCCTCACAGGACCCCAGACCAACCCTCAGTAGAGGTCCCTGCCCTGTGCACAAGGGCTCCTGGGGGCTTCCATCTGTTTACTGGCTGCAGAGCCAGGCTCACGAATCCCCCTCGGGTGTTTCCTGCCTCCAGGTCCAGCGGGCAACGGGCATTGCCAACAACAGGAACATCATGGCCACAGCCAGCGATCCCAAGGGCTTCCAGCTTGGTATTTCCCAGGACGTGCGAGGGCAGATCAACTTCCTCACCAAGGAGACAGGTCACTGTTGCTCCTGACCCTGCCCAGCCCACCCGCAGGCAGGCAGGAGGCTGGGGGCTGCCAGGTCCCATCCAGCGGCTCTGGGCCCCCCCCAGATGGCCAATGCTTCCCAGAGCATTGATCAGTCTGATTACTCCTTCCTCCCTAATTGGGAGGATGACTGTCGAGTGTTGGGGATGGGTCTGCCTGGCAGCAGCTCTCCTACTTGAGAAATAATAATACTCATTTCTCTCTGCAGGTTTCTACCAGCTGTGCCTGGACAACCAGCAAAGCCACTTTGGCTTCATGCAGGTTTATCTCAACTTCGGTGTCTATTATGAAGGCTTCAACATGGAAGACAAGCAGCCAGAAGAGAAAAAAGAGCTGAACAACACCCTGGAGGCAATTGAGGTGAGTCTCAAGGTGACCACAGGGTGCCCCAATACAGTGGGGACAGGCATGTCCTCCCAAGGGAACCAAGAAGGGTGTTTGAGCTGCAGCTTATCAGCCCAGCAGGACACACTCTGAACAGCTCTACCAGCCCCAAGCTCTGCTGTGGCCCCACTGCTGAGCACCCACCTCTCCTGCAGATCAGCATCCGGAAGCTGCAGATCCAGACCTTCCACATGTGGCGGTTCTACAACTTCGCCCGGATGCGGAAAGGGTCCGACTCCTTCCTCCTGGAGTCCAACTACAATTACGTCAATTGGTGGTCGATGGCTCAGAGCTGTGTCATTGTCCTCTCCGGGGCCCTGCAGCTCTACTTCTTGAAGCGTCTCTTCAACGTGCAAACCTCCAGCAGGCAGAAGTGCTAACAGCACCCAGAACCATGGGCAGGACCACAGCCCAGCCTGCTGCTGCCTGCAGCCCTTGGGAACTGAGCTGCTACTCTGCTGCTTAGCAGAGCGGGAGGGAAGGCTGGATCCTGCTTCCAGGAGGAGGATGGAGAGTTCACCCTCTGGCTCTAGCCCTGCCTTGACTGAAATCACCCCAACAGAAGAAAAGTGTGACGCGATCGCCTGAGCTTCGTGTGCTGGGTTGGTTTGTTACAGCTCTGCCCATCTTTAGTGTCCCAGCATGCCTTTTCTACCAGCCACTCAATAAAAACTCCTGGCACATGCTCAGTAGAGCGACTGCAGCCTGCTGTCCATCCATCTTCTGCAAGCCCAGATGAAGCAAGTCCTCCTTTGCAGGCAGCTGCCTGCCCCATCCCTCCCTCCCTCCCTCCCTCCCTCCCTGCAGCTCAGCTGCCAGCCTCCAACACCTCACCCACAGGGCTCCAGAGCCTCCCCTGGCCTCATGTGCCCAAACAAACGTGGTGCTTCTCCCCTCTGGAGTCACACCCTGGTGTGTTGCACTGTCTGAGGCACTGACCCAGGCAGGCAGAGACCCACAGCCCACCCCCTCCTTCCTTCTTCCCCAAGACTCCACACCAGGCAACAGGCACTCTGGGAGAAGCAACAGGCTTTATGTGATGGCAAGGGCAAGGCTGGTGCAGGGACAGCTTCTCACGCTGGCAGCAGCCTC
This sequence comes from Gallinago jamesoni, assembly GCA_025769975.1. Classification (NCBI taxonomy): domain Eukaryota; kingdom Metazoa; phylum Chordata; class Aves; order Charadriiformes; family Scolopacidae; genus Gallinago; species Gallinago jamesoni. The sequence goes on along the minus strand of JAOQGH010000062.1, from coordinate 44,330,828 downwards.
TTCCCCACCCCCCACTCCTGGGAATTTAGAGCTGCATCCTGGTAGCTCCTACCACCTCCGCTCTGCTCAGGGTGGGTTCCCTGTGGCTCCCTGTGCCGCTGCTGCACCAACAGTGCAGAACAAGGTCCATTCTAGTCAGAAATGCTTGAGCTCTCTTAGGTCAGCGTGTCCTCGTTCCGCACGTATTCCCCAACATCAGCCTGGTGGAACACCACGATGGCCATAGGATCAACCTTCCGGCACTCTTGTGTGGACTTAGCAGCTACCCCAAAGCCCTGGGGGGAAAGAAGCAGAGGTGAGAGAGAGTTTTCTCTATACCCTGGCCCTGAAAAGTGCAGGGGGTTGTGCCAGCCACTCACCAGGGGGACATCGGCCATGGAGTACACCACCACTCCCTGGTACTGCGCTGTGTTTTCCGTGATGCGTCCCAGGCCTGACTTCAGGACATGGTTGCCGTAGAGAAAGGACTGCTCCGACCCAGGTTTCACCCACACCTTGTACTGCAAGAGAGACCCAGAGCAGTGAGGAGCTGGAAGGAGAGCCCGGCGGGGGGCAGCTGGGGGGGGTATCTGTGTCCCACCTTGGCGTAGGGTGCCAGGAAGTCCAGGGCTGTGACGCTGAGACGGAACTTCTGTGTCTTGGTGAACTTCCCGAAGCAGGTGCCCAGCGACACCAGGTTGTCCCGGGGGATGCTCGCTGCCACCTTCAGCAGCTTCTCACTGCGGGGAGCGGACAAAGCTGGAGCGGCTTCCGGGCCCGCAGCCCCCGCACGGGCTGGCACCGGAGCCCCCCCCCCGCCTCAAGCAGGGCTTGGCCGCTCCCCTACCCCGCTCACCTCAGGTAGTAGACGCGGTCGCGGTGCAGGCGGAAGCAGTAGGTGCCATCGGGCCGGTCCACCAGCAGCTGGATGTTCTCACCGATGCTGCGGGGACAGATGCGGTGAGCCCGGCCCGGCCCCGCTCCCCTCTCCCGGCCCCCTGCCCTCCCGGTCCCCATCCCCTCCCCTCCCCATGCCCGGTTCCTCCCGTTTCCCCCGGTCTCTCACTATCGCCCCAGCTTCTCGAACACAGCCCGCGTCTCCGCCTCGGTCAGCGGCCGCATCGCCCCGCACCGCACACGCGGGGACCGCGCCGGAAGCGGAAGTAGCCACCGAGCGGAAGTGACGTGGCAGCCCCTCGGCGAGCGAGCGGCAGCCATGGCGGCGGAGGAGGTCCGGCTGCTGGCCTGGCTGCGCGGCCCGGCGGCGGCGGGGCCCGGCGGCCCCGAACTCTCCGCCTACGTGGCCGAGCTGGCGGCGCTGGGGCTGGCGGAGCTGGGCCGGGAGCCGGCGCGGCTGGCGGCGGAGCGGGCGCGGGTAGGGGCGGAGACGCGCCGCCTGGCCTTCGAGCACTACCGGGCCTTCATCCGCTCCGCCGAATGTACTGGCCGCGCCGGCCGCGGCTTCGGCGGCATCGAGAGCCGCCTCGGCAGCCTGCTGGACCGCCTGCCCGCCCTCCAGGACGCCTGCCGGTGCGGGGACGAGGACTGGGGCAGCGGGGACACCACGGGGTGGGGAAGGCACGGGTGGAAGCGGAGGGACTTGGGGGGAGCAGAAAGGAGCGGGAACAGGGTGAGGCTGGGACAGGGTCTGAGGGTGCGGGAGCAGCCCTGGGGATAGGGGAGGCTGGTGAGGGCTGGGCTGCAGAGCGCAAGGGGGTTCCTGGTGCTGGGTCCAGTAAGGATTAGGACCTGCTGGCAGTTGGGGTATTGGCAGCACTGGGAGGCGCCCCTGAACGGTGCTGGGGAAAAGCCGGTATGGGTGTGAGGTACAGTCACTGTGAGGGGAGCCGTCTGCTGATCCCACCCTGATCCCACAGGAACTTCATGCGTGATGCTGAGGAGATCGCCTGCAGCCGGCGCATGAACAGCCTGACGCTGAACCGGCACACGGAGATCCTGGAGATCCTCGAGATCCCCCAGCTCATGGACACCTGTGTCCGCAACGGCTACTATGAGGAGGCACTGGAGCTCGCTGCCTATGTGCGCCGGCTGGAGAGGAAGCACAGCAGCATCCCCGTGATCCAGGTAGGCCCTGCTCTGCCACTGCCCTGCTGCCATCCTGTGCCCAGCCCCTGCAACTGAGGCCTCTTTCCCACCCCAGGGCATCGTGGATGAGGTGCGCCAGTCCACCCAACTGATGCTGAACCAGCTCATCCAGCAGCTCCGCACCAACATCCAGCTGCCAGCTTGCCTGCGGGTCATCGGCTACCTGCGCCGCATGGATGTCTTCACGGAGGCTGAGCTGCGCATCAAGTTCCTGCAGGCACGGGATGCCTGGCTGCGCTCCATCCAGGCCTCCATCCCTGATGATGACCCCTACTTCCACATCACTAAGACCATCGAGGCCTGCCGCGTCCACCTCTTCGACATCATCACCCAGTATCGCGCCATCTTCTCTGACGAGGAGCCGCTCCTGCCCCCCGAGGGGCAGACCCTCAACGAGGGGGCCATCTTCCATGGCTGGGTGCTGCAGAAGGTCTCTGAGTTCCTGCGGACACTGGAGCGTGACCTGCAGCGCGGGGTGGGCGGCCGCCTGGACTCGCTGCTGGGGCAGTGCATGTACTTCGGCCTCTCCTTCAGCAGGGTTGGGGCCGATTTCCGTGGGCAGCTGGCCCCCCTCTTCCAGCGCGTGGCTGCCGCTGCTTTCAAGAAGGCGGTGGAAGAGACAGTGGACAAGTTTCGGGAGGAGATGAATTCCTACACGCTCATTTCTGCCCCGGCCGTCCTGGGGGGCAGTGCTGGGGTGCCAGTACCCACAGCCCAGCCCGGGACGCTGCAGCCACCCATGGTGCTGCTGGACTTCCCACCCCTCGCCTGCTTCCTCAACGGCCTTCTTGTCGCCTTCAATGACCTGCGGCTCTGCTGCCCCATCGCCCTGGCCCAGGATGTCACTGCCTGCCTGGAGGATGCTCTTGGCGAGGTGAGGCACCAGGGGATGGAGCTGTGCCTTGTCCCGGGAGAAGACAGGGACAGACTCACCCTGCTCTGAGTATTCATAGGGTAGAGTGATAGAGGTTCAAAAAGACCCTTAAGATCATCGAGTCCAAGGGTTAGCACTGTCAAGTTACCACTAAACTATGTTGCCAAGCACCACATCTACATGTCTTCTAAATACCTCTAGGGATGGTCACTCAAGCTCTTCCCTGGGCAGCCTGTTCCAACGCGTGATAACCCTTTCAGTGAAGAAATTTTTCCTAATATCCAATCTAAACCTGCCCTGGCACAACTTGGGCCTGTTTCCTCTTGTATTATTGCTTGTTACTTGGGAGACCAACTCCCCCCTGGCTGCACCCTCCTTTCAGGCAGTTGTAGAGAGCAATGAGGTCTCCCCTCAGCCTCCTCCAGGATGAACAACCCCAGT
>JAOQGH010000062.1:44289064-44312145 GCA_025769975.1 Gallinago jamesoni | reverse complement strand
GAGCTTGTCGGGCTGCTGAGAAACAGGTCGGGCAGGAGCCGGTGGCTCCGCCAGCTGTGCCACCGGCACGGAACCCACGGGACACGGGCAGACCCCAAACCCACCTCCCAGGGAGCCACAGCCCTCCCTGGGGACTCGGGGCACAAGCACCCACCTGTCTGAGGGGTTCCATCCCCAGAGCTGCCACGGGAGACACCCTGTCCCTGGGGAGCACACCACATCTGGGGGACCCCAGGTCTGTCCCAGGGGACCCCGGGTCCATCCAGGGGGGCACAGTCAGCAGAGATGGCCGGTCCTTGTCCCCAGCTCGGATGGGTCCCCATCCCGACACAAGCAGGAGCAGCCCGGCTGGGGAAGGGACACCCTTGTCCCCGTCCCCATAGCACGTCAGGACTCAGCACCGGGGCTGGGAGTTCAGGGGAGGGGACACACGGACCGTGACCGGGGTGGGGAGGGGTGGGGGGAGTGGGGTCCCGCAACTGGAAAAGGGACCTACGAGGGATTCTGGGACGCCGGTAACAGAGGTAGGGGACTGTCGTGGGACTCGGAAACGGGGCGAGGGTCACCCGAAAGAGGAAGGAGGGAATCACAAGGGGCCGGTACCGTGGGCGGGGCGGGGTTAGCCGTACCTTCGAGGATGACCTCCCTCCCGGCTCGCTTGAGCGCCTGGACGGCTTGATCGTGGGTGGCATCCCGGAGATCGACGCCGTTAACGGCGAGGATGGCGTCGCCCAGACGGAGTGCCCCGCTCCGTTCCGCCGCCAGCCCCGGGAAGATCCGTGAGATGAGCACCGGCATACGATTCTCCCGGCCTCCCTTGATGCTGATACCGAGCCCTCCCGCCTCCGCCTTCACCACCCGCACTCTCCGCACGCAACCGGGAGCCGCCGCCTCCGCGCTGCCGTTAACCACGCCGTTAAGCGCTGCCGCCGCCGCTTCGCCGCCTCCCGGTTCCGCCGTCAAGCTCAGCGCCTCCCCGCTCAGTTCTGCCGCCACCCGCACCCAACGTTCCCGCAGCAGCAGCTCCAGCAGCCCCGTTTTGCAAGCCCGGGTCCACACGGCCATGCCGCCGCCGCCGCCGCGCACCGGGGGGAAGGGGGCGTGGTCTGCGGGGGGCGATGGGGCGTGGTTAATAGACCACACCCCCCGCCCGCATGGCGCGCTGCGGTAGGCTGTGCGATACGGGAGGGGCGGGGCTGAAACGCCCCTCCCCTCCCTCCGGCGCGACCAATCGCTGCAGCGGCGGCTGCAGCGATTGGTCGCGCCGGAGGGAGGGGCAATGAAGCCACGCCCCCAGTCAATTTCCCGCCCCTGCGCTCTATAGCCCGCCCCGCTCTCCATTTCCCGGGCTCCGCTCCCCTCTTGGCCTCTTATTTCCAGGGCAGGGAGCCACCAGGCGTTCTAAAACTCCCGTTTTCCCCCCGAGCTCCTTCCTCTGGGATGGGGGACGTGTCCTCTGGGGAAAGGAAAGTACGGGGAGCCCCCAAAACCCACTCCCTGTCGGTGTCCGTCCCCATACTGCCAATGCTTCAAGAATAACCAGCTTTCAGGAGTAACTCCCCTGCCCCAGGAAGAGCCCCAAGTGGCTACGAAGCCACCCGGCTGCTGGCCAGCACGGGGAGAGAGAGAGAAGCCAAGACCAGGACCCACTGCTGCCCAGCAGAGCAGCCAGAGGTGGCACAGATCTGGGGTGCTGCCTCATCCCCTTGACCAGCACAGCATGGGAGCCCTCCAAGGTGGCCACGTTCTCGTGCCCAGGGCCAGCACCAAGCAGATCCACTGCTCTGACACCAAGGAGCCCCCTCTACAGGGCAAGGATGAGCCCTGAGCCTGAAGCCGTAGAGAACAGTGGGGTTTATTCCTACAGCACCCTGGGAATGCAACACACACAGTTCCTCTGCGGCTGGAAGCAGCTCGTCCTGCTCTCAAGTGCCAAATTTCTTCTGTTGGATGGGCAGCGGCAGCTGAGTCTTGAAGTCCATGATGGGCCGCTCCACCATCACGAGGCAGTTCTCGTCCAGCAGATCGGCAAAGAGCAGGGGCTGTGGGACAGGGAGGGGGCAGGAGATGAGAGCCGGGTGCTGGCCCCCCTCTGCCTCGGCTTGCCAGGCTCAGCCACGCAGAGCTGCCCTGCAGCTGGAGCCCATGAGATTGCAGCAAGTGGTAGCACCATGACAGGGACTGAGACAGAGTTCTGCTCTGCCACTTGGATGCCTGGCGCTGGTACAGCACTGGGAGCCAGTGGGCACAAGAGTGGGAGAGGCCACAGGCGCAAGGCACCCCCAGATCCCCCCTCCTCAACACAGCACACATGGAGTGACGCTGTCACCCACCTGGAACTTCTTGCAGATCTTGAAGGCGTGGAGCTGCCGTTGCCTGGCGGTCTCTGGGAGCTGCTTCAGGGTGCTCTGGTTCATCAGGAGGGCACTGTTGTCTGGCAAGGGCTGTGAGGAGAGCGCAGAGCACATGTCAGTACCACCATCACCTCAACCCTCCCTCTCTCCCTCCCTCTGCTCCCAGCAGGGATGGGGACAGCTGGACTGGGCAGGGGAGATGCCCTGGGCACAAACCCAGCCCTCCCAAGCAGGCACACGGGCTCACCAGGGACTTGTCGAGGACGCAAAACATGTAGATGTCGTGGAGCAGGATGTGTGAGGGGTTCTTGGGGTTGAAGGTGATGTGGGTGATGGGGGAGTCTCTCTCTAGCCAGGCCTTGTGCAGCCCGTGGTTCTGCACCGTGCGGCTCCAGCCCGTGTACTGCTTCTCGGGGATGCTGAACTCAAACAGCTGGAGAGGGGAGGCAGAATGGCTCGTGAGGTCCAGTCCTTCCCAGCATCGCCCTGAGCTGCGAGCTCTCCAGCCAAGCGGTGAGGCCAGAAAACCCCAAGGCCAAGGAGAGAGCCATGGGGAAGGCATCAGGGCCATGAGGGCTGTGACTGGGAGAGCTCCTACCTGCTGGTCCGAGTAGGCGATAACGAGGTTGTTGGTGACAGGGTGGATGGCGAGGGCTGTCACAGCGCAGTCGTACGTGGGCACTGTGCAGTGATGCTGCAAGGCAGGAGGACAGGACGCTGACGGGAGTAACCCAGGGCCTACTCTGACCTCCCCTTCCCACACACTCACCCCCAGCCCTGCTCCGGAGATGCAGCCATTGTTCGCGGGGAGGGGTCCCATGCACCAAGCCCACCCTCACCCAGCCCCCCACAAGGCAGGAAGGCAGCAGGGTTCATCCCTGCAGCGCCCTCCAGCACCTGCCCCTACCTTGAAGCATTTCAGGTTGTAGACGTGGATTGCCCAGTCCCCGCTGACTGCGGCCAACCAGCGCCCGTCTGTACTCACTGCCAGCAGGTAAACGGCCTCGGGGCACCCTGCAGAAACACCCTCGCTGGCTGTAATGGGTGCTCAGGCCTGCAAGGAGCCCTGGATCCACCCCCAAGGGACATCCAGACCCAGGATTCCCCTGCCGATCTGGGTGCCCCAGCTCCCTGATCTGTGTCAGGGCACGAGGGTGGCACCAACACAGGGCAGAGGCTGCCAGGGCCTCACACACCCCAGGGGAGGAAAAGGGGGACACGCTTAGCCCTGTACACCCCTCTGCACCCACAGTGGGGATGGCACTCAGAACCCAGGGACCCCCAGCACCCCACCAGCTCCCCACCATCCCGAACCTGATGGCGGCCGAAACGTGTGCAGGTGTTTGCAGCCCCCCGGCTCCAGAAGCTGCAGGACGTGGACAGAGCCTCGAGCAGAGGCGATGAAGAGGCTGCTGGAGTCAGCAGAGAACTGGAGCTGATAGGCCGGTAGCAACAGCTTGGGCACTTTGGGGACCTTCAAGGGAGTAAAAGCAGCGCTGGCAGCCACCTACCACTGCTGCCCCTGAGCTCCCCTTGAGCAACGCTGGCCATGCCAGCCCCCCAGAATCCTACAGCCACCCACCAGCCTCCCTGGCAGTGGGGCAGCCTGTTGCCCTCCTCACCTTCTTGACACTGACGCTGTCGCCCTCGTATTGCACTCGGTAGAGGTGGAAGCGGGAGGCTGTGGAATAGGCGACCCAGCTGCCACAGGGTGAGACACAGCTGCAGTAGATGTGCTCCGGACCCTGGAAACACAGAGGGGCTGAGTGGGGTCTGTGAGATGCCCTGGCAGCCTGGCACACACAGCACAGCTGTGAGAGGGAGAGCAGAAGCTGCCAAGCCCCAACCAGTAGCGGGGCAGGCACCAAGGAGGGCCTTGGCTCAGTCTTACCTTGCTTTTGAGCTGCACGAGGTGCTCAGGCATGCGGCACAAGGGAAGGACCTCGCCATCCTTTCCTGGGATGACAAGAAACCACGTGGCAATTCAGTGACAGTGGCAAAACCACACAGGTCCCGTCGAGCAGCAGAAGATCCCGGGGGAACAGTGCCCACGGGAGAGCCCAGACCCTTCCCCAACCTCTCACAAGGCTGAACTTCTCAGGGCCTGGCCTAGCTCTGCTGGAAGGACAAACTGTGTGGCCCATGCCCAGGTACACACCATTCTGGGAAACAGCCACCCTCTGGCCACCACACCAGCACAGGGCTATAGGGAGGAAGGGGCCCGGGCTAAACCACCCCTCTGCTGCCCAAGCACAAGACAGTTCATGCCCAAAATCCTTCAGGCAGCGTGGGCTCTGCCACAGGGCTTGTACCAGAGCTGAGCCTCGCAACTCACCGGTCTTGTTGGTGGAACCAAGTCTCCAGAGCTCCAGGTGCTGGGAGAACTGGAAGAGAAGGAGCCGGGCTTTCCTGGCACAGGAGACAAGGCGTCGCTGCGTGCAGAAACGGGCAGACTGTCACAAACCCACAGCCTGGCAAAAAGGGCTGGACCAAAGCCGAAATGCCCTGGGGTGCTAGAGACTTCAGGGTGGGGAAGGGGAAGGACTAGGTCCCGTGGGATAGGAGTACAGAGATGGAGGCCCAGCAGGACCAGCAAGACAAGCTTGCCAACTTCTACTCTCTCGCCCGCTCCAGACTCGCCAGGGCCAGGGAAGGGACCCAACGGGTCAGGGAGGGACAGCTTTCTCCCACAGGAAGAGCCAGCCCTGCCAGCCTGCCTCGCCAGGCTTTGAGACCTCCCCCTCAGAGCGGCACTCACATGGGGGAAGGTGAATTTGCGAAGCGCTGCCTCGTAGCCCTTCTTCTGTATCTTCTCCATCAGTGGGCGGATCACCAGCTGGGCATCCAGGCCTGGAAGCCAAGCAGAGATCAGCTGAACCAGTACTGGGGGGAGAGACCCAAGCCCTCCTTGTGACCTCCTCGGGCCAGTCCTACCCCCCGAGATGAGAGCCGTCGAGCTGTGCGCCACGGCTCGCACGTCATGGGTGTGATGCTGGAAGGGCTTTGTCCGCACCCAGCGCTTCTCCAGGCTGCCCATCTTCACCGGCAGCAGCTGGAACTGGTAGGTGGCCCCAGTTGAGGTGCCCACGACGATGCTGTCCTCCTTCTGGTGAGAGAAATGGGGCCCCAGGGTTTGTTGGTGAAGACCAGAAAGAATGAGAAGGCAGCACTGGGAAGCAGGCAGGGACTAGCACCCTCTCTCCCAGCCCAAAGTCAGTGAGCCAAGGCACCTCCTGCCCGAGCGCCTCCAGCCCAGCACAGAGGCCAGGCCCCAGCTGCCTGGGGGAGACTTAGGGGGGGCTCACCTACCTCTGACACAGACAGCGAAAGGACGGCTGAGGTGCTGACAGTGTGGGACTCCAGCAGTGTCCCTCGTTCCCAATCCCAGAACTGCACCCTCCCAAAGGAGTCCGAGGTGACAACGGTGCCACTAGAGAGGAAGGCGATGCTCCACACGATGCACTCACGCTTCACCTTGTGCATGTGGTAGTTCACCATGATCCTCTGGACAGTTTGGCCTGAGATGAAGGGAAGACAGTTAAGGGTGTCAAGTGGACCTCCCCCTGCCAGAGCACAGGGTGGGCTGGTGCTGATGGTCCCCCCAGGGCAGGGGACAGGCTGGGCTCATCCCTTGGGGCGGGAGTTACCTGAACTGACATCAAACACGCGAAGGACATCAATGGAGCCGGCTGCTATGTGAGTGTCCGACGGGTGCCAGGAGAGGCACAGGATGCGGCCTGAGGGGAAGGAAGCTCCAGGTGTGACCCTGTGGACTTGCAGTCCCTCTGTCATGAAGGCCAGGGTGGCAGGACAGACAGGAGGAACAGAAGAACGATGCCACCACAGCACCGAGTGCTCCCCGACCCACCTTTCCGCCTGTCCAGGTTCCGCTCGAACTGGATCCCCCCTGGCACGACTTGGAAGAGCTTAACGGAGCCGTCCTCGCAGCCGATCTGCAGGGAGGGCTGGGATCAGCCTTGGTGAGGCAGGAAAGCCCTTTTTTGGGGAGGTGGGAGAAACACCCCCATCCCGATCCTGGTCCCGGTTCCGTTCCCGGCTGCACTCACCGCCAGCTGTGTGCCGCTGCTGTTGGCCGCCATGCTCCAGACGGGTCCCCCACCGCCATCGACCGAGCGGGCCACGCACAGTCGGGACAGGTCGTACTCGGTGATCGCCCCGCCGAGGCCAGCACCGAAGAGCCGGTCCCCCGCCGCCCAGCACAGCGCTTCCACCGACCGCCCTTCGTGCCCGGGGATGACCTGGGGAGGGATGCCCGTTACCCCGTTGCCCGGCCCGGTATGGCTCGGTAGGGCTCGGTACAGCCCGGTACGGCCCGGCTGGGACCCCCTTACCTTCTCCTGGAAGTAGTTGGCGGCGAAGTTGTAGACCTCGACGGCGCCGTCGGTGCGGGCCAGGGCCAGGCGGCGGCCGCCGCGGGGCTGGCAGGCCAGGCAGCAGACACCGGCCGGCACCAGGCCGAAGAACCGCACCCGGTGCACCTCGAACTCCCCCATCCCGCACCGGGCCCCGCTCCGCCCCGCGCGCCACCCCACGTGCGCCCGGCGCACCCGGAAGCGGAAGTGGTGGCGGTGGGGAGGAGGGGAGGCGCGAGACCGGAAGTGGAAGCAGAAGCGCGGCGCGGCGGGAGATTCGGAGGCTGCGGGGAGGCGGCTGCGGGGAGGCCTAGCCGGAGGGTGCGGGGCTCGGGGGAGCGGGACGGGGCTCGGGGGAGCGAGCAGGGATGTCCCTGGAGTGGGAGACGGGAAGGGTCTGGCCCGCGGCCCGGCTGCCCCGGCCGGGTCCCGTACTACCGGGGCCGCTGGAGGGCACCACCGCCCCGCGTAACGGCGGCCGGGGGGGGGCTGCAGGGTCCGGGGGAGGGGTGTCTGGGCATGGGAGTCTGTGGGACCTGGGGGCAGCACCGGGAGAGGGTACGCGGGGAAGATTTGGGCCCGGGGGGCTGGAGACTCATGGGGCCTGAGGGCTCCCGCTGCAGCACGGCCTCCCCCATATGCTGACCGTGTCTCTGCCGGTACTTTGCAGGGCCCGGAGCATGGTGCAGATCATCGTTTCCAGGTGAGGCCCCAGCAGGATATGCAGCCCTAGAGGGACTGATCTTGCTCCTGGCAGCGCCCAGGCTCCAGGCAGGGTTTGAGCCGCTGGGTGAAGCTGCCTCTCTTTCCCACAGGGAGGGTGCTGGAGGCCTGGAGGAGTGGGTGCTGGTGGAGCTGCAGGGTGAGGTTGAGCCCCGGCAGAGCGGTGGGCTGGCGGGGAGCCTCCTGGGGGACCTGCACTACACCTGCGAGGTGAGGCAGCCCACCGCCACCTTACCAGGGACAGCCCTGGCAGCTGGGGTCCTGCCTGCTGTCACCCTCCACTTCTCTCTCTAGGGGGTCCCTGTGCTCATCGTGGGCCACCACATCCTCTACGGGAAGGTGGTGCATCTAGAGAAGCCCTTTGCTGTCCTGGTGAAGAAGGGAGCTGGCGAGCCTGACCCCACGGGACCACACACCCACTACACTGTCACGGCCCTCATCAAAACCAAGCTCCTCTTCAAAACCCGCCCCAAGCCCATCATCACCAATGTGCCCAAGAAAGTGTGAGGACTTGAGCCAGCAGCTGTGAGCTCCATACTGCAGCCAGGGCTCAGGGAGATCTAGAGTCAGCCTTGGCCTTGTCCTTACCACAGCCAGAGGACTCCAGGGCCAGCTCAGGGTGATAAGTCCAGTGTTTGGGCATCCAGAGCCCTTACTGGCTTGCTCTGGGGCACAAACCTAGCTGCTGTCTCAGGTGAGATGGGTCCTGGTGGGCAGTGACCTCTGAGCCTGGACAGGACTATCCTACCCCCTCAGTGCCCAGTCTCATCAGTTCCCAGTGCACTGCCAGCTCTGCCTGTCCTGCCTATGGTGGGACCCATGGTGGTGCTAGCACACGGACCATTCTCCTTGCCGCTATATGACCCCCTCTAAAAGCACCCCTGGGCTTCCCCCAAGTGGTGTCAGGGGGAACTGGTGCCACCAACCTCTTCTCCACACACTGCCTTTTTCCTGTGTGCAAGTCTTTATTTTGACAAATCCATCAGGATATAAAAACAGACTTTTCCAAAATATGAAAAAAACCCGCAGGTTAAAAAATAAATAGATTTACAAACAATTAGCAATAAGTATGAATACCAAAGAGCTACAAAAGTCTTCTAAAAAACCTTGTATTAAATTAAACAAAGCAATCTAAATGCTCAGTTGTAGAAAGGTTCTTAAGCCCTGAAAAAGAAAAGAGGGCCCAGGGGAGACGACTGGGTGATTCCCTAGGGAGGGGAACGGTTGGGAACCGGCTCTTCCCCGCCCTCCTCTGCATGCCCGAGCCCAAAACCCAGTGTCTCCCCGCTGTCTAGACAAGACGCCGAGGAAGGCAGCGGGGTGGGTAGGATGGGGCCAAGCCACGGCCCCAGTTTCCCCTGTTTCTGCATGCCGGGGTCCCCCCCTTTGGCTCTTTGGCAAAGCTGAAGGGAGGTGCTGCCCTCCCGGGGCAGCCGGCCCCCCCCTGAAAGGGGCTGGAGGGAGCCGCGGGGGCGCTCCCCGTGGGTACGTGCCCGCACATACGAGGGCGGTGGGGCAGGGGCAGAGCAGCACCAGCCAGTGGTGCCAGCACAGCGCCGGACGGAGACGGTGCCGCGTGGGGCCGTTTTGCCCATAGCACCGTGGAGGGGGACCATGAAGTCCCCAAAGAAAGCACCGAAGTTGGGGGGGGGGGAGGATCCATTGATGGGGTGTGGGGGGAGCCTGGCCAGCAGCACTCCCCACAGCACAGCCCACCAGGATGCTCGGTTTAAAGCACGGAATGGGGGGGGACACACTGCCGTCACCCTCGCAGCACCAAGGCTGTCCCCAAGGCCAGTGACGGGCAGCCCCGGCTCAGCCTCTCCCCAGCCGGCAGCCTGCTTTGTACAGAAAAAAAATAATGAAAATAATTAGGAAAAAAACGAACCCAAAAGCAAAAAAAAAACAACAAAAAAAACCAACAAAAAGAGCAAGACTTGATCAGAAAACGCCACAGCGGGCGCGCTCAGCGCTGCCCAGCACCCAACGGCTCAGTGGCGGCTGCACCGGGGCTGGTGGCAAGTGAGGAGGTGACCGGTAGCTGTCACCTCCCCAGCCCCTGGGGCCACCCTGCAGTCAGACCTCAGCAAAAGCCAGCCCGCACTGCTCCTGCCGCTTTCCGCAGCGCCGGGCGACGATGGCCAGGTAGAGGGTGAGCAGGGCCACCCAGTAGCAGGCGTAGAGGATGGCACCCGAGACGAGGAAGGCCACCTCGGTCTCGCTGAAGAGGTCCTGGCTGTAGGCGGTGTAGGCCAGCCCGCCCAGCAGCACGGCCACCCACACCGACACCGGCAGCAGCCCCACGAAGTTAACCACGATGGTCCGGCGCCCCGACGTGCCCCAGCCCGACTTGTTGATGGTGGCGATGGCAAACATCTTGGCGGGCAGCAGGCTGGACATGTAGAGGAGGGCGTAGAGGGACATGAAGATCATCTCGGCGTTGCCCCGCAGGAAGCAGGCGTAGGTGGCCTTGATGACGCCCACCAGCTGCACCGTCAGCAGGAAGAGGAGGATGTTCCAGATGCGGCCGCGGTAGAAGAGCTGGATGACGGTGGCGATGAGGAAGAAGGGGAAGAAGCCGGTCACCACCGACTCGTAGGTCATCCAGAGGTGGTGCTTGTGGAACCACAGAGCGTTGTAGAGCCACTCGCGGAAGTAGGACTTGCTCCAGCGGGTCTGCTGGTTGAGCCAGCGCAGGTAGCGGGTGGGTGTCTCCGTCAGGCACTTGGAGCGAGCCGTGTACTTGGTCTGGTAGCCCAGGCTGAGCACACGGTTGGTGAGGTGCCGGTCATCGCCGAAGCTGCATTTGCTGCCCAGGAAGGTTTGGTGGTACCAGTCCTCGAGGAACTGCTGCAGCAGGGCGTTGCGGTACATGCCCAGGGGCCCGCTGATGCACTGCACGCAGCCGAAGTAGGACTGGCAGGCGCGCTCCACGTTGAAGGCCATCCAGTACCGCACGCTGCTCAGGAAGGAGATCCACGAGTCGTACTTGTTCAGGATCTGGGGAGGGGATGGATGTCAGCTCCGGCACCACTGCAACCCCCACCACCACCCCCAGCACCCTTGCCACCCTGGAGCGCCTTCCGTCACGGCCGTGGTACCTGGACGTCGCCGCCAACGCCACCGACACGGGGGTCAGCCTCCAGGATGCGGAGCATCTCGGCGGTGCAGGCGGGGTCCAGCACCGTGTCTGAGTCACACACCTGGGGGGCAGAGGGAACGTCGAGCCCCGCTCCCGCCGCCCACGCGCGCCCGGCAGACAGCCCAGCCCGCAGCCGGGCAAGCCCGAGCCACGGCCGGCGAGACGAGGCAGAGCTCCGGAGACCGGGAGGCGGTGGCAGGGAGCGGAGTGCCCCGCAGTGCCCGGCCACTGCTGCCCCAGGCCACCCAGCCCCACCACATGCCCCAGCCCCTGGTGGGACCTGCCCTGGCCACCACCCCTCGCCCACATGTGGGAGTCTGGCACCCCGCACCGTGCCACACTGTCCCGTGAGGTGACACCAGCCTGGGGCAGGGGATGCACCGAGGAGGTGATGCGAAGCCCTCAAGCCCTCAGGGACAGCGGTGCAGGCAGGGCCACCCTGGTGGGGCTTCACCCCCCTTAACCCCAGTGCTGGTGGCTTGCAGCCGGTGCATGGACACCAGGCTCCAGGTGCTGCCATGGGCTCATGGAGCTGCTCCTCCTCCTCCTCCTCCCTCAGCCCCTCTGCCTGGCCATGTGTGTGCAGGGTGCTCACTGCCTGCATCCCACCCCACCTCAACCCCAGCCCATGCATCCACCTGGATGTAGTCCACGGAGTCTCCGAGCGCCCGGAAGGCTGTGTACATCACCTCCCGCTTCCCGCCCCACTTCTGGAGGATGCAGGAGTAGGTGGTGCCCCGCACCAGCGCCTGGACGCGGGCCAGCCCTTCCCGCAGCCCAGCCTCCGTCTCCCCCTCGCCCAAGGCGTGGAAGTTGCTCCTCCAGATGTAGCTGCCCGAATGCTCTGAGCCCATCACGTCGTGGAAGATGTCCAGCATGTAGGTGTCATCAGGGCCGTTCCCGTCCACCACCATCACTACTTTGAGGTCAGGGAAGGCGATGCGCTTGACGGAGCGTAGGCACTTCTTCAGGTAGTCGGGATCCTCCTGGTAGGCAGCGATGCAGAGGGCCACCGAGCGCCCCAGCCGCACTGGCCGCCCCTCGTCCCGCATGCGCCGGTGCTCCAGGAAGGCGAAGAGGCTTTGGATGAAGAGGTGCAGCCCCAGGATGGCCCCGTAGAGCCCGAAGGAGAGGTAGTGCTTCTCCGTGTGGATGAACTGGTACCCTGTGACGTAGGCGGCGAGGATGCCCCCCAGCACCGCCAGGGCGAAAAGGCTGGTCCCGACAACTCGTAGGGCCGTTGAGAGGCTCCCTGGCATCTAGGGGGGGACCAGGCAGTGTCAAGGGGACAGCCCGCACCAGGACTCGCTGCCTGGTTCCCCGGACGGTGAAAGCAGGGGGATCCCACTTGTCTGCTGCCCAATGGCCACCCTGTCCCTCACCGATCGCCGGTTTGGGGGCGAGACCTTCCCAGCACATCCATGGGGGTCCCGAGCATCGCACTGTGTGTGGTGCCTGCACCCACAGCCCACCCTCATCCAGCCGAGTAGGGACGTGGCCACTCCCAGGGCCCCGGTAGTGGCCAGGCTGCGGGGCCTGGCTGGAGGACAGGGAAGGGCACGGGGACATCGGGGACCCAGACCCAGGGTGTCCGCAGGGGAGAGGCCCTGCCAGGGCACAGCCACCCAGAACCCCGAAACCGCCTGTGGCAGGGCCCCCCAGAAGCGGGGGCGGCAGCTCCCGGACGCCCCCCCCCGTTTCTGCAGGATGGGGGACCCGGGGCCAGGCGGTGCAGGCAGCATGGGCAGGCAGCGCAGGCAGCGCAGGCAGCGGGCACCCGCTCCCGCCCGGCAGCAGAGGGGACTGCAGAGCCGTACAGCGGGGCACGGCCGTGGGGCGGGGGGTGCGGGGGTGCAGGCAGGGCACCGCAAGCAAGGGGGTACAGGCAGGGGGGCACGGGCAGGTGAGGGGGTGCAGGCAGGTAAGGGGGGAGGTGGGTGCATGAACGCGTGAGGGGGTGCAGAGCTACGGGCAGAGCCAGCCCCTCGGACCCCCGTGCCACCGGCAGGGCCACCCGGGCAACCCCCGCCCCCCCAGATCCATCCCGGGCCCCGCAGCCCCCGGTGCTCCCAGATCTCCCCCGGGCCCCGCTGCTCCCGGTGCTCCCAGATCCCCGCCGGGCCCCGCAGCCCCCGGTGCTCCCAGATCCTCCCCCGGGCCCCGCAGCTCCCGGTGTAGCCGGTGCCGGCTCCGTGCTCTCGGTGGGGCCGCGGCTGGTCCCGCAGCACCGCCCCGAGCCGGGACCGGAGCCGGGACCGGGACTCACTGTGGTGGTGCCGGTGCCGCCGCTCGCCCCGGCCGCCGCCGCCGCTGCTGTGCGCCCGGCCCGGCCCGCGCAGCCCCTTTATACCGCGGCGGGGCCGGCACCGCCCGCAGCCCGCGGGGGCCCCGCCCGGCACCGGCACCCCCGGCACCCCCGCTACCGGCACCGGCACGCTAGCCCGCGGGGACTCCCGCTCGGTACCGACAGCACCTGGCACCGGCCCCAGCCCCGCACTGCGGGAGCAATGAGCGGCACCGGCATCACCCGGCACCGGCAGAGGCATCACCCGGCGCGGCGGCAGGCACCACCGGCACCGGCACAGCGCCACACCGGGGACCGGCCACAGCTCTTCATCCAGAACAGCGTTGGGCCACCCGGGGACACCTCGGAGTCACCCCCTGCCACCTCCCGGGACCACCCTGGTCTCCCTCTCTTCCCCCGCCCCACTCTCAGGGTCCCTCTCACGATGTCCACGTGTAACGTGTCACCTCCCTGTGCTACCGTGTGTGTCCCCCCACCGTGGCTATGAGCCACCTGTGGATGCCCAGGGCCTGCCCTGCCGTGTCAGGTTGTCCCCATGGCTGGTGGATCCCAGGGCAGAACCAGGGCCACCCTGGGGACAGCAACTCTGAGCTGGTCACACACAATGTCCCCGTGCTGAGCTGACGGCAGGGAACAAACAGCCCCAGAAAGGGACCACACTGAGTCCAGAGGAGCTGCAGCCTCAGCTTTAGGCTCAAATCTAACACTTTTGGGTTCCTAACCCTGATTCGAGCCAGCGTCTCCTGCTGGGCTGGGCACCAGGTGCCAGGTGATGCCAGGATCAGGCTTGGACTCTCCCAGCCCCAGGAGCTGGGAAAGAGGCAGGAGGACCCCAGCCAGTTGGACCCCCCTCAGCTGAAACCCCCAGCTCCAGCACCACGGTGATGCCAACTGGAAGCTCCCCACCATAGGTGCCAGAGCAGCACGCAGAGTGGGTGCCAGGGGACCTGTGAGTCTGGGGATGGCAGGGACATGCCGGGACCCACAGCACCACCAGCAGCACACCCACATGGCCCAGCTGAGCCCTGGTGGGGCACAGAGGTGCAAAACCCAGCATGGTGGGGGCAGAGCTGGCATGGTCATGCCTGTGCCACCACTGCGGTGCTGCTGGGGCCACGCAGGGTCACCACGGCTGCAGGTGCCCACCTGAAGACAGCAGGAAAGGGGACAGGGAACAGGAGCAGTGTGTCCCCACCCCGCAGCCCTCCCCAGTGTCCCTCAGAGGGGGGACCCAGCCCCAGAGTTGCCCCGTGGCTCCTTACCTTATGGTGTGCTGGCCGCTTCCTGGGCATCTCTCCCCGCTGCTGCCGGTGACTGGCCCCAGGAGCACTGCCCAAGGTGGAAACCAAACTCTCTCCTCCAGCACAGCCGCCTCCTTGTTCCCTGCAGCAGGATGGCCAGCCCAGCCAGCCCCTGGCCAGCGGCATCAAAAGAGACTTTTCATTCAAAAACCGTCCTCCGCCACTTGCGGCAGGCCCTGGGGAGGCGCAGCCGGTACGGCAGCATCCTGGTGCATGCCCGTGGCCCGGTACCGGCACCGGCGCGGGCTGGCGGCAGCGAGAGCGAGGAGGAGCGCTCGGCCGCCGCTGCTCTCTGGTGAGGACAATGCGCTCCCCGCTGTCCCTGCACACCCGGCCAAGCGGCACGGCACGGCACAGTGAGGTGTGGGGCTGGCGCAGGCGGCTTTGCCGGGGGTGGAGACACAGCCTGGCACCCCCAGCCTCCCAGGGAAGGGGGGTGCTGGGCTCCTCACACCACCCAGCACGGCACAGCGCAGGTGGGACACACGTACCCACGGCTGTCCACAGCTGGGACAGGGATGCCTGGTGCGAGGGGGCTGCCCAGTGAGGGGGGTTTCTGAGCAGGGTCCCCAAGCGTCCCTCTGATGTCACCCTGCAGCACCTCCATCCCCAGCCCTGCTCCCCACTCCTGGTGGGTACGGAGCAGATCCCCGCGCAGGAGCAGGGGCCCACGGTGCTGCAGCACCCATGGGGGCTGTGCTGGCTGGAGGTTGAGAGGTGACCCCAATGCTGGGATGTCCCCACGCACACAGCAGCGAGCGCTGGTCCAGCAGGTGCCCTGCAGGATCCTGCAGCCCCTCACCATGCTCCTGGGATGCATGGCAGCCCTGGCGTGGTGGGGGCTCCTGGTGCCTTGGTAAAAGGGACCCATCCTCAGACCCTGCGGAGAGGGTGACCCTGGGAACGGGCGCAGGGTGAGCAGTGCTGTGCTTCTACTGGCCTTATGGAGGAGGATGGGTCCCCAGTGCAGCCCCATAGACCTACCATGCTGGCAGGACAGGGGCTTGGCAATGCCATGTCAATTTCCCTCTGCCCCTCCAGGAAAGTCATTAGGATTTGGCTAAAATCACAACATTTAGAAGCTGGTTCAGCTGTTGTCGTCTCTTGCCCACGGCTGGCAGCCAGAAAGGTTCCCTCCATGCCTGTGGGCAACAAGCAGCGAGTGTGCAGATGTGCAAGTGCTGTTGGCCAGCTTGGCAGTCCCAGGTTCCTCCAGCATCCCCAGGACCCCCCCAGCAGCCCCATGGTGTGAGTGTGCTGCCAAGGGAGGGCCATGCAGCAGCAGCCGGCTGCCTGCCAGCCCTTGGGGTACATGGCTGCCCAGAGTGGGGGGTCAGGCAGCAGACACCCCCTCCCTCCCATTGACCCTCAGGGCATACGTGGCATCCGATGCTCCTTGGCCACAGGGGAGCCCAAGGCACCACCTCCCCCAGCCCAGGGCCATCCCTGTGGGATGATGCCCACCCTCCTGTGGGACCCAGGGGCTCACCAGGGCCTGCATCACTGTTGCCACCCCAAATCTGCACGGGGGAGCAAAGCCCAGCCATGGGTCAGGCCATGGCCAGGATGGCGCTCAGGGGCTTTGCATGGCTCACAGAGGTGTCACAGACATAGGGTTGAACATGTCTCTGTTTAATCCCCTACTCCATCCAAATGAGCCCTCACTGCCCTGGCCGCAGGGAGCCCAGGGGTAGCCACGTGTCCTCCCTGGCCTGCGTTTTCCTCCCGCTGGCAGTGTCCTGTGGGCACAGCAAATCCTTCTCCTTGGGGAGCCACTTGGCCCGGACGCTGGGCCAGGAAGAGTTTGTTTCTGTGGCCTTGGCCCCGCTATGGCAGCACCACTATCTTCTTCTCCAGCGTCTGCGGGGGGAAGAGGACCCTCCTCATCACTGTGTCCAGCTCCTCCAGTGCCAGCTGGGCGTGCAGCACTGTTGCACCATCGGGCTCAGCCACCACCACGTGCTTCAGCAGGCGGTAGAGGTCCCGCAGGACATCATGCAGCACCTGGGCAGAGCGGGCAGGAGAACCGTCAGCACCCGTCGGCATCTTGCCCGTACCCGCAACAACCCGAAACGCAACCCTCGGCGTGTCCCGGCAGGCACGGTGCTGCCCCTTCCACCGAAGCTGCCAGTGCCAGGACACGGCAGTGACACCACCACCACCACCACCCTGCCCCAGGCGTGAGCCCCAGCCCTCTGTGACTCAGTTTCCTCACACACCAGCAGCGCCGTCCCGCACAGCGGTGCTCTGCGGCATCCCTCCGGCACAGGGGCACAAGGAGAAGCCGAGATCCCCGCTGCTGGGATTACTGTGGGGAACCGGCTGTTTCCTCCACGGGAGCTGAGTCCCAACACGGTCATTGCTGGGAAGCCGGAAAGGAGGCCATGGCCCATGGAAAAACCGGGCATTTCCAAGTCAAATCAGTGACGAACAACTCCCACGGCTCCCAAGTGTTGGCAGTGCCCTGCAGCAAGGCACTGCGCTGTGGCATGGCCAAGAGAGACACCCCAACAGCTCTGCTCCATGAAGGATCTGGTGCTGAAGGAGCTCTTTGGTGGGGGAAAGACAAGCTGGAGGTCCCAGTCCCACGGGACCTTCCCTGGGAATGAGCCCTGCATCCCCTGTGGGGCAGGGGCCATCCCTGACAAGCACCGTGCCAGTGCTGGGGGATGTGCAGGAGCTTGGTGGAGGCTGCCCCCTGCCCAAAGGACAAGTGGGGAGGTGACCCACCTCGGTGGCCTTCTCGCTGAGCCCCCGCAGCAGCAGCACCACCACATGCACAGCAGCTCTTCGCACCTCTGCCTCGGGGTCTGTCTTGGCTATGGCCGTCAAGCAGGAGGTGACCTGTGGGGACAAGCCAGGAGGGCCGTCAG
The DNA here is from genome assembly GCA_025769975.1 of Gallinago jamesoni. Taxonomy (NCBI): domain Eukaryota; kingdom Metazoa; phylum Chordata; class Aves; order Charadriiformes; family Scolopacidae; genus Gallinago; species Gallinago jamesoni. Next base: position 44,295,074 of record JAOQGH010000062.1, on the reverse strand, counting down.
CAGGGGCAGGGGAATATGGAGAGAGCAGACAGCCATGGCCCCACCTTTGGGACTTCCCTGGAGTGGTGGAGATGTCCCTCAGGGGCCTGGAGCTGGAGAATGAGGATAGGACCCCTGCAGCACACAGCCTGGGGCAGCCCCACATTCCCCTGCCGGCACCCAACCAGGGGGATCGGCTTTTTGTGGGGCGTGGGACACTGAGCAGCCCTCCCTCCTGCAGGGGCCAAACGCCATGCAGACTCCTTGAAAAGCTTTATAAAAAGCAGGCAGAGTTGAAGGAACCTAATTAAACCCACAGCAGTGACAGCCGAGAGAATTAGCAGAGCTAGCGTGTTCCCGAAATAGCTGCGTGTGGTGCATTGGCATCTCATCAAACGCTGCCGGTACCGACGCCGAGCGGCTGCGAGCGGGAACCGGGGAGGAAGCCCGAGTGCTGCATCCCTGATGTCTCCTGACCACCCTCCTGATCTGGGAGGCACTGGGGGCCGAAGCTCTGGCCCCTATGATGGCACAGACCCACCAGCTTGAGGGGTTTCGGACCATGATGCCGGCAGCTCCGAGAAAGCCTTTCTCAAACCTCCAAGGAGAAGACCCCTCCCCAAGAGCCAGGCTCACCCCACCGGGACCCCATCTCCGGCAGCTCTGGCAGCTGCATGTTGCCGGGAGCCCCCAGCCAGGGCAAAGGACGAGCACCCCTGCTGCCATCAGCTGCATCATGATAACGGGTAGGGTAATGAGGTCTCATTAAGTGGGAGGAGATGCCACTGGCAGGTACTAACTGTGCCCCCAGGTCTCCTCCTGTAGTGCTATTTCCATGGGTGGAGCAGGCACCGCCCCATTTCCTTGGGCTATTGCTTCCCTGCACAAGTGACATCTTCAGCTGATTGAAAAGCTTTTAGCCCTAAAGATCAGGGCTAGAATTTCCTGAGTATCTGCTTCAGGTCCAGTGACTTTTACACTCCGCAATATCGGCAAATATCACTTGTTCTTTACGGACCCCCCCCTCCTAGGCTGTTGTGTCCCCATCAGTGAGCACTCAGCAGCCCTGCCAACTGCTAATGAACCGCCTTCATTAACAAGATGGCCCCCACCACTCTCCCCAGGCGCAGACCCGGGGAAGGGGTCGGCAGTGCTGGGATGGAGCCGGTACCTCCTGGACGATGGAGCCCAGCTGAAAGCCGAGGCGCTGGCAGAGCTCGCCCAGGTTGGAGAGGCTGCTGGCCCGCAGCGCGCTGTCGGGGTCCCGTGCGCCCCTCAAGAAGGCCTGGATCAGCAGTTCCCGGTGCTTGAACACCATGTCCCCTGCAAGAGAGAGCAGAGCAACACGTCACGGGCAAGAGAAAACCCATGGTGACCTCCCAGCACTGTTGGAAGCAGCCGGATTGGGCTCCCCCTTGGCTTTGCAGCACCACGGAACATCTGGGTGCAACATCTGGAGCATGGTTCCCCAGCAATGGGGACCTGGTACGGACAGAGCCTCAGTGGGGACTCATCGTCATGCCAGGGACAAGGATGCTGTGGGGCAATCCCCCGGGGATGCTGGCAAACCCCCAACAGACAACAGGCATAGACCTTTGTCTGGGGCCGTTCAGTGCACGCCACGTTGCCCTGGCTCTTGCGGGTCCCCTCAGAGGTGACTGCAGATAAAGTGCACAGAAACAAAGCATGAAGCCCAAATTCTCACCTAATTCAGCCACACGACCCCCCCCCACTCCTCCACTCCAATTAGCGCAGGCAGGAGCTGCGGATGTGTGAGCCGCCTAATTAGAGGTTGGTGTGCTGAGCCCGTGACCGGCATGCACAATCAGCCAGCACAAGAGGTGCCCCGGGATGGTGGCCACGCGTCCCACAGCGTGAACACAGCTCCCACCGGGCAGGGGCTGCTCCGGCCGAAGGGAGTTGGGGGCAGCACTCGCCTGGGAGGAACAGAGGAACGGAGGAAGCTCTGGGCAGTCTACCCAGCCCATCAGCTTGGTGGTTCCCCAGCTCTCCCGAACACCATAAGCCTCTTAGACACTGGTATCCTCCAGCCAATGGAGGCAGTGGGATGTGCTGGGATGCTCCCGGACGCAGGGACATGAATAAGCCCCGTGGGCAGCAGTGGGACCCTATCACCCTGAACATGGGGGCTCAGGACTGCTGCTCTGAGGGGCTGGGGACATCCCTGCCCTGCTGGCACGCCAACAGCCTGGCACCGGCTGTGTGCAAGGAGGGAAATACTGCACGTGATGGCCAAGAGCTGGGCAGGAACAGGCAAGGCAGCAGGCAGCCAGGTCCTTCTGTAGGACCACCCCCTTGTAGCTTCACCGTTCCTACATGGCCATCCCTGTTAACGACGGACCACGTGCTTGGAAGGGCAGGGATGGATCCTCCACGGCACAGGGCAGGAGAGCTTGAGGCAGCACTATGATGCCAAGGATGGCCATGCATCCAGGGGGAATGGGGCCTGCTCTGTGCTTGCACTGCCAGGAATTGGGATTATGGCAGCGCTGGATGGTCTGAGCATCCCCTCCGAAGCCGAGGGCACACTGGCCTCGTGCCAGAAGGCCACGCAGAAAGAGCACGGAGCATTTCCCTTCCTACAGCGAGCAAGGCATGTGCTCCCTGGTGGAGAAGGAAAAAGGTCTGCCGTGGTGCACCTGGAGCAGATTCATGGGTTTACAGGGAAAGCTAACAGGGTGGGTGCAAGGTCCTCGTGAACACTCATGCCCCACGTTGCTGGGGGCAGAGGAACGGCACCCCACACTCGGGATGGGGCCACCACACGCTTCCAGCCACACCGCCCATCTGCTGGGCAGTAAGTGCCCGCTGCAGAATGCCCTCCTGGGTGGGAAAAAAGTGGCTCCAGTGGGATGGTGGTCAGGGACAGGGATGGGGATGGGGTCAGGGGTAGAGCAGGAGGGAGGCACAGCAGTCCCCAGGCGGCAGCAGGAGAGCTCTGAAGCAGCGCGGCTGCACCAAAGCAGAGCGTTGCTGGAAGCACCGGATAAATCCTGCAGCTTGAATCCTGAAGCTTTGCAACAAAAACAACTTAGTGCGATCTGTTCTATAAATACGCAGGCGAGCCAGGACATGCCGGAGTTGCTGCCCGCGGCGGAGACACCGCAGGGAGGGGGGGCCGCAGTGGAGGCTGTGCCCACCGTCCCGCTGCTGGGGGCAGCTACCGAGGGAAACCCAGTGTGGCGCGGCTGCAGCACTGGGCAAGGCAAGGGATGGAACACACGGACATCGCCATGGGGTATCTGGAGACCTCTGCTGCCGCTCACGCCGCTCACTGGAGCTCCACGGGGAGGTGATGGGATTGCTGGTCCATAGGATGCCCCGTCCCCATCCCGGCAGCAGGGCAGAGCAGTGGTGCTTGCCCCATTGAGATGCCCACAGCTGGCGGAGCTCAGAGATGCCACCACAGCCAGGGGACTCTGCTGCAGTGGCTGCGCCCTGGAGGAGAGCTCGGGCAGGCCAGGCAACCTCCGCCACAGCCAACTTGGGGAACAAAGTGCCCAGCTAGTGACCAGGGAAGCCCTCCTGGCTGCCCCAGAAAGCGGGGACACTGGCTGCCACCTTTCCCAGCTGCGGAGAGCTGCGGCCACAAACCCTTGTTGGCCTGGCCTCTGCCGGGGAGAAAGAGGAGGTGTTTTAGGACATGTCCCAACAGCGGCTGCCGGAAAGACCTCATCCAGCTTTTACCCCTCAGCCCTGCGTGTCCGGGCACTTCCCAGCAGCCTCTGAGCCCAGCACTGCCGGCCAAGGGGACGGTGGGCTGCCGGCAGGATCCACCTCCCTGCTCCTGCCTGCTGGCAAACCCCAGCCAGCCACCCTTTTGCTTCCAGTGCTCTATGGTAGGGCTGTAGGAGCTGGTTCTCACCTCCGGACAAGAAGCCCATGATGGCTTTGCCCCCCCAAACCTGGTTGCATGGCAGAGACCAGTGAGGGACCAAATGGTGTCATGGCTGCTGGCAGTGGCCAGCATTGCCGTGCCCATGGACATTGCTGTGGACTCACCCAGCGCCCGGGTGACACGCATCAGCACCTCACCCATCTTCATCCTGGTGATGGTGGCCACGGTGTCCTCCGTGCCCTGCACTGGGCACCTGTACCGTGCCAGCAGGACAGGCAGGATCTGCTCCGGGTACTCACTGGAGAGCAGGGCAATGCCTGGGGGGAGAGTGAGAGGAAAGCGTGGGTCAGGGCCAGGCTGGAGGATGGCACGTGCCACCACCCTTGGCAGAGGGACCACTCCGATGTCCTCAGTGCAGTCATCACCCACCAGACCTCCTGCACCACCCCGGCCCCGCAGCCCATCCCACAGCCCCTCCACGCAAAGCCACAGCACCAGGGCAGCCCAGCGCTGGGTCTGGCTGGGTGCCAAGCTGAAAAAATAAATTATTTAGCAGTTGGCAGCAGGTGCCCACTAATTGCTGCTGGTTAACGTTCCTTGACCAAGCGTTGACTCAAGAGGTTGGCCGTCGGGTGCTGCGGGACTTGCCCCAGGCTGGCCCCACGTCGGGGCAGCTGGGTACCACAGGTGATACTTGGGCACAGTGTCTGATTGCTGGTGCCAAACCCCTGCCATCGGGTACATGCTGCTGGTGTGTCCTTGTCCCTGCTGGGGCTCCACGGACCCTCTGGGTTTGCCTGGCCCCATCTGGGAGCCGGAGCCTGGGCAGCAGGCGCCTCTCCGATGGGAAAAGGCAGCTGCTCTCCAGGGAAAGGGCGGGTGGCAGAGGCTGCCCCAGTAGTGCCAAGAGCTGAGTCAGGCAGAGCCCTCCAGGACCAGCTGCCTTCACCTCCAACCCCGTTCCCCGGTTATCGGAGGATGCCCAGCGTGGGTTACCCTCCACAAGCCCAGGCAAGTCTGGTGGGGCAGCAACCTCTCCTCTGGCATCCTCACCAGCGCCCAGCTCTGGGACACTCAGCGGTGACACGACAGCCAGCTCTGGTCCCAGCACGGCCAGCTGGTGGGCAAGCCCTGCTGTGGTGTTGGGGAGCCCGAGCCGGGTGGCGGGGAAGCCCCCCCCGGCACAGTGGCCAGCCCCGCACATGGCACGCCGCAGGTGCCACTGCCAGCGCGGCGCGGGCTGGGTGAGTCACCACCGCAAGGAACCGCGTCAGGGTTAATCACAGCCGCAGCCGGGCTGCGAAACACGGAGGCAGCTGCGCAGGGTGTATTAATCACCCGGGGACGGTTGAAGCGTTTGTGTTTCACCTGCGGGGCAAGGACAAACCCATCCCACTCAAGACCGTACAGGCAGAGGGAAGCACAGCGATAAGCTCCTTTTCCAGCTAACGCTGAGGGTTCCCTTCCCAGCGCCCACTGAGGCGCCTGGCGGTGCCGGTATCGATCCGGGTGATGGGAACGGCACCTCCCTTCCAAGTAACCCGGCGCACCACGACCAGCTGGCACAGCCCTTCCACGGGACACTCACGTCATGCCATCTGTGGAGGCACCTGCCTGCAAACCCCAACTGGCTGCCTGGTGGCATGGAGCTGCCCTGAGCCTGTCGGAGCAAGCATGGACACAAGGGTTTCCTGGGAAGAGGCGTGAGCAGTGGCAGCACTCGGTGACCCCCCCGCAGCAGCCTGGCACAGGCAGGAGGGCAGCGAGCAGAGCTGCCAGCCTGCTGCTCCTCTCCTCCTGTCTGCACAGCTGGGACCAGCACTGGGGCTGGTTGTGTGCCCGCTCCTGCTCTCCCACCTTGGAGGGGGAGCAACAATTTGCAAGGCCATGAGAGGCAATGGATCTGGGAACCGACCCGGAGAAAGCCACTACAGTTCAACTTCCATGCGTTGGTGCGTTGGCACCAGTCAATAGTGCCCACCTTTGCTGGAACAGAGGGACATGGCAGAGCCATGGTGGGTTCCCCTGGATCTTCTGCCAGCCTCAGCTGAACACACCGATAAGCCAAAATGTCACTCTGGTGCAGGGCTGGGGTGCCAGGGCCATGCCCCCCAGTGTGCTGAAACCACAGCTCCGGGCCAGTGGCACAGACCTGGCATGGGGACAGTGACA
>JAOQGH010000062.1:44239564-44285344 GCA_025769975.1 Gallinago jamesoni | reverse complement strand
CAACCTGCTCTGGTGGGAGGTGTCCCTGCCCATGGCAGGGGGGTTGGAACTTGATGATCTTTAAGATCCCTTCCAACCCAAACTGTTCTATGATTCTATGATATACACACACACATATACACACACTCTGGGATTAAAGAGGCACCCCAATCTGGGGAGCACCCAGAGCGCTGGCTGCAGTCCCTCTCAGCTGGCAGCAGCAGCAGGACAATGCTTGGTCACCCTCTCCCCGTACCCCCAGGCTGCCGAGTGCCCCGGCTTCGCCCCCTCACCTGGACGGCTCCGCCGAGCATGGCGGCCACAAGCCCCATGGCCATGGCGAGGGTCTGCGTCTCCGCTGCTGCGCCGGGGCCCTGTGCTGGGCTGAGGCAGGCCCGCTGCAACGTGGCTGCCACGAACTCCTCCACCTGCCACAGGAGAGCACAGGAAGAGCAGTTAATGGGGGGGAGACACCCAGGGGGTTCCCATTGCCTCCCCAAGACCAGGATTTTGCTGTCTCCCTTTGCATCTATTTGACTTTTTCAAGCCTGAGCTTTTCTTTAGTGCAACTTTCTGCAAACCCTTTGTTTCCTTGTTGTTGCCACCACCCTGACCTTCCCTCTCAGACCCATCCCAGCTCCCTTCCCCTCAGCCCTGCTGACCTGAGGGACGGCTGGGGTGCTGGCGAAGCCCAGCTGTGGATGCACCAGGGATGCTGGAGGGAGCCTGGGTTCCTGAGGTGGCTGTGGGGGTGCTGGAGCCCCAAACCGTTGCTCACCCCTTGGGCAGTAGCACAGAGGAGCCCCTTCCCTGAGCTGGGGTCATTCCCAGCCACCTGCCCTTGCCCAGGATGGCTCCAGCTCCTGCGGCTGCCCCACGGCTCCCCAGTATCAGACACCACCCAGGGAGGTGATGGAGTCTCCTTCTCTGGAGACATTCAAAACCCACCTGGACACGTTCCTGTGCAACCTGCTCTGGGTGGACCTGCTTTGTCAGGGGGGGTTTGGACTAGATGATCTCCAGAGGTCCCTTCCAACCCCATATCATTCTGTGACACTGGAGTCCAGCCCTTTGCCACGTGTGTCACAACTTGGTGGTTTTCTCACAATACTCCCCCCCCCCCAAGCCCACAACGATGGCGCCTGGCTGGCACTGGCCTTCTCAACACTTGGCACCAACCCCTTTGATCCCACGGGCTTCCTGCGCTTCTAACGGAGCTTGAAATAGAGTGAGTTTATTCTCTCCGGGTTCTTTGCCAGCTGCAGTGGCAGCCGGGCACCCGGCCATGCTGCGAAGGGGCTGGACGCGGGTCGCTCCCCCATAACAGGCCTGTTGCAAAATAAAGAGGAACTCTTTTGCTCCTATTTTGGAAAACAAAGCAGGAGGGCAACAAGGTACTATTGCACCAAATCCCACACTTCCAGCCTCCAGGGCTCAGGCACGGGGTGCAGGCAATGCATTTCCTCATCAGCAGTGGAGCCGATTGCTGCCAGCTTCGTTAAGCAAATCCCTAGTGCAGTGAGTAGGGAGGCTGGGAGAAAAGGCTTGGGTAACCTTCGGGGCTGATTAGACCAGAAATGAAATGCCGTCAAACAGCAAGAATGGGGAGTAAAAACAAGTGTCAGAACATCTGCTCTCCCAAAACAGTGACACACAAGCTGAATGGGTTGAAATGATATTTAATACAAAAAAATAAGAACATCATACATAAATAATTTGCCAGCAGATAGCTACTGAGAAAAACAAAAAGTTAAAAAAAAAAATTCCTAATCTAGAAGGACAGAAAAACATCCTAATCTAGAAGGGAAAAAACCACTTGAAAAGTAAAACATTGGGACATGTTTCTACCTCATGCAGTAGAAGAACATCCTTGGTGTATCAAGGAAATCAAGTAAATCTCATGAAACTCTGTTGCGAGAGGCGGAAATGGTAAATAAAATATATGTGCAATTGAGGGGGTCCAAACTACTGTCACTCCTGGGGTCTGGCTTTGGGAAGAGGATCCCACTTACTCTGACCCCGTTATGTACACGGCCACACTCCAGAGAGTTCACAGGAGAAGCAAATGCCCCAGAGGAGCCTCGTGCTGCAGAACCTGCTTCAAAACAGCTCTGCAACTGCTGTCCCCACCTGAGCGAGCCCTCCCTGAAATACAAACCCCAGGTGGAAGTATAATGCCTTTTTTTTTGTCTGGGATTATTTTTGTGGTGGTTGTTTCCTTTTATCCTACATTCAATGGCTGGACTCAGAAGCCTGGCAAAATCCTTCCCCCGTGTCCCATCCCAAATTCCTGACCCAGGGAGCCGAAAGGCAGGTTAGGACAAAGCAGTGCTGGCTGCTGCACCCACCGGCGGGGGCTGCAATGACACCAGCTGGGTCCCCTCTGTCACTGCAGAGTGCACACAAAGACTCCTTTCTCCCAAGGACAAAAGCGAGGAAACCTGTGCTGGCAGTGACCTGCTCTGCTCAAGGCAGCCACAGTTAACTGCATAACCAGGTCACTGAGTTAAAAGAAAAAAAAAAAAAACCAACACATACAACAAAGCAGGATGAGGAAATTAAAATGCATTGATCAGCTGGGGAATACCACGCTGCCTTCGGTGCCCAAACCTTCCCGATCTGGCACGGGGCAGGAGAGCTGATACCCTTCCGTGCTGCTGCAGCGTGGGCTCAGGGTGGACACAAGGGCCATATTTTAACAACCCTTTCTGGTAGAAGGTTTGAGGAGCCCCAACTGGCCTTTGGATGATATTAAATAAACTTTGCAGCTGCCCATTCATGAAGACATGGAGAAGTGCTGACTGTATGAGCATGGCGATGCCAACCCTGATGACCGGACACACCACTCGGTGCGGGCGTCCCAGCAGTAGAAACCAGAGAAGAGCCACAAGTGGCCTATTCAGGGATAAGGGACAAGTGGGACACGGTGGCAGTGCCATGCCATGTTCATCCCACAGCATCCCAGAGGCAGCTGCTAAGGCATGCCAGAAAAACCAGGCACTACCACCATGGACAGGCAGCAAGAACTCGCTTAAAAGGTACAGATGTCTTTAAGCTTTGTTAAACTTGGAATAAATTTTGCTCAAAATAAAGACAAGAAGCTGACAAACCAGAGTTCTGATTAACACACAGACTACCCTCTCGGCTTTTAATACACAACCATGGACACAAATAGGAAGATGTCTGCTGGGCTGCTCCCTCCTGTCTCTGCAGCTGACTCTGTCCTTCCTGCTGGCACTGCACAGGACAGTGTCTTGTTGAGACACTTGCAACTGGATCAATAAACTGCTTTTCCTGGGGATGTTCTAGCTTTCTCCAGCTGTTTCTTAGCCACTGCCTCCTTAGATTCCAGCAGCCTGGAGCTTGGTCTGCCACACGCTTCAGGGCTTTGCCATGACCAACCTGAACAATGTCTGTAAAGATGGTGTCCGAGACGCTCTCACACAGCGTGGCCACGAGCTGCAGGACCAGCAGCTTCCTCCTCTGCGCAGCATGGTACTGCTCCAGCTCCAGGAGACTCCCTCCAGGCACTGCAGCTAAGTTTGAAGCCTCCTCATCCTCTGCAGCCACACGAGTCAGTGCCTGCCGGGAAGGAAGCACAGGGAAGCAATGGTTAAATACACACAAATCACCAGGCCAGTGGTCCTGGGCACATCAGGTCCATGCTACCCACACCTCTACTCTGCCGCAAAGGGCTCCCAGCTACCCCCCCCTCTTCCAGCCTCATCTCATTCCACACACACGTTTCAGCAGGCCTCTGTCCACATGGGCACCACACAGAGTGCCACCTTCTCCTAGGGCCAACATCCTCTGGGCTGTCAGGCTTGCTGGGTCTCTGCTTGCAGCCTTGCTTCTGGCAGTGGGTGCTCACAAAGGCACCAGATCCCCTTTGCAGAGCTCACGCTGACTCCTCACACAACCAGGACCTTCCACTTGGTACATCAGGGTCTGAGAGCTACCCACAACTCCTGGATGTCTCATCTGTGTCACAGCAGCGTCCCTACACCCAGGGTGCTGCCACCCCAGCACAACTACAAGACAGGACTCAACCTGAAGCACGGGCAGAGGACATGCAGCCCAGTCCAGGCTGGAACCACAGGGGCTTGGAGCGGGATCAGGGGGGAAAGGTGCCCCCTCTAGATCCAAGGAAGCTACAGGGATTAATCACAGCCTCAAACACACCATTAAACTTCAGACATGCTCCTGTTGTTGAAAGAGCCCAGGGAGAACAAGGGTTAACCCTTCAGGGACCAGGGCTGCCTCCCTCTCCCAGGCTCTTCTGCCCACCAGGAAGCAGGATGCTCCACCACATGCCATACCCTGGCTCAGTGCTCCTGAGGTACTTAAGGGGACACTCGGTTCCTTTTGCTGTCTGCACACAGACCACTTGGCCCAGTGTTCCCACAGATGTGCCTCAAACAGAGACTTGCTGGCCCTTACCTTCAGGCACTGGATGAAGAAGTCTCCAGCTAAACCACTCTTCTGGCAGTGAGACAAGAGCTCCACCAAGTTCTCCACACGGCATTGCTCTGAGGAAACCTTCTGGTAGAGGGCCTCATCTTCATCACTGAAACAGGCCACTGTGTCACCAACATGAACATGCCCACACCCCCCAACACCCCCGCCCCGGGCTGGATCTAAACGACTCCATGGCAAGGTGAAATACCACTTCTGCCTTCTCTTGGAAACCTTCCTCCACAGCACCACCAAGCCTGGAGGGCAGCTGAGCCAAACTATTGCTCAGTTCATTTGGTCTACGTGATCACGCACTCAGTTTATTAATTAACCTGCATTCATTAAGGGAATAACATCAACAGTAACCACAAACGCAAAACACACGTTTGATCCAGCCGTGCTATAAAGAACAGGATTAGTGCTGGCTAATTCATGCAGTGGTCATAGCCATGAAAGTAGGACAGACACCAGCAGAGCCATGGCCGTTAAACAGTAATTTTAAAGTTATACCCAGTTTAACCAGTGCAGACCCCGGGGCGGACCTTCTTCTAATTCAGGTCAGGAAGAGATTGAAATGAAACCAAACCAAGCGTATTTGTACGGGGTTTTGTTACGGGCACGCACAGCTCCCAGCACACCCACCCCACGGACACTCCTGGGCAGGAGCCGAGAGCTCTGCCTGCTCGACAGCGCTGCCTTGGGCTCGTACGGCCAACTAACAGCTAGCCCTCTCTGCTCCAAACGTCACGCTGCTGAACGGTCCCAGTGTGCGTGGCTGGAGTCTAATGGCTGCAGTTTATTCCCCACATGGCCACACTCTGCCTCTACTTGTAGAGACCATCTGCAAGAGCAGGAGGGGAGCTCAGTCGCTGGCTCCACCACACTGGCATCGCTAGAGTCCTTGCTGCAATGGTGCCACCTGCGCCTGAGGGATTCCACTCGCTCCATACAGCCGTGATCTGCCACAAGACAAGCCCAGGCTGGAGGGCAGCAGCTGAATTTGGGGAGCATTGGGACTGAAGAAGCATGTCCCATTCCCAGAAATGCCACAGGCAGCACTTGGGACTCGGAGAAAGCACACAGCGAGTGCACATTGACACTCAGACAGAGCATGCTGCTTTTCAGGGCTGAAAGTCAGAGCTCTGTGCCATGTATGAGGAACCCAGAGGCTGTGTGGGCCATCACCTGCCTGAGATGGGCACACACAGTTATCTAACCTGGGCACCTGGGGGGAGGAGACCATGGTGCGACAGCACCAGCAGCCCCATGTTCACCTGGGATCTCTCTGCCAGGCATGCCATGAAAAGCCCTACATGCTGAATGATGCCTCGGGATTGCCCTCCACACCTGGCACTGCCCCAACAGCACTCACCTGATGGTCTCCTCCACTGCGATGGTGGCACCACCCTCGCTGCCCACACGGAACCGGCACTGCGGGTGGAGGGCACACACGTTGCTGTTCAACCCTGCAAAGCCTTCCAGCACGGCCAGGGACACCTCTCGCTCTGACTTTTCCAAGAACCACAGCAGGATCTCCTGGCACAGGGAGCTGGAAAGACAGAGAAAGCAGTGGTGACCTCGTTGTGCCCGCTGCACCCTTCCCTGCACAGCAGCACTGCAATGGGACCACACGTCTTGGAGTGAGGGGAAAGGACAAGAACACTCTGGAGAGGCTACAGACGCTCCTTGGGATGCTCTGGGCTGACAGCTCTGGCAGCTGAAGGCATTTATGTCAGTTTATAAGGGGATCAGCAGCACATCCTGCCCTTCTGGCATTCCCAGAAGAAGGATCTGGGTCCTCTGAGATTTCAGCCTGGTGAGGAAGGGAGCACTCTGTCTGAACAGCGTGTCTGTACAAGGACAGCCGCTTCCACACAGCCTCAGCCCGGTGCTCCATGCCAACATGACAAAGCACGGAGCTGTCAGCTGTGCCAAGGAAGAGGAGGAAGGAGACAGGGAGCACTGTAAGGTGGCACAGAAACCCCTGCCAAGGAAAGATGCAGGTTAATGAGGTGGAGTAGCAGCACTGTGCCAGGGGTCTGGAAATCCAAACACTTCCAGGCAGCTGTGGTTTTAGTTATCCCTGCCAAATTCCTGTGCAAACAGAACAGCGAGCAGTGACTCTGTTCACCCAGCAGCAGTGTTAACTTGGCTTGTTCTACGAACTTGCCACAGCACTCACTACTCTTTGAAGTGATTAACGACATCTTTAATAATAGCAGAGGCTATGTCTACACAGACCTTTTAGGGAAAGCCTCCAATACCCACATGCCAGTATCACAGAAGCGAAGTGTAAACCCACCAGGAGTGTATTTACTAGGCTCGTCCAAGCTCGGGGCAACCCAGGGAAAGCCCGGGAGGAGAAAGGAGAGAGGACAGCCAGCACCTGGCCACCACTGTCCCTGCCACCATGACTGACACACATGATGCTTACCATCGTACATCAATCCTGAGGGAGCTAGGCACAGCATGAAGGACAGCTGCCAAAAGGCAGGTCCTGCATGTATCAGATGACAGCAATCCCAGATCGGAAAAGAATGATCTTGTATTTCTAAGAGCCAGCACTCAAGTTCTTTTATGTATTTTTTACCCTGTTTCTAAATCCCTGCTACACAAATCCCTCTGATACCCAGCCAGGTCCCAGCATCACCATCTCTGTCCAGAAACAATCACAATTCCTGCTCCTAGGTGAGCACTAAGAGTTAACCTGTGCTAGCAAGATGCCCACTGGGCACACTTGCCTCTACACTGAACATTTTGGCTCCGGGGAAGACAAAAACTAACAGGAGAACTGCTTCCTTGGGCACAGGTCTGCCAACAAGGTCATGTACCTTGCCCATGCCTGCAGTTACTGCCTGCTTTGAATGAGAGCTCTTCAGGGTGAGAAAATAAATCTCAGCTTCTGTATGTGCTCACACGGAGCACGTCCTTTGGAGGTGGGCAGAACAGAGATGAAACCCCAGAAGAAGTCATGCACAATCCTTCCTTACCGTAAGTATGACACATTCTGCTTGGCGAAGGAATAGAGGGAAAAAACCACTCCCAGGACTGACTGCAAAGATCCCAGCAGCAGGCTCGAGCTGTCATTTCCAACCACATACACCTACAGAGAGAAGGGCACAGGGAGGAGAGTCAAACACCTGCATGAAGCAGGGGGAAGGCAAACGGAAGGACAGAAAACATGTCAGAGGGTTTCCAGCCTCTGTTCCTTTCAGTCTGGAGCCTGTTTTCCCTGATTATGCCATATTCTGTATTACAATAGCCTTCAGTACCACCTTTCTCCTAGCATTTGCTTAACCACATCAGGGCTCCAAGGTACATAAACAATGCAGGAAGCTACTCAGGAAGTCTGCTGCTTAGGGGTAAGCTCTTGTGTTACAGAGAGCTGCAACAGGAACATTTGAATTAGCAAATCTTTATGGAAATATTGCACCTGGAGCCAAATCTCAAATAGAGATCAGTTTCTAGCAGGGCAGCTGGGCTGACGTGTACTGAGCTGAGCAAGTGGGTCGCAGGGGCTTTGAGGGGGCTGTAGGGCTCCGCTCCTCTCCTTCGTCTCAAGCAGCACCCTCCTGAACCACTGCCACTGCTCTCCTCCACAAAACCAGCACCCCTGTCCCAGGGAAGCCACTGTTACCAGCTCACTGCACTCAGGACTGACCATGCTGCCTACACGGCACAGGAAAAACACTCAGAATTCTTATGACACTGCATTTCCTCTTCAATCCTTTGAAAGAAATTATTCAAAACTAAAAGCAGTTAAGATGCTGGGAAGAGTTAGTTTGGAAGTACCAAGCCTTGCACAGCCAGACTCAGGGTTTATTCAGGGTTGTTGCGTTCAGATCCCCATTTTGTCAGGCTCTCACTCCTTCAATAGCTCTCAGTTTTTTAAAAAGGGGGAGAAATAAAGTCTTTTCACGAGTTCTTCAAGGGGTTTCCAGCTGTGACAGCTGGTGAACTACCTGCTCAGAATATGCTGTGCCTTCAAACCAGAGCACTCCCCACACCTCTAAACTCTGCAGCTGGAGAGCCATTGCCTGCTCCAGGGCTGGAGGTGGTCTGGGGACAGACCAAAGAGCTTTTGTCTGCTGGAGGCAGTGTGACAACCTAGGTAGGAGGGCTAGGAGGGAGATTGCCCTGATAACATTCTGCCCTACTGTTATTGATGCAAACCGACCTTTTTTCCTGTGCTAATCCCTGTGGAGCCATTCTTCCTAACCAGAACCTTTTGTACACAAAGCCTCCCTGATGAAGCCCCAAGGATGGTTTCCCACTCAGCATCAAATGACACTTGCTAGGCAAGAAACCCCCGCAAATCCTCGGGCTGGAGTCTTCCTTGTCGCTAATCTGGCTGCTGTCAGGCCTCCAGCACTATGCCATTAAAGGAGGGACCCGCCCCAAACTCCCCCAGCCCTCGCATTGTGAACGGCAGCCACAGAGCAGCCCTCCAGACTGGTCTCTGCCTGCCAGCTAGTTACAACAGATCATTACCACGCAAAATACTACAACAATCACAGCGTTTAAGAGCTTAGCCTGCCTAGGGGCATGCCAGTAAGCAAGTCACCAGCTTCTTAAAATTGAATTCCTGGGCTGGAGATGTCCTTCTGGGTTGGAACGCGCAGCAGAAAGCTGGGCTGCTGTCAGGGCAGGCAGCGAAACCTGCAACGCAGTGTTGGTGATATTAGTGGGAACAGCGGAAAAAATGAGCTATGAGGGAAGGTTTCAGAAGAACGGCTTCCACAGAACAGCCCTGCTCACTCATAGGGAGCACAAGAATGGACATCACCTCTCCTCCAAATACACTGCACAGCTGAACACCCTGCTTGCTGCTGCAAGGGACACCCTGCAGGAAGGAGCTCCACAGAAGGTGCTAAATCTGTACCATCCTGCCCACAAGACACTTCCTCTAACACAGAAGGTGGCCTGCTATTGGCAAAGCCAAAGTGCTTCTCCTCCATTTTCCTGAACTCTCCCCATCCCTCAGCACCTGATCAGGGCTGGGAGAGCTGCTGAGCTTCAGCAATGCCTCCTGAGCTTCAACAACTCCTCCTGCTTCGGCAGCTGGGCACACAGACCACCTCCAGGCACTGTCCTGCACAAGAACAGCTCTGGACAGCAAAGGAGGTGGCTGGACACCCAGCAGCAGCTGCTGAAGGATTACCCACCCACACTTTTAAAATTAACTTCATGCACATGGAAATCCTCACATCACAGGGTTCATCTCACAATGGTCCACGCAAAACAGGCTGCTCATTTTTCCTTATTCAATATTACCAAAGGGGCTAGACAGACTGTAACGCCTTTAATCCTGTGATCCTGAGAAGATGAACCACTAGGGACACCTCATGGGGTCCAGCTGCAATGTTCTCCCCCATTTCTGGGACACCTGAGGTGAGCATACAGCCACCAACAGCACCTCCCCTGCAGCCGAGGTGCTGCCCACCCTCCTTTTCCCGTACCCACACGCTTTCTGCCTCCTACGAGCAGCCACCAGGATAACTGTGCTGGCTCTCCCACCTCTCCCCACGGCTCTGTGATGCCTCTGAGCTCACCTTCACTCTCTTTTTCACCTCAGGGACAGCTCAGCAGCCTCAGAGCCACACTGAATCTGCTCACTTCACAGCACCTGCTGCCTCAGCCTCACTGCCAACCGGCTGCACAACCACCCAGCGACTTGCTGGGGGCCCTGCCAACCTGCCCTGACTGCAGGGCTGAGCAGTCCAGCACCACGGGCCGCTTGCCGATACCTCGAATGCCCTCTTTTCCAGGTCACTCATTCGGAAGCATTTTGGCCCAACACAAGAGCTGGCTGCCGCCCATCCATCCCTCCACCAGGGATAAAAGGTGCAGGAGCTGTAGAAAGGCTTCCAGCTCCAGCACTCTGGCTCAGGCTGCCCTCTGCAGACCTCAGAGGCAGGGAGAGCAGTTCCCAGCAGGTTCTGCCTCCCACATAGGTAGCACTGGGCTCAGTATGAGCCATATTATCCATACTCTACAAGGAAGAAGCTGAGGCACAGAGGCACTAAGAGCAGGGTAGGCCAGAGAAAGCCTGGTAAGAGAGCTCAACCAACCTCTGAAGATTCAGCCCATGCAGGATTCCCTGTGATCCTTCCTTCCCTCTGACCTGCTGCACAACTCTGATGCTGGAAGGTGAGCGGCATCACCTCAGACTGGGATTGACAGCCTGAGGCTACAGATGCTGCCAGGCCAGCGGTACTCCTGACTAGGACCTCTTGCCCACCACGCTGACTGCTCTACTATCACAGCCCAAGTCCTGAAACTGCTCTGACAGTACACCCAGACCCAACAGTCCTGTAGAAGCCACACAATTTAGCAACACTCAAAGCCTTGCTGCAGCTCACGGAGAAAGAGGGTATGAAAGCCTCATGGAGACTCCTGACTACCAGCCCACTGCTCAGACACCAGAAAAGACACTGGGAAAAAACAACCAGTAAGAGTTCACTGCCATCTCGCAGCACGTTTTGGGGTGAGAACGCTTGAAAGGATGGAGGCAATGCCTCTGATATCCAGCATAAAGCTGCAGTCCCACCAGCGCAGTGCTGCACACAAGGTTATTCTGTGCAGCTCTTGGCCTCACCTCAGCATCACGACTGCAGGAGAAGCTGGTTTTTGACACGGTCTAAGACACACGCAGAACCGCTCAGAAAGTCTCAAACCGGCTTTCACTTAAAGGAGTTTTCTCGCCTACCCTCAGGCCCAAATCAGACACAATACCTTGAGCACATCTTCCACACAGCTGCTGAGCTCTGCCTCTGTCACCAGCACAGTCCCTGCTGATAAATCTTCCACTGCTAGCTCTGAAACCAAAGGGCAGAAATATCAGCACCCCCACATGCTGAGGAGTCTCCAGCAGAAGAGCAACCCCACCATGCCCACCACCAGAAAGCACTTTGATAGTTCTCTTGCCTTCCCTCTCCTCCATCAAGGCAGCATGGGAACCAACGAGCCCTCGTTAGTTGCACTAAATATCACTGCAGTGTTGTAACTCCACAAGGTTACAAGCAAATCAAAGCAGACCACAACTTCTTGAAGGATTATTCCCCAGGGAGCAGCTCAGTCAGCATGGGGAACCGATGGCTTCCATCCAGAAGCCCAAAACAAGGCTGTCAGGCTGGAGGGATTCCCAAAGAGTAAGTGGCAGAAGCCCCACTACTTGGCTCTAAATGCTATAGTAATTTGACTCAAGTGCTAGTAAACATGGTGCACGAAGCCACCCAGATACGCTCCCAACTGACAGAGCTGGCCTTGCATGCTCAGCAGCCCAGCTGCCAGCACCTGGGAAAAATCCTGATGGAAAGACAAAGATCAGCGAGAAACCAGACCCTTCTCTGACCTGGGGCTTGACAGAGACGAGCCAATACCTGCTGTCTCGGAGCACCGCAGGAGCGGTGCCAACAGGGGCTGGAGCAGGTGCTTCTCTGCCAGCTGAGGGTGCTCTTTCGCCATGGTGAGCAGCGTCGTGGTGGCCACTCGCTGGAACTGCCGCGCTGTCAGTTTGTCCTGGATGTGCAGCAAGTCCAGAATCTGGAAGAAAAGCCCACGATAAAGGAAAAAAAGATCAGCAACCCCTTAGAAGGGAGGGGCAGGCTGACTCCTTGCAGCCAGCGGCAGAGATTGAGGAGCCTCCTGTAAGCTGATTTTCTGGACATTTGGCACAACATTCCGCATATGGAAGAGCCCATCTCCTTCCCATGCACACATTAGTACATGATGCATTTTTGGGCTCAAACCAAGAGTCTGCTCCACTCCCAGAGCCAAAGGCTGGAAGCAAGAGTTCCTCAGCAGAGAGCTCACAGCGCACCACTGAATAGTTCCTGTGATCAGGCAACATCACCCAGCATTTCAATCAAATATGGAAAATTCAAGAGGAGGATGGAAACACGTCCCACTGCCAGAGCAGCAGAAAAATTACTCCACCTTGCCCTGGCTCCAGCAGGGACACGCTCAAGCAGAAGTGACAGTACTGACATGCTCCAAGCCAGGAACCAGCTCCAAATGCCCAGCCAGAGCCGGTGTGCGGCAGAAAGAGAGGGACCTACCTGGGGGCACACCAGTCGGTAGTAGTCCTCGAGGGAAAGACACTGCTGTGGGCAGGAAGCCAGGATCTTTGCAACCGTGTCACATTTTCTCCAGTCCACAGCTGCTGCTTCAGCACCAGCACCACCTGCTCCACCAGCAGAAAGCCAAGATCAGCTCAGATCGACAGCAAACTGCAGCACCATTTCTAGCTGAAGCCAGATGTTTCTGGCCCAAAACTCTAGCTCTTATTACTCGCTTCAAACAAAGCACCTTTCAGGCAACACCTGAATTTAATGACAGAAGGGAGAAAATTACTGTCCAAGACCTTTGATACTGGAAAACGACTCCTACAAGTAGCGGTATGAGCCGAAAGGTGGAGGATGGTCATGCTTGGAGGGTATCATCAGGTTAGTATTGGCCAGAGGAGGCTTTGGCACTAAAGACTGTGGGATTGATTTTTTTAGAGAGCAACAGTTTTGCTCCCTGGCAGAAAATGGAGAGCAGCAGAGCTGCCGAGCCCTGGAGCGGGACAGATCTCACTCTACCTGCAGCTGCTCACAGCCCAGCACTGAGTACGACCAGCACCAGCACAGCTCCTCGGAACAAACCGTCCTCCATACACACACGAGGTGCAACCCCATGGAGGAACAAACAGACCAAATTAGCTTGGAGGCTTTCAGTCCGGACCTCAAACATGATGGTGTACCCCAAACTAAAGGCATTTGCAGTTGGAAGGCATTCACTGTTTGGGAGTTCCACACAGTCAGAGGCAAAATCCACGCAAGTGTTACAGAATCAGTTTGGTCTGACAAAAGCCGTTTCCCATTTCAGTGCTCTGGTGGCACTGCCTTTCCTGGGCCTCTCATGGGATGAGATGTCTCAGACACATCATCACAGCCTCTTTTAATCTGTGATCCTGGAAGCCAAGAGCAGCATCAGAGCACCCTACTCACCGCCTGTTCCCTCCATGATGCCCCGAACCACAGCCTGAACCCCGTTGGGTCTCATTAGCCTCTCAGAGAGCAGCTGACCACAAAGGCGCCGCAGCCATGCCGGAGCCCGCACAAGGGATGGCTTTGTTTCTTCCCCAGGAGAGGGAGGACTCTGAAAGGAAACAAAGGAGCCGGCTAAGGAACATATTTGCACGCTCCTGTGCAAACCCTCACTAACAGGCAAACAGCCTAAATCCTTACTTGAGACAGGAGCACTGGACAGGGAAACCTTTTAAATAGATTACTTCTTCATTCAGAAGCACAAAGAGAATTAGAGCTTAATGAGAGAGGCCAACCTTCCCAGGAGCATCCCCTCATGCAGGGCTTCCCTCCTTTAATTAAAGCCTTTCAGGGTCAGGCAGCAGCTCCGACTGCCTCATTACCAAAGCAGTGCAGAGGGGACTTGGGGGACAAATGGGGTCCAATGCAGGTAGGGGATTCTCAGTGGTGACCCCTGCCAGGACCCAGCATAGAGCACTGGGCTGCGTAGGTGACACAGTGAGCCCACAGGCTCCTTAGTCAAACAAAGGAATTCCCCTTTGCACAAAGAGCAGAGCTGCCTACAGGCTGTGAACGGGCAGAGCAAGAAGTTCGAATGGAGGTGCTTGCTGGAACACTCATCTCCCCCTCCCCACTGCCACCAGGCAGCCATTGACACGGCCATGCACAGCAGCTGGTGCCAAGGCAGCACCACTTCACCCCCTCAGGTGGGAAGGGGCAGGTTCTGGAGGAGAAGGCAATTCGCTTGGCCAGGCACAGTGGATGGAAGGGCCAAGCCCAGACAGCATGTGCTGCGATGACAGTCCTCAAGTTCACCCACACCTGTGGGCACACACCCCTGCACAGCAGGGTCTGAGCTGCTGCTGCCCGAGCGACACACAGCCAGCAACTTCATCCATGTGTTCGCACATCACTCAAGGACAGGGCTGCTGCACCAAACTGGTTTTTAAAAGTGTAGGAACGTTTCCAAGGAGAGCAGCAAAGGCACCCTCAGCACGCTGGCACACACAGTCCCGGCATGGCGGATGATAAAGACACTCCCAGCACCCCACACTGGGGCTGGCCTTGCTGCCCATGGGTACCTGCTTGGGCCGGCCCTGCAGGACCAGCAGCTCCCGCACTGCCAGCGGCTGGTAGACATGGTCCAGGACTTGCCGCAGGGTCTCCCGGCACCGTGTTCGCTCCGCTTCTGAAATACCCTGAAAAAA
This sequence comes from Gallinago jamesoni, assembly GCA_025769975.1. Lineage (NCBI taxonomy): Eukaryota > Metazoa > Chordata > Aves > Charadriiformes > Scolopacidae > Gallinago > Gallinago jamesoni. The sequence goes on along the minus strand of JAOQGH010000062.1, from coordinate 44,270,670 downwards.
AAAACAAAACAAAACAAATCCCATAGTGTCGAGGACAGCCCAGCCTCTGGTGCTAAGCCCACCAGTGTCCCTCCAGGGGCATCCCATCCCATCCATAGCATGGAGATTAATGTACACACCACGGGAGTTGCCATGGGGCTGCATGAGCTAGCACCCAGCATGACCACAGGCTCAGTCATGGAGCACAGGGAGCGGGCTGGTGGCCCTAACATGTTTTTGGCCAGGCTGGGTACCCACGCTGGCAGTGATGGCACAGGGGAGTGGGAGGGGAAGGGACCCACGGACCTGGCTCTGGGCGGCGGGGCCGTGGCCCAGCAGGCAGAGGCCGGCGAGGAGGAGGCCAAGGTGGCGGGTGAGGAGCGGGCCGCCCAGCGCCGGGTGCTCAGACAGCTCGGCCAGGGCGGCGGTGGCAGCAAGGAGCCGGGCCCCGCGGGTGGCCAGAGGCACCGGACACGGGGCGGGGGGCCCCGGGCGCTGCCCCACGCCCGGCGGCAGGTAAGGCACCAGGCTCAGCCCCACGGCGGCCCGCAGCGCCCGCCCCACCGACCGGCCCTGCGCCACGCTCAGCGTGTCGGCGCTGGGCGGCGGCGCGGCCCCGGCCTCGCGGGCGGCGGCGGGGATGGCGGCGAGGGCGGCCAGCCGCTCCTTCAGGCACAGGAGCAGCACCAGCAGCCCGCAGGCAATGGCCCAGCCCGGCTCAGCCTCGTCCGCCGCCCCGGTGGCCAGCGCGGGGGCCCGGGACAGCACGGCATAGCGCAGGCCGCGCAGCGCCGCCCAGCCCGGCGCCCGCCGCAGCCGCTCCTCCAGCTCCGCCGCGTTGCTGCGCAGCGTCTCCGGTCGTAGGGCGCTCTCCGGGCCAGGTTCGGCCCTGCCATCCTGCTCACTGGGCCCGGCAGGCGGCCGCAGCAACAGCTCCAGCGCCTCTACCACCTGCTCCAGCTCCGGGGCCGGCTCCGGCTCTGTAGCACCCGCCATCTTGGGGCCCTCAGTCGAGGGGCGGAGCGTGGCTGTGCGCCGCCATCTTGGGGAGGTCGGCGGAGGGGGAGGAGCGACACCGCCCGCCGCCATCTTGGGCGGGGCGGGAGGAGGTGGCGGAGCGGCGCCATGTTGGGGCCTGGCCTGAAGGGGGAGAGGTCGCCGCCGCTCGGTGGTGAACGGCCGCCGGTGGTGCGCCTTGTTCACGGCAGCTCGGGGCTCGGCGTCTTCCCCGCAGGGAGTGTAGGGAACACAGCTGTCCCCTCCCCGGCCACCGGGGTGGGAGGCCGGTAGTGCAGGTCCCTCTCCCCACAGGTGTCAACAGCACCCACCCCTCCAGCTGGTCTGGTATTTCAGGAGAGCTCCTGCCCCCAGGGCTCGCCCCTGTCCCTCTGGATGCATCGACCAAAATGTAGCAGTTCCAGAGAGAAACCAGCAAGTCTGTCTGTAAAAGGGAGAGCCCAAACGCATCTGCATATCGTAATCCGCATGTGGAGGCGGAGGTGTGCAAGGCAGCCTGCTCTTAGGGTCAGTGGCCAGACCTACCTTTGGAATAAACAGCTTCTGTGCATGTTGCAAAGCACATAAATTAGCGACTTTCCTGTCCAGGACTGTAACGAGGCAGGACGACTGCAAAATCCTTCACCAGCCTCTGAGGTTGCTCTGCATTTGAAAGCCTTTCAAGCACACAGCTGGGCATATTATTCTTTTGTGTTTCCTCACCGGGCAGGGCCTCTGAAAGGGGTCACAGCCATTACAGGGTCGGACAAACATCAGTGCGCTCTCACTGACAGCCGACGGCCTCGCCTCTGCTGCGCAGGGTGGGGTGTGGGACTGGGCACTGCACACGCAGTCACCGTGATAAGGCACAAGCCTGTTCTTCACGCCACGTCCCGCTCCTTTCCCCAGGGCCTGCCCAGGCAGACTCGGCACAAGGCAAAGCCGTGACCTGCTGTTGGCTGCAGCCCAGCCTCCTCACGGCCCCTAGAGATGAGAAAAGATGTGCTCTGGTCCCGATCTGTCCCTGTTGCAAAGAGGAGGCAGCTGTGGCTGTGCCGAGGAACAGCTCTCCGTGGGACAGACCTGCCTCTGAGCACGGGCACAGTGAAACCAGCAGAGCTACACACAGAGGAAAGGGCTTTTGATTTTCTTAAAACAATTTATTATTTCAATTTAATATAAAAAAAACATACAATCAATTAATACTAGGCCACTGTTGGCTTCCCAGCCCGCCTCAGACCTTTTTCCCGTAATAAAAAAATACAAACCATGACAACAGCTAAACACAGAGTTCAGAATTTCAATAAAGCCATTTGATTTCTGAAAGCACCTTTCATTGACTTCACAATAATTACACCTGGCATGACACAGAAGGAAATCATCATGATCTGGGAAAAATTTTCTACAGAAAAAATACAAATCTGCCTGTTAAGTACTCTTATCAAATACAATTCCGTCACATATAGTACATCTTTGGTCTGTGTTAATCGATCAACTCGCCCTGCTCCAGCAGAGGTGCGGTGCTGGGGCCGCCCCACTGCTCCGGTGCCAGGTCAGGAGGTATTTTGGAGAGTACCAGAGATACCATTTTTCCCCTCACAGCAAATGTAGGGAGGTGGTGGGGGACTCTCCCCACAGCGGAAGAGGACTTGATCCTGACCTGTGCAGCCTCAGCTCCAAGATGGGGAACGTACCGAATGGGGTTGCCCGTTTTGTGGCCTGATGAGGAGTGCTGGGAAACACAAAGACTCCCCAAAAAACACCCCCAAGCCCATATGACCCCCTGCTTTCCCTACACTGACCAAGGGGGATGCAGACACCGGGTTGAGGGGGTGTTGCCCGCTCAACAGGCAGAGACCGACGTGAGTGCAGTGGGGTGAAATGAGGTGAGCTGCCTGCGCCGGGCGGCTGCTGGCCGGGCTGGGGCCAAGGGGTGTCCTAATCCTCCTCCTCCCCACCACCATAGAGGTCCGCCAGCTTCTTGAAGCGGCTGCCCCACTCGTTGAGGTAGTCGTAGTCCTGGTCGCAGTCAGAGGCGGAGGAGTTGAGGGAGCTGAGCGAGGTGGCCTCCGAGCCACTGCCCTCGTAGTCAAACACCAGCAGGGAGTCGTAGGGGGGAGCCGTGGGGTCCGTGTCGGCCGCCTTCAGGTTCTGGGGGTGCAAGAGGAGTCAGCAGCTGTCCTCTGGGAATTTGGGGGCACCACCGGGTGGGTGGCACCCCAATGGTACCTGCATGGATGGGGTCTCCACCTCCAGAGCACCACATGGAGTCAGGGCTCACCTCATCGATGAAGTTTCCAATCTCGTCAGGGTTGGCAGGCCGGGGCCGGTACTGGGGGGCAGCCATCAGTGGGGGGGCCACATCATTGCGGATCACTTCTGGGCGGGCGTCCAGGCCCCGATGCAGCTGGCTCAGGTCATAGTCCTGGTGTTGGGGGAAACATGAGGAGATGATGCTCAATGGATGCCGAGGGCATTGCTGTGCTGGTCACCACGGGCACCAGTGACCACAGGGGGGTCTACAGCAGCCTTGTGCACCCTGAGCATCCATCATGACTTAGGGAGCAAGGCCACCACCTGCCACAAAGAGGGTGCCACAGGGACCCTGCAGGCAGGGTCCGGCCTGGCACAGCTGTCCCACCTGGTCCTCTTCGCCACCACCCTCCTCGTCGTAGTGGTAGACATTGTCCCGCATGTCATCCTCGGGTGGGAGCAACGGCTCCTTCACCACTGTCCTCCGCCTGGCGAAGAGCAGCAGCAGCAGCAGCAGGACTGCGAGCAGAGGGCACTGGTGTCAGGGCAGCAGGGCGAGGGTGGCTCCATCCCTGTCCCGTCCCCATCCCGCGGTACTCACTCAGCAGCGCCAGGATGCCTCCCAGGATGCCCAGGATGGCAGGGACACCCAGGCCGCCGGCGACATATGCTCGCCGCTCACAGTTTTTGGCCGGCCCTTCGCAGTCGCACACCTGAGCTTTGACTGGCGTCGTCTGCGCCTTGCCCTGGCCATCCGTCAGCTTCAGGAAGATGTTGTACTCCCCTGGCTCCAGCTCCTTTATCAGTTTCAGCACCAGCAGGTCTTGCAGCAGAGAGAGGGGTTGGACTCAGAGATGGGTCACGGATCCCCCATTTGGGGACACCCTCAACACCAGTGCAGGGCTTTGCCACGTGGCAATTCCCTCGGCCAGTGCCCACTGGGGGGATGGCACCCACAGCGCTCAGGGGAGCGCAGAGAACCAGGGGTGCTGGGATCTGGGCATCACTCAGCATCTCCCCACCGCCCCACAATGGGGGTGGGCCATCAGGACAGACAAGGTGGTTCCTACCTTGTCCGGTCACCTTGACAGTCCAGTTGGCGCCAGAGCCGTGTACCAGTGCTGCCTGGAAAGGGTAGGTGTTGGGGGGCAGGTCCTTGTCGACGATGTTCAGTGTCTGGTCCTCGGGCTGCCGGCTGCAGATGTCGAAGATCCGGGGCTCTGGCATGGGCCCGTTGTCATTCACATCCTGGAGGAGGAGGAGCAGCGTCCCCGTGCCGGTGGCATCCGGTGACCCTATGGGGCCGGGGGTTAGCAAGATGCCTGGGGAAGAGGTCCCAGACACCCCAGTCCAGGGAGGGGAGCAGCAGCATCTTCCCAAAGGGCAAGACAGGATGCTCCTCACCATTGTCCACGGCCAGGACGATGGCCTTGTAGGTACTGTTGATGGCGTGCACTGACTCCCGGTCCAGCGGCTGGGTCGCTGTGACGATACCATTCTCGGGATCGATGGCCAGCCACCCCGCAGGATCACTGCCCATGCGGTACCTGGGGCAAGCGAGGGGTCAGCAGGGGAGCATGGGACATGTGGCACAATGGGCACCCCATCACAGCCCCCCACCACTGGCCCCCACACTCACGTGATTCTCTGCCTCTGATCCCTGTCCGGGTCCTGGGCCGTGTAGGAGGTGACCTGGTGTCCCTGTGGCAGGTCTTCCATCACCTCCACCTTCTTGACTGGGGGCACGAAGATGGGAGCTTCATTCACGTCTCCAACTGCCACCAGGACACTGGCCGTGGAGAGCGGCAGGGAAACGGTGAAGGGGACGGCGTTCTCCACTGTCACCACAAGGTTGTACTGGCTCTTGGTCTCATAATCCAGGCCCTGGGGGGAGAGAGGAGCCAGGGTAGTGCCAGATCAGTCAGGGAGGCAGCCAGTACCAGGGTAGCTGTGTGGTAGGAGGACCCACCTTGGCGGTTTTCAGGATGCCATTGTTGGTTTTGGGGTCAGTGATGATGGTGAAGTCACCATCCGGGTCCCCAGTTTTGATGCGGTAGACAGCTTGCCAGGCAGGGGAGCCCTGCATATCCTTGTCCGTCACCTTCAGCTGGGTCACCACCACCCCCACCTCGTTCTCCTTCACCATCCCCTCGTACTGCAAGAGATGGGATGGGGACAGTGACCCACATGGTCCCGGGCACCCCAAGGTGTGGTGGCTCATGCCACAGTGGCCCAATGAGGGCAGTGGCTCGCAGGAGGTGGCTCGGATACCATGGTGGGGTTGAAGATGGGAGGATTGTCATTAGCATCAGTGACTTCCACAATGGCAGTGGCAGTGGTGGTCAGGCCAATGCCCTCCTGGTCCGCAGCCTGAATGATCAGCGTGTAGTTGGGAGTGGTCTGCAAGACGAAATTCACTGTGTTTAGGGTAGGGACAGGGTCTGGCATGTTCCCCTCCTCCAGGGCCATCACCTGCCTGCTCTTCCACCCTTCTCCAGCTAGTGTTCACTGCTGGCACAGACCCTTGCTGATGTCCCTGCTGCCCACCCAAAGGGCTAGCAGTCCACCCACTCCCAGAGCTTGGCAGGGCTGGGGGTTCTTGTACAGATTGCCACAGCTTGGGGCTGCACACCCCCCCAGAGCAGGGGACAGTGACCCAGAGATGGCAAATCCCCAAACTGGGTGGACCCTGGGGCTCCGGCATCCCTGGCTCCCCACAGCAAGTTCCACTGTGGAGCTGCCACACGGTCCCCCAGGACGCAGCAAGGACTCACCTCCCTGTCCAGCCCTGTGCCGATGACACTGATGATGCCCTTCACTGGGTCGATGGTGAACATCTGTTGTACACTCTTGGGCTCCTCGCTGAGGATGGAGTAGCCAATGATGCCGTTGTTCATACTAATGGCATCATCTGCATCCGTGGCATTCACGGTCATCACGGACGTGCCTGGGGACAGGGACAAGCAGGGGAGATCTTACTCATGGGACAAAACCCTCTGGCTCAGGGCTCTGTATGGTCCCAGCTGCGGGGCCCCCAGCTCCCTGGTCCCCCACATACCTGGCTTTGCGTTCTCCTCGATGTAACCGACGAAGACTTGCTTGGTGAAGACGGGCCGGTTGTCATTCTGGTCTGTCACAGTGATGATGATCTCCATGGGGTCCTCCACGGATTGTCCGCTGGCTGACACAGCATGGGAGAAGAGCTGCAAGAGACACCATCAGCCCTTGCACAATCCTGGGGACTGTCCCCTCCCCATCCTGGCCCCCCACTCACGGTGTATTTGTCAATCTCCTCCCGGTCCAGTGGTTTCGTCACCTCCAGCCACCCTGTCTCCCGCTCAATGGTGAAGACACCCACGGGGTAGCTGTCTGCCCCCTGCCCCGTGATGCTGTAGAAAACCTTGGTCTCCTTGTCCTTGTTGGATTTGATCTGGGGGCGAGGCAGAGGGAGGGTTAGAAGGGTCCTGTCACTCTGTGGACTCCCCTGTCCTGTGCCCCGTCCCCGCAGGGCCACGTACCTGCACCACCCTCTTGGGGAAAGGCCCCCGATCGTTCTCGGGGCAGTTGATGGGGGGGATGACCCAGTCCCTCTTCTGCCTCTGGAGGCCATGGCTGGGCTTGGGGAAGGTCAGCACCTTGGGTGTCTCGTCCTACAGGGAGAGCAGCTCAGCTCAGTGCCAGCCCCTTTCCGAGCCTTCCACACGCTCTGTCCCGGGGAGAGGGGCTGCGGTGACCCTGGGGAGAGGGGCTGCGCTTTACCTGCTGCTGGTGGTGGTGGTTGTGATGGTGCGACCGGCTGCGCAGGGTCACCCTGGCTGAATGCTTCTTGCCTGTGGCGTCCCAGGTGTGGACAGAGAAGCTGATCTCCTGCCGCGGGAGCCGCAGGGGCCGGGTGGTGGAGACGACGCCATGCCTGCTCACCTTGAAGCGCGTGTCGTCGGAGAGGTAGGCAGCACGCCGGGGCTCACCGCACTCCACAAAGCTCACTGGGGACAGGGAGAGCGGGTGGGCAGGGGCTCCCAGCGCTGCCCAGGGGGGAGCCAGCGAGGGCAGGAGGGCACAGGACAGTGTGACGTGGGCACACACCCATGGATGCATGACACAGGGTGCAACGTGCCCTGATGGGATCCTGGCATGGGCAGGGCGTGTGGCACGATGCACAGTGCATCCCTGCCGTGGCTTTGGTGTGGGACTGGGCACGGAACAACCTGCCGTGGCGGGTCCCGGCTGCATGTGGCACATCCCTGTCTACAACACCGTGTACAGCACATCCCCACGCACGGCACCGTGCACATCGTATCCCCCCCCCCTGGCCCCGGCGCATCCTTGTGCCACAGTGTGTCCCTGTGTGGCACGTCACTACCGCCGTGCCCGTGGGCAGAGGGCACCGCTGCTCTGGCTGCTTTTCAGATAAAAACAAGGGTAGCACCCACTTGCCTGCACTGGCACCCAGTCCCCTAGCTGGAGGAGGGGTCGCTGGGGGCTGGCAGGGCTGATCCACAGGGCACTGCAGGCCAGTGCCTTACGGTGCCCCAGCGGCTGGGGACCCCTGAGCCCCCACACAGTCAGAGACCACAGTCAAGCATCTGCAGCAGGGACAGCCCAGGACAAAGGAGGGGGCCACCAACCCACCCTGCCCAGGCACAGCAGGCACCCACCACAGACCAGGGCAGACGGCCTGGCGTCACCAGCCTGGCACACTGCTGGGGTGTGGTACAAGCCAGGATGGGCACACAGGGGCCACCGCCAGCCCGGGGGGAGGCTCTGAGCGGCACCACGGCGGTCAGCAGGCATCACATGAGCTGGGGCCGCGCTGCCGGGAGCTCCCAAACAAACACCCTTTGTTTGGGAGATGGTTTGTTTGAGCCAGCGGCACCCAGGATGGAGCCCCTGCCAGCGCGGCCACCATCGGCCCCGGCGTGACACGCACCGTGCGGAGTGGAGGCAGCGCAGGATCCCCGAACGCCGGGCATGAGGCCACTGCCACCGCTGGCTCCGCTGCCCCATAGGGTTACGTCAGCCTGTGTGCAGCCCAGGAATTCGGCGGTGGCAGCGAGATGGAGGCAGGTGGGGAGCTATAGCCCAGCCCTGGGCTGGGAGCTGCCCCCCTGCCCGCCATGGTGCCCCATGCCCCAGCCCGGCATGACCTGCCAGCGCGGTGCCAGCCCAGCCCGACCCCACGGCAGGACCCCGGGCGAAGGCTGTGGGTTCGGGGAGCCGGTGGGGCCGGCCGGGCAGGAGCGTGCCGGGGCAGGCCGGGTGCTGCCACAGCGGGGAGAGGCACCCCCGGCACCCGTGGGCACAGCCACCGCACTCGCTCGGCACCCGGGGACCTGGCACTGTGCTGGATGGGTGCAGCCAGTGGGCAGTGCTCAGCCCCCAGCCCCACGCTGGGGGGGTGCAATGAGTGCTCCGTGCTCAGCACCCACTCTCCCCCTCCCCACCCAGCCATGCACAACCTGTTTTTCCAGCTCCTCAGTTGAAGGAACGCAGCCTCCAGCCCTCCCCTCATGGGGCTGGGAGCCAGGGGGCCCCTCTCCTCTCCGGGAGTGGTGGAGCGGGAGGTGAGGAGACCTGGGAGAGGTCCCTCGGGGGGGGGGGGATCCCCCCACTTCCTGATCCCCACCACCACCCATGGGGTGCTGGGACAGCCGGACCCCATTGCACTACCAGGCTGTTGGCCAGGGCAGGGGGATGAGAGCCCCCCACCATTGGGATGGGGACCAGGGCAGCCCCCCCCATTTACCATCCCACAGTGTCGGGGCTGGGAACGGGCTGACTCACGGGCAGAGCCGGGTGCCACCACCCTGGCGGTGACCGTTCTGCGTGGGTTGTGCAAGTGTGGCCGTGCTGAGGCGGAAACTGGTGGCGGTGATGGGGTGGGGTTGCGGGGAGGGGGGGGGTTGCAGGGGGGGACTCACGTCAGCTCGGGGGCAACCAGGGCAAAGGTGCTGGCGAGTGGCACGTCACAGCAGCACACCCACTGACGTCACCCGAGTTTCGCCGTGACTTCAGACTCTCGAGGTTCCCCTACCCAGGGCTGACAGGGGAAACATACAAGCCCCCTTCGTGTCCCCCCCACCAAGGGCTGGGGGTCAGCCATCCCATCCTGTCCCATCCCGTCCCATCCCAGCCCCAGGGATGCCGCAGCCCCCACGCAGGTGTTTGCCTCCCCAGCCCAGGCGCTGCGCAGGGCCTGTCCGGACCTGTTCGGAGGGAAAACACCACTCTCAACTAATCAGCCTTAATTACAGGCTGGCTCGTCAGCCACGGCCTGGCTTTGTTGTGGTGTGGGGGGTCAGCATTGCCGAGCGCCCACCACGCTCGTCCACCCGCACGGCGGGGCATCGCCAGCCTGGCACACAGCCCATAGGAACGGAGAGCAATGACTGTCCCCTTCCCCTCTCCCACGCCCCGCATCTGTCTGCGACCCAAAACTGGAAGTGCTGGTGTGAGATGGGGATTTCCGGCAACCAGCCCCCACACGGCAGGGAGACGCCAAGGACACGGGGGGTGCCCGTCACCCTGGTATCCAGCACAGCCCTAATGGGCACAGGCTGCTGCAGCTGGGCTGCTTCGTTAATGATCAACCAGAAAGCTAACGAACAGCAATTCCTGAGGTGTGGGGCAGGGTTCGGCTCCTGGCTTGATACCTGCAGCCGGGGTGAAGCCCTTCTGGATCTGGGGTGGGTTGGGAGACCCCAGTGCGGCGCTGGGTGCTCTGCACCCCTTGGCCTGCACCCGCTCCGGACGCCCCCGGCAAACCGTGGTGCCAGCATCACCATCGGCCATTAACCAGCGCAGATGGCAACAGCGACGGGCCAAGCATTGCTGCCCCAGGAGCCCGCACCCAGCCACTGCACAGCCCCCCAGCACCCGTGGACTAGCAGAAGGGGTGCAGGGCACTCCAAAATGGCAGTGGGTTCCCCTCGCCATGGCCATGCAGAGAGGGCTCAGTGCCAGCACCCACCACACCAGGATGGGGCTCTCATGCCGGCATGGTGAGACACCACTGAGGCCGTGCTGGGGGCTGTAAAAGGGGTTCAACCCCCACGAACCCCGGGTGCCGGGACCCTGCGGGCGGGCCAAGGCGCAGGGCAGGACGGGCGCCTGCATGGCCCCACACCCCGGCCTGCCGGTCCCAACAGGTCTGCGCAGCCTGAGTCAGCGCCGCCCGCGCCGGCGCACCCCGGGGAGAGGCACCCGCTGCCCCCGCACCGCGACGCCGTCCCCCTGCCATGGGGGCACTGGTGCCCATGCCGCACCGGCCCTTCAGGACAGCCCCACAGACACGCAGCCACGTCTCTGACCCCAACCTGCAACAGTGTGCACCGAGCCCGTCCCCACGGCCATGGCACCATCCCCACCACCATGGCACAGTCCCCACGGCCACCCACAGAGCCAGCAGGGACTGTCCCCAATCCCACCCCAGCACCCCACGGACACAGAGCCACGGCTTCGTCCCCCGTGGCCGACTCCAGTGCCCATCCCGTCCCCACGGCTCCCCACCTTACCTCGTCCCAGCGCCCGTCCTGCTGCCACCCTGTCCCGCGGCATGGTGAGGGCGAAGGTCTCCGTGGTGAAGCCGGGCTGGCATGGCACCGCACGCTCACACACCCGGTGTCCAGCCTGCCCGGAGAGAGGGGTGAGTCCCGGGATGCGTCCCGCCGCCCCGGGCAGGGTCCCATGGTCCCGGGGAGGGTCCCACGGGCCCGGTGTCCCAGGCGGGGTCCCACCGCCCCGTCCCTCACCTGGAGCAGGAGGAAGAGGAAGAGGCAGAGGGGGTACGGGCAGCCCCGCCGCCACCCCATAGCTGGCTGCCGGTGCGGTGCCGAAGGAATCGGGGTTGCTGCTGCCGCCGCCGCGGAACCGCAGGTGCGTCCGGTCCCGATCCCGCCCTGCAGGTGGTGGCTCCCCCGGGGGGAACCGCCCCGTCCCGTCCCGTCCCGCCCCGCCCCGACGGGAGGCGGTGCCGCCCCGCCCGCCACCGGCCCCGGCCCCAGGTATCCCCGGTACCTCGGTCCCAGCCCCCGGGGCGCGGGAGCTCCGTGGGTACCCGTCCAGGGAGCCTCGGGGGGTCGGTGGGTACCAGGAGCCGGGGGGCACCTACAGACCCCCCCGGGATGCTGCAGCCCGCATCGCCTCCAGCCCCCCTCCCCTCATCCCCCTCCAAAGCCAGGGGTGACCCCATGGCATGGAGAAACCCGCAGTGACCCCCCTGTACCACTCACCGCCCCACAGCTCCCAGGGCTCTGGTGAGGGTCAGAGTCCAACTGGGGCTGAGCATGGAGCTGGTGGGAAGCACCCAGGGCTGGGGTCATCCCAGGACCCCCAGGGGAGCCCCTGCTGCTAGGGGGTAACGGGCACTGCCCCCGACATGGGCGATGCTGCAGCATCACCCCGTGCCTGTGGGTATTACCCTGCAGGGCAGGGAGCAGCCATGTGCTGCAGCGGGCAATGGGGACATGGTGGGGGGGATAGGGGGGTGGCCACAATGGGGGGTCAGCACCAAACCCTGGGGTGGGCAGCAACACCCCAGGAACCTTTCCCAGGGCACAAAGCCACGCAGAGGCTGGAGCATCTAAAAAAAACCACATTCTTTATTAAAACTTACACCAGCACCCCCTCACCTCTTCCACAGTGTCACACTACCTTTATTCCATACGTTTAAAAAAAAAATAAAAGAAGAAAATTAACCGAGAAAAATACAGGAGAGGGAGGTGAGGGGGCTGCCGTCGAGGCAGGGGACACGGCAGGAGGGGGGCAGCCCCAAGGCACAGGCAGCGATAAGGCATGGAGCGGGGGGCAGAGCTGGGGGGAGAGCAGGGCCGGGGGGTGTCCTAATCCTCCTCCTCCCCACCACCATAGAGGTCCGCCAGCTTCTTGAAGCGGCTGCCCCACTCGTTGAGGTAGTCGTAGTCCTGGTCGCAGTCAGAAGCGGAGGAGTTGAGGGAGCTGAGCGAGGTGGCCTCCGAGCCACCGCCCTCGTAGTCAAACACCAGCAGGGAGTCATAAGGGGGGGCCGTGGGGTCCGTGTCGGCCGCCTTCAGGTTCTGCGGGGGGGGGGGGTTGTGTGACAGAAGGGGTCAGCAGCCGTGTTCTGGGGGTTTGGGGACACCACCGGGTGGGTGGCACCCCAATGATGCCTGCATGGATGGGGGGTGGGGAGGGTCTGGGGGCTCACCTCCTCGATAAAGGTGCCGATGTCATCAGGGTTGGCGGGCCGGGGCCGGTACTGGGGGGCTGGCAGAAGGGTGGGGGCCACGTCATTGCGGAGCAGCACCTCCGGGCGGGCGTCCAGACCCCGGTGCAGCTGCCGCAGGTCGTAGTCCTGGTGGGGGGGGAGACACGATGGAGAGGGACAGGGTCAGGACACCCGCATTGGCACCAGCCCCCGCCCCGGCCTCCCAGGACACTCACCTGGTCCTCCTCCCCACCGCCCTCCTCCCCGTAGTAAAAGACATTGTCCCGCGTGTCATCCTCAGGCAGCAGCAACGGCTCCTTCGTCACCTTCCTCCTCCTCATGAAGAGCAGCAGCAGCAGCAAGATGACTGGGGGGGGGGGGAGCAACGGCATCATCAGGGACGTGTGTCCCTCCCTTCCCTCTGCTCCATGGTGGGGGGTGCAGCCCCCAGGAGCCCCGAGACCCCTCCCAACTCACGCAGCAAGGCCAGGAGGGCACCCAGGGCGGCGAGGACGAAGGGCAGGCCGGTGGCGGGCTGGGATCTCTGGGGACAGCTCTGCACTGGCCCCTCACAGTCACAGACGCGGGCGGTGACGACGGTGACCTGGGCTTTGCCCGGCCGGTCGAGGAGCCGCAGGTAGACGCTGTACTGCTCCGGCTCCAGCGGTGCCACCAGCCGCAGGGTGACAGTGTCATCTGCACGAGACGGGCACCCCCAGGTGAACCTCCCCCCGTGGTGACACACGCTCGTATGGCCACCACCGCTCAAGCCCACCTAGTGCTGAGCATCCCCCCCACCCCCCCAGGTGTTACCTTCGTCACTGACTTCCACGGCCCAGCTGTCCCCCGAGCCGTGGATGAGCTCGGCACGGAAGGGGCCGGTGTTGGGGGGCAGGTCCCTGTCGGTGACAGTGAGGACCTGGGGCTGGGGGCTGCGGTTGCAGACGGTGACATCCCGGGGTTCGGCCTCGGGGCCGTTATCGTTCACGTCCAGCAGGGTGAGGAGCAGGGTGCCGGTGCCCGTGGCGGGTGGCAAGCCTGCGGGGAGGAGCGATGCTGGAGGCAAGGGGAATCCCCAAAACCAGGACCCTCAAGGGGACAGGAGTGCCCAAGCAGGGGTGGGGACAGCCAGCCTGCTCCCCGAGGGAGCCAGACTGCCGTTCCTGGTGACAGCAGCACGTGTCCCTCACGCGGGACGAGGGAACAAGGGCCCCTTTCATCACAGCCCTCACCATCGTCCACGGCCAGCAGCACGGCGGTGTAGGTGCTGTTCTTGGTGAAGGGGGACTCGCGGTCCAGGTGGTCCCGCGCCGTCACGAGGCCGTTCTCGGGGTGCACGGCCAGCCAGCCCGCCGGGTCGTGTCCCACCAGGTACCTGCGGGCAGAGGGGAGCTAGTCCCAATGGCAGGGAGCTTTGGGGAGCCCCCCCCCTCAGACCCTGACCCCGATCCCTCTCTCACTTGATCCTCTGCCCCTGAGCCTTGTCGGGGTCCTGGGCTGTGCAGGAGGCAAGGGTCTGCCCTGGTGGCACATCCTCTGGCACCCGGGCGAGCTGCACCACCGGGTCAAAGATGGGCGCCTCGTTGACATCCTCCACGTTGACTGTCACCGTGGCGGTGGCCGTCGGCAGCTTCACGGCGAAGGGGGCCTCATTGGTCACAGCCACATAGAGCGCGAACTGCTTCTTGGCCTCATAGTCCAGACCCTGGGAGAAGGGAGGAGATGGGCAGCACCCCATCATGGGCAGTGAGGGGGCCTGGAGCATCTCTCCAACGACGAGAGACTGAGGGACTTGGGTCTCTTCAGTCTTCAGAAAAGAAGACTGAGGGGGGATCTGATCAATGCGTACAAATACTTAAAGGGAGGGTGTCAGGAGGATGGTCTTTTCTCAGTGGTGCCCAGGGACAGGACAAGAGGAAGTGGGCACAAAACTGAGTATAAGAAGTTCCACATAAATGTGAGGAGGAACTCCTTTACTGTGAGGGTGGCAGAGCCCTGGAACAGGCTGCCCAGAGAGGTGGTGGAGTCTCCTTCTCTGGAGACATTCAAACCCCACCTGGACACGTTCCTGTGCAACCTGCTCTGGGTGGACCCGCTTTGGTGGAGGCTTGGACTAGATGATCTCCAGAGGTCCCTCCCAACCCCATGTGATTCTATGAGGGGACACGCACCTTGGCAGTGCGGAGGACACCCTCGTTGCTGGTGGGGTCAGTGGTGATGGTGAAAGCGCCTCCCTCGTTGCCACGCAGGATGGAGTAGACGGCTCGCCACGCCGGTGTGTTCGGCTCGTCCAGGTCGGTGGTAGCCAGCCGGGCCACCTCCCGCCCGGCCTCGTTCTCCAGCACAGATGCCTCGTACTGCAGGTGTGGGGCACCATCAGAGCCACAGCCCAGCTCCAGCCCATGGGGAGAGGGTTCCATGATGGGGGGGGCGGGGGGGGGGGCACACAATACCATTTTGGGGTCAAACTCCGGGGCGTTGTCATTGACGTCTGCGATCTCGATCACTGCCAGCGCCGTGGTGGTGAGCCCCTCGCCGTCCAGGTCTGCCGCCTGCACGGTCAGTGTGTACTCCCGCACGCGCTGCGGTGAACAGACAGACAGACAGACACACACCCCGTCAGACACCCTGCCCAGGACCAGGGCTGCCCGCCCCGCAGTGCCGCAGAGCCCACCTCCCGGTCGAGGCCGCTGGCGATGACGCTGAGGGTGCCGGTGGCCCTGTTGACGGTGAACATGTGGGGATGGGGCTCCCGCGGCTCCTGGCTGAGGATGGAGTAGGCGATGACGCCGTTGTAAGAATCCACCGCGTCGTCCGCGTCTGTGGCGGTCACCTGCATCACGGAGGTGCCTGGGAACAGGGATATCCCGGTCAGTGAAGTGGTGGTGGGACCAGCACCCATGTCCCACACGGGAACAGTCCCAGAGCTCTTGCTAAGGGATGTGGCTGGCAGAGCCTACCTGGCAAAGCTCCCTCCGGCACGGAGCCCCTGAAGACCTCCTGCGTGAACTGGGGCTTGTTGTCATTCTGGTCTGTCACTGTGACTATGATCTCCATGGGCTCCTCCACCGGTTTGCCGTTCTCGGACACGGCGTGGGAGAAGAGCTGTGGGGCAGAGGGGTGAGCAGGGGAAATGGCTGGCACCCCGCAGCACCCCCCCGGCTGGGACCTACGTGGTACTTGTCGATGTGCTCCCGGTCCAGCGGCTGCGTCACCTTCATCCAACCTGACTCCTTCTCGATGGTGAAGATGCCCTCAGGGGGGGCATCCGCCCCCTGCCCCGTGATGCTATAGAAAATCTTGGTGTCTCTGTCCCGATTGGATTTGATCTGGGAGGAAATATGGGGGGGGGGTTCAGTGCCTGCCCTCCACTGTTGGCGGCATCGCACCCTGCCCTGATGCAGGGGGGATGGCCACCACCAGCATCGCTCCCCCCCTTGACGTGCACAGCTGTACCCACCCCCCACCCCAAGACCACCCCCACCCCCCCATACCTGAACCAGCTTTTTGGGGAAGGGACCCCTCTCATTTTCAGGAACCTTGATGGGGGGGATCACCCAGTCCCTCTTCCGCCTCCTGGGAGCAGCGTGAGCCCCAGGTGCCTCAGGGAGCTCCTGCAGGATGGCGAGGGGGACACAGGTGAGGGCACATCTGGCCAAAGGGGAGTCAGGGGACGGGGGGGGTGTGGGGCAGCCAGGAGCATTACCTGGGGGGAGCGCCTGCTCCGCAGGGAGAGTGGGACAGGGTCTGGCTGGCTGGCGGCATCCTGGAGTGGGACGGCATCTCGGGGGGGGGCAGCAGCAAGCACCCTGCCCACCCCCAGCAGCCGCGGGGAGCCCCCATCCTCCTGCCCCCCGATGTCAGGCTCCTCGGTCCCATATGGCCCCACGCAGCCTCTGGAGCTCACTGCGAGATGGCAGGGGGTGAGGGTGGCCAGGGCTTGGGGGTGGAAAAACCTGTCCCTGGCCACCCCTCTCTCCAACAGCAGCCCCCCAGGACCCCACGTCCCCCCCCCGCAGCCTCCTGAGGCGGGTCAGGCAGGGGATGCCGGGAGCGGCACAGGAGCGGTGGAGGTTTCGGCTTTGTTTCACAGATGACGGGAAATTCCTGGGCAGGCAGAGCCCTGCCCCAGCCTCCCACCCGGTGTGTCACCCCCCCGGGGGGCTCCCAGCCCCCCCATGGCCAGCACACAGGGGCACAGCGCCGGCCTCCCTCACCCAGTGTCACGCTGCATCCCCCTCGCTGGATACGGCCCAGGCCCCCGCGCTCCCGGCCGGGCGGCAGGATTAGGGGATTAGCAAAACTAAGCCAGCTCCGGCGGCGGCGGCGAGAGGCTGCCTGGGCTGAGCGGCCAGGAGGGTATGGGGGAACAGGGCTGGGGGGCTGTGGGAGTGGGGGGAGATGTGGAGCAAGGCAAGGAGAGCTGCGCCCCACGGCTGCCCCACACCAGGGTGGAGAGCGAGCCGCGGGGGCAATGGCGGGACCTCTCACCTGGGGGTGCGGCAACAACAGCCATGCCTGGAGGGCAGCGCCGGGGACCCCTCCCAGCCACGATGGCAGTGATAAGGGACATTAGTAGAGCTGGAAGGGGCCCAGCCACACCACCAAGTGGCGCCGGGGCACCAGGAGCCTCCAGCACCCACCATGACGAGGCCCCAGCCCTGCTCCCCAGTGAAGGGCTAGGTGGCACAGTGGGGTCCAGGTCCACAGCCTCAATCCAAGTCCTCCTCAGAGGACCGGACCCCACCACACCCTTGGGGTTCCTCCATGCAGAGCCCACACGGCACCATGATGGCTTGCCTGGACCATGTGCTGCCCACAGAGGGGGTCTGCAGCATCATGGCTGGACCCCAGCCCCTGCCCGTGGTGGGAGGCTGGCAGAGCCCAGCTCCATTCCTGGCAGCCTGGCAGGAGCTGCCCGGCGGGCTCAGCCGAAGGAAGCGGGATGTGGCATCCGACGTAGGCAGAGGTCAGGGCCTCTCCTGGCATGGTGAGAGCAATTACTGCCAAGGAAAGCTTTTAGTGCTCCGCGGCCATTAGGAGAGCGCTGGCTCGGACCACAGTTCCCGAGCAGCCCCACTCCCCTGGGACACCCCTGAGTGAACGGGGCAAACAGGCCCAGGCAACACTTGGTGCCCCAGCCCCGGGGCACTGCCGGCAGTAGGCAGAGAGCCAGTGGCAGAGAGCCCCTTGGCCAGCCTTGGGCCGGGCTGGACAGACTTTGCAGCCCACGGCACCGTGCTCCTGCCCGCAGCCACAGAAGAGTGGCCCCAGGGCAACCAGCCCCATCGCCATCCTGGCGCCAGGGACCCAGCCCTGCCCCAGCGGGTGCCCCACGGCTGAACCAGAGACACCGGCATCAGCTGCTTCCAGCCCCACCGGGGCCAGACGGGCAGGCTGGGCACCGCCAGCCCCACAGCCCGGGGGGGGGGCACAGCCCTATAACGCAGAAGCCCGGTCGGGCCACAGTCTGGCCCCACTTCCATGGGAAGGGCTCACCCCTTGGCCCAGTCCCACAGCCCGGGGACCCCAGCCAGCCCCACCATGCTGGGCAGTGCAAGCTCCCCCCAAAAAACACCGACCCCGCGGCACAGGGGCCGTTAAACGGCCCCACATTCCACCCCAGGACCCAGCCCCACAAGCCGGGGGGCAGAGGGAGGCCGAACACGGGAGCCAGGTGGGGCCCCGCCGCCCCCAGCCCAGCCCAGCCCAGCCCAGCCCGCACCGGGGGGCACGGCCTGCCCCCCCCCCCCCGACCCCGGCGCCCGGAGCTCGGATCCCGATCCCGATCCCGATCCCGGTCCCGGTCCCGATCCCGCCGGGCATCCCGCAGGGTCCCGGGTGGTCTGGCTGGGTGGAGCCGCGCCCCGACGGCGCCGGTTACCTGGTGCCGGGAGCGGCCCGAGGCGCAGCCCCGGGGGGACGCACGGCGGGGCCGGTGGGGCGGTGAGCGCGGCGGCGGCGGCCGCCGGTAGGAGCGGGAGGAGGATGAGGATGAAGAGGAGCGGGCAGAGCCCGGAGCGCGGCCCCCACATGGCCCGTCCGCTGCTGCTGCTGCTGCTGCCGCCGCCGCCGCCGCCGCCGCCGCTCCGGTCGCCGCGCCCCGCCCCGCCCGCTGCAACGCGCCGCTTCAGGTGAGGCGGCGGCCGCGCAGGTACCGCCCCGCCCCGCCCCGGACTGGGGCCCCCGGCAGCCCCCGGGTACCCCCCGGTACCGTCCGGTTCCTCCGTGCGACAGCCCCCCCCCCCGCCCCGCCGCCTCCGTTGCCCCGCCGCTCTTCCCTCCGTACTTCCCGAAGGCACCGCCCGGGCATCCCGGTACCGCCGGTACCGCCGTGCGTCTTTCCCGATGTTTCCAGTAACCCCGGGCTCTCCCGGACACCTTCTCGGTACCCCCGGGTACCGCGTACCGCGGCTTCCTCCGGCCCCGGTGCTGGCTCCATGCCCGGACTGAGCCCCTCCCGGCGCGACGCGTCCCCCCTGCCCGGGGGGGGCTCCTGGGGACTCCCGGGGAACCCCAACCCCTTCCCGGGGACCCGGCACCCTGCGGCAGGGGCTCTCCTAGCACCCCCGAGCTCGCCCTGGTGGGGGCGGTCGGGTTGCTTGGCCCCACTGAAGGGTCCCATCGGGTGCCAGCCGCGGCGTTGTCCCCTCCCCAGTACCCTAGGGCGGGCACGGCCAGCCCTGAGCATTGCCTGGGGGGTCGCACCCCACTGGGTGTTGGAGCACCGAGGGTCCAACGGGGTCCTCAGCACCGTGCGAGGGGGGCTCCGTGCCCTAGGGGTTCCTCGGTGGCCTGCAGCACATCAGGCTGCTGGTAGAGGGTGCTGGGAGGGCCCTTGAGGTCCCCTCCCCACCTTTGCGTGCATGGGGCACCCCCCAGAACAAAGCGGGACCCCAGGGTGTGTCCTGCGGCTCCCGTGGGACAGTGCCCTGGGGGGGCTTTTGGGGTTTTGGGCTCTGTCCCCTCATCCCCAACAGCCTGGAGCAGCATCTTGCACGCTGGGCCCCTGTAAAGGTCCCTCTTGTCACCCCCCGCCCCGTTGCGTGCTGGCACCCATGGGCTGGCACTCGGCTTTCCCGGCAGGACTCAGCCAAGGTCACGGCTGGCTGCAGGGAAGGTCCCCAGCTGGTGCCCAGAGGAATGCCAGTGCAGCTGAAGACATGTTGCCCTGCACCTTCGTCCTTCTTCTCCTCCTCCTGCCGGTAGGACTGTCCTGACGGGGCTGGGGGTCGCTGCGTATTTGCAAGGGGTACAGCAGGACAGACCCCGTGCAGCCCCCTGGGCAGAGCTCTGCCCCCTCCCCAGCCCCTCAGCCCTGCTCTCTGTCCCACAGGACACGGCGCCCAACGTGCTGACCTTCCCCAAGCCCGGCCATGGCCTCCAGAGGCAGAAGAGGGACTGGATCATCCCCCCCATCAACTGCCCCGAGAACGATTGGGGGCCTTTCCCCAAGAGGGTGGTGCAGGTACGTGGCCCTGCAGGGACGGGGCACAGGACAAGGGAGTCCACAGAGTGACAGGACCCTTCTAACCCCCCCTCTGCCTCACCCCCAGATCAAATCCAACAAGGACAAGGAGACCAAGGTTTTCTACAGCATCACGGGGCAGGGGGCAGACAGCTACCCCGTGGGTGTCTTCACCATTGAGCGGGAGACAGGGTGGCTGGAGGTGACGAAACCACTGGACCGGGAGGAGATTGACAAATATGTCGTGAGTGGGGGGCCGGGATGGGGAGGGGACAGTCCCCGGGACTGTGCGTGGGCTGACAGTGTCCCTCGCAGCTCTTCTCCCACGCCGTGTCAGCCAACGGGCAGCCTGTGGAGGACCCCATGGAGATGATCATCACTGTGACGGACCAGAATGACAACCGGCCCGTCTTCACTGAGGCGGTTTTCCACGGCACCGTACCGGAGGGGGCTGAGCCAGGTGAGACCAATGCCACTGAGCAGGGGGCAATGCCAGGGGGACAGGGGAGATGTCACCAATAACAGCCCACTCCAGGCACCCCTGTGCTACAGGTGCTGGCCACAGACGCAGACGACGTGGTCTACTCCAAGAATGGGGCCATCGCCTACTCCATCCTGCGCCAGAGGCCGGACCATCCCCAGCCCCACATGTTTGCCATCAACAGCAACACCGGGGTGATCTCTGTGGCCACGGCAGGGCTGGTGGCACATGTGAGCCCGGGTTGCAGCCCCTCATTCCCCCTGCCACCCCCAGCCCCATTCAGGAGTGACACAGTCTCTCACTGCAGGTAGTCCCCGAATACACCCTGGAGATCCAAGCGGCTGATTTAGAAGGCTACGGGCTGCAGGCCACTGCCACCGTCCTCATCAAAGTGCAGGTGAGGTGCCAAGCCCACCCTGTGCTGCCCTGGCAGGCAGGTTAGACCACGGTGAAGCCGCTGCCTGCTCCTGGCAGCCTCCACATGCCTGGCTGCCATGGCGCCGGCGCGCTCCGGGCGCTTTCCAGGGAGGGAGGTGAGGCCAGTATGGCAGCTCCACTGTGGCTCCTTCCTGGCCTGGCGCCCCAACATCCCGCCGGGCTCTGGTCCACCAGCCCCGGGGCCGTGGTGCTGCCAGAGCATGGGTGCCAGCGGAGCTCCTGGGCGCACCTCCCATGGGGAAGCCACCTGCGCCGGCTCAGCCCAGCTGGGGAGGAGCGCCCGGTCCTGCCGCAGCCCTGCGCCGGGATAGCGGCATCCAGCCTCACCAGCTTGGTGGGGAGAGGCCACGGCACCAGGAAGGGCGGCTGGGGCAGGGGATGGCATTTTGCACGGTGTCACCGGCCGCAGGCTCCTGGCTGAGCAGGATGGAGAAGAGCCAGGTAAGCAGCCGGGTTGCCCTTGCTCGCCATTGTGCCCCTCCAGCTGGGAGCCGAGGCCCGGAGCCGGTGATGGGATGGTGGTGAGAGCTGGTCCTGCTCCAGAGAGGCAGCCTGGACCTGCCTGGCCGGCAGCAGCTCCAGAGCAGCAGGATGCAGCCCCCTGGCTCGTGCTCCCACCCTGCACAGCCCAAGAGGGGAAGGGCCCTGGCCGGCACTGCCCTTGGCCCCGTGCTTGCTGCTCGCCCCAGCTGCCCACCCCAGGCAGCTCTGGAGCACTTGCAGGGTTAACATCTGCCCGCACGTGACACTGCTGGCAGGGTGACAAGGACGGGGCTGCTGGGACACCGGGACTGGACTGCTTCCTCCCTGGGTCCAGGCCAGCCCTTGCCACAGCCCACCGGGCCAGGAGGGTGAGCGGGGACCCCGGGACTGCCCCAGGCTCGCAGCCCTCCATCCAGGTGGGAACTCAGCAGGTGCCCACCCCGCGGGTGGCAGCAGTGCCCGGGGGGCGCAGGCAGCTGCTGGGAGAGGCAGTGCCCCACTGCAGGCAGCGCCCCGGCACCGCAACCCTGGGGCTGGCGGAGCTGAGCCCCACGGCATGGGAAGGACGTGGGTGTCTGCATCCTGGCCCTGGGGCACAGCAGGGTGCTGGGCACAGAGGGCTGTCCTTGGGTAGCCCCCAGCTGCGTGGCCACCAGCCAGGGGGCTGCAGGGAGGGGGGCACATAGGCAGGCTGGCCCAGGGCCCCTCCAGAGAGGGGCTGGGGGGTACCCGGGGGGGTGGTTCTGGCACTGCCTGCCGTAGCACGGCAGAGAGGAGAGGCGGACGGTGCTGCCAGAACATGTCTCAGCCCCACTTACTCCTCTGCCCCAGGCTGAAGGCATGTCCGAGACGGGGAATGGCTCCCTGACCACCCACGTGCTGAACACGGTCACGGGGCTGCCGGCATCCAGCCTTACCGTCCGCCTGGCCCAGCTGCAGGAGCCGGGGCCGCAGTGGATGGAGCTGGTGGAGAGGTAGGAGAGCTGGCAGCAGCAAAACGGGCAGGGGGTGCTGTTGCCTGTCCCCCACGAGCCAGCCGGCAGCCAGCTGCAGGAGAGGTGGCTCAGGAGCTGGGGACCACGGCAGGGCTCGCTCCTTCTGATTTTAGGTGGACGGACCACGATGGGCGCTGCCCACCCCTCCTGGCCTCGGGGCAGGCCAAGGCTGGCACCTACAAGCTGCACTTTGAGACGGCAGCGTACTGGCAGAGCCTGGGGCACACCAGCTTCTACCCCTTTGTGGAGGTACAGAGCACGGGGAGCAGGGGACAAGGGCCACGGGAGCCAGCTGTTGCCGAATTCACAGGGGGACCGGAGCAGGGGTCGGGGTGCCATGGCCAGGCTTGGGGAAGCTGCCTGCTCCCTCCTGCATCCCGCAGTGCCCGGATCTGGCCAGCTGAGTCCCATGGGAGAGGGGTCCCAGCCACCGCCTCCTTGCTCTCCTCCAGGTTGTCTTCACCGTCACTGACCCAGCCCAGAAGCTGCACGTCCCACTGCTGATCAGCCCCTACTCCTACACCACGTACCGCGGCAGTTAGGGAAAAGGCACATCCTCCCCCCCCCGGGGATGCAGGTCACCAGCAGGGAACTACACCACTGACATCATTAAAGACTTAAAACAGCTCCATTTGTCTCAAAAAAAAAAAAAATTAAAAAAAAAAAAAAAAAATCTTTCTGGGGGCAGCACACGCAGGGCTGCTGGAGGGGGAAAGGAGGGGAGCCCCAGGGGCAGCACAGCCAGGGGGGGCAGCCCGGGAGGCAGGGGGACTTGGGGGGGCCCTGTGCAAGTCCCCGCTCCCTGCTCCAGCCCGGTCCTGCAGGTGGGATGGCAGGAGCCCTCCAGTGGCACTGTGGTACGGGGCCACACCGGCTCCACTTGGTCAGAGCCAACCCAGCTGGCATCTGCCTGTGGCTGGCATCTGCCAGGGCAGAAGTGGGGGGCTGCTCCGCAGGAAAGGCCCCCCTGGGGAGGAGAGAGAAGGTCCTTCAGGTCCTCCAGAAGGCTTGCTGGGGTCTGTTTAATGGTGCAGAGCACCAATAAGGCACAGCTCTCCTTGCTGCCTGGTACTGTCTGTCCCTCGGTGCTGGCTGGCATCAGGTGGGCACAGCAACGAGTCCGGCAGGGCCCTGCCCCACCGCCTGCCCCAGCACGGGGCTCGCCAGGGGCTTGAAGCCCAGGTTGTCCAGGGGGATCCCAAAGGCCGTCAGTTTTGCCTCGAACGTCTGCAGCATGTCATTGTGGGCCTGCAAGAGAATCGTCCCCCTGGTCAGCCCCAAGCCTGGCTCCAGCCCAGCCCTTCCATGCCTGGGCCCAGAGCAGTGACCCCAATATGGCTTTCTTTGCAGGGCAAACAGGGGAAACTGCAGTCTGGGCTGGGTCTCACCTGGCCTAGGGCATGAAGCAGCTCAGCTGGCCTGCTGCGAGTTCCCTTCCCTCTCCTCTGCACACAGCCTGGAGCAGAAGGTCCCTTTTCCACCCACACAAGCCGCAGTCACCACCCAACAGCCCCCCAAGTCCCTTCCCTCACCTTGCAGGCTCGGGCCAGCTGGA
This sequence comes from Gallinago jamesoni, assembly GCA_025769975.1. Taxonomy (NCBI): domain Eukaryota; kingdom Metazoa; phylum Chordata; class Aves; order Charadriiformes; family Scolopacidae; genus Gallinago; species Gallinago jamesoni. Next base: position 44,246,838 of record JAOQGH010000062.1, on the reverse strand, counting down.
ACTGCAGGTCCTTGATGGTGGTGTTCTTGGAATTGAGCACGTCCTGCAAAGGGAGACAGAGTGTCAGGCAGCGTCTGCCCAGCCCCGGTGGCACAGTGGCCATGCCGCAGCTGGGAGCAGCGTGGCAGAGCGCACGGAGGAGCTGCTGCACGATGGCCGAGCTGGCACTGGGGTTTTGTTCAAGCAGAGCAGCTCAAAGCATGGCCTGGCAGACAGCCACCACCCTGCTCCCTTTGAGCCAGCACTGCCAGGGACAGCCAGCCCCAGGCAGAGGCGAGGGACAGGGACCTCCCAGACCAACTACACAAGTTGCCGGCACAACCCTGCCATCATCATCTGTCCCGCTGCAAGGACAGGAGCGACAGCAGCACCTGCCCTGCCATCATGGCACCGGGGGAATTACAGGGAGAGAGGCTCCCCGAGAAGCTGCTGGAGCCAGCTGAGCAGAGGAATTCCAGGGCCCCAGCAGCTGCGGGAGAACTCGACGCCATGACGCCTTCCCAGGAATGTGTTTTCCTTCCTCTGCTGTGGCACCTGCTAGTAGGTGACACATCCGCTGCCCCATCCTACGGCCCCAGAGCCTTGGCTGCTGCTGTGTGCGCCCCCAGGGCACCCTGGCAAGAGGGTGTCCACACGCTTCGCTGCCACCCACCGCAGAGGGGACCGGGAAGGGGACGGGCTGGCGCAGGACAAGCAGGAGGGCACCAGGGCAGTGGCCAAGCGGAGCATGGAACTCAGGTCCCCTGTGTCCCAATCCAACCTGAAACAAGTGTTGCTTCTCAAGTTACGGCTGCGACAGGCTCCAGGAATGTGGGTCTCGGAGACGCCGCGCCAAGGCTTTCTGTGTACGTATTTTTAGCACGCCAGAGCGTTGCAGAGCCCCCGGGAACCCGTCTATGCTGTCTCTGCAGCCAGGGAGGCCAGGCGAGGTTCACTGGTTGCAACCCCCCCCCCCAACAGAGCACCCCGGGTCGCCGATGGACCCCGCACACAGTCAGCCACTCAGCAGCACAGAGCGCTGCTTGGCCTGGGGCCATTCTCCTCGAAACAGGCCCCACCTGAGGCTGAGATCAGTGCCAAACTCTGACACCCACATGCTCCACTCTCGAGGGAGAGCCGGAGTGCCCTGCGGCACCACACGCGGCCCTGGGAGCGCTGTGACATGGCAGCTACAGCCACATAGGATGGGAACTTGCACGCTCCAAGGCCTGTGTTCACCCCAGAGCAGCCTCTGCCCCCCAAGACCAGCTTTGGCAGGGCCCCACAGCAGCGCAAGGTACCTCCAGCTTGTGTGAGACCAAGGAGAGAGCGCCTGGGTCGAGGTTGGAGGCTGCGAAGACCTCACTGAGCTCCACCTCCTTTTTCTCCAGGACACTGAGGAGTCCTTTCAGCTTGCGCTCCAAGAGCAGGTTCTTGAAGCCCGTCTTCTGCTGCACCTCATTGATGGCTTTGGTGAACTTCTGATAGAGCTCATCTCGCTCCGCCTGCACCTGCTCCCAAAGACAGCAAGCCTTCACACCGCACTCAGGACCCCTGGGCTGGTGGCCACCCAGAGCTGGCAGAAAACAGGTTCAGCAGCTCAGCCCTGCCTGCTCCAGTGAGAGCCTGGGTTGTTCCCCATGGCACCTGCAGCCCGTGGGGAACACAGGTGCTGGAGCACAGCTTCACAGCACTCCCTCCATGGCTGGCACGTCCTCAGCACCTGCACTTCTGCCTCCTCCTCCCCACTGTGCACAGGGCACCCCCACAGCAGAACACCCTGACGGGCTCTCTGCGGCACTATTTTAGACCTCAGAGGAGGCCCCACAGCACACAGGGGTCTGTCCTCTCCTTCTTGCAGCTGGCAGGAGTCCCTGGCTCACAGCTAGTTAATAAGTGTCCTAATTAGAACACAATCTCTCCTCCACAGCCTACTTCTGAATGCACTGAATATGTTGCTGCCTTAATGATGGATTGTTAACGAGGCCTCAGATCAATGTTCATATTCCTGGGGATTTCTACGAATTGCAAATGAGCTCTCTTCTGCCTCAACAGATTTATCTGGGTTAGCTGGGGGGGGAGGGTTGGGAGGAAAAGGCTGAATCTGGGAGAACTCAGTCAACAGGACTCATCCTGAGCTGCCCTGGCACAGCAAGCGGGGGGAGCGACTCCCAAATTCCAGCAGAAAAGGAGGGAGTGAGCTGTGGCCAGGGGTGGTGACCCACGATTATCTCTCCCCATGGCTCTGCCCCTGAGCTGCCGCTGCGGCCAGTCCCTCACAGGCTGGGAGGGGACCACCGGAGCATGCATGATTGCTTAGCAAAGTACAAGGCCAGGCCTGTCTGCTGACCGTGGGAGATGCCAAAGCTGTGAGAAGCTTTGTTGGAAGCAGCAGTTATCACACGGCTCTGGATTAGAGCTTCAGAAAGCTCTGGGCTAAGCACAGACTCTCTGCTAAGCCTCCACGCCCAATCCTCTGTAGAGGGCTCAGGGTTTGGAGAGGGAAGTGGGATGCCCAGACACACCTGCAGTTCTCACCTTACTGAACCTCTGCTCCAGCACTTCATGTTCCCACTGAAGATCCTTCAGTTCTTTCTGGGTGACTTTCAGACGAGCTTTTGTGTTCTGCGAACAGGAAAGGACAGTTAAAGAGTATGGGTTTCTATGGTGTGTGGGGGATGTGTTCTGGGGAGGGAGATGAGTGACCAGCAAAGAGATATGAGTAAGAAAAAACCCCACAAACATGCAGCACCCACACCAATTCCCTTCCCACTCTGCTGCAGGGGCTACTCTTGTTTCTCGCTTTCAGAGTCCTGGGAGTTCCATCTAAGATCTTACAAACACCCAGCTAAGCTGAAAAGGATTCAAAGGACTTTGCTCAGTGATCCAGCCAGGCCAAGCAGCAGAGGTCGCTGATGAGCGACTCCCTCCAGGACACAGCCAGGGTGACTCTGGGAAAGGACAGGGCTGGCCACTCACCATCAGGGTCTCCTTGTCCTTGTCATAGTGGGCCAACTTCTTCTGCAGCTCAAACACCTGCTCCTGGGCCTGCTGCAGGGTCTCCTTCAGCTGCTTGTTCTGGAGCAGCAGATCTGCCTTCTCCTTTTCCAACTGATTCTCTTTCTTCTTCATCTCTTCCATCTGCTCCTGTTCTTGGAAACACAAGTGCCAACTCCTGGGAGCTGCCCTGCTCCTCAGAGCTTCTCACACCCGCCAGACACCCTCTGGTTGCTGGCCCAGCAAGATGCATCTCCCTGTGCTCAAGAGCTTCGCTCGTATAATGGTGTACAACCCTCAGGAGACCAGCAGCACCCACACTCCACCTGGGAACCAGCCAGATCTGGGTGAAATCCTCACAGGACCAATCCCTTGGTAGAAGGGTGACACTACAGGCCAGGCAAGCTACAGCATGGGGACAGGCAATACCTTCAGCAAGCTGATGAGCGCCAGGTTTTTGAGAGTGATATCATTGTAGTAGTTCTTGATGTCACTGAAGGCCTTCTCGTGGTTCCTCATCAGCTCACTGATGTGGCTGTTCTTCCTCTCCTCCACCTCGTGGATCTCCGTCTTCCTCCGCAAGTCAAGCTCATCCCGCAGCACTTGCATCTTCTTGGTGTACTTGGCCTCAATCTCTGAGGGAGCACATGGGAGGCTGAGTGAAGTTCTCCTTGAGACCCTGAATAATGTACCCCAGCTTCATTAGTCAGTGCCAGCCTGTCGCGTGCCACCATGGCATTAGTTGAGGACAAGATGCTCGTTAGCAGCATCACCGCAGCTGCCACCAGTGCGTGAAGCAGTTATGCTGGGACCACGGAGAACAGAGCTCACAAATAGCATCCTTGGAAAGAGGGCATGGAAACGCTCCAAGTCAGCCTGTGAGAACCTGAAACGTCCCCTGAGGAGACGACTGCAGCGAGGACTCTGTAAAGGCTCCTCCAGCCTTCCCGCCCTGCAGCCTGGAGAAGCACTGCCAGGCAGCTGCGCTCAGCAGTACAGCCTGGCAGCAGTGACAGGCGCCCTGCCTGCACCCCTCCGCTCGCACCACAGGCACCCCACCTCGTTCCGTTTGCACAGTGCTGGGGGTCTGGCAGTCCTAGAGCACAGAGGAGCAAGAACTGGGGTGGAAATCGACCAGAACTGGGGCTAACCCAGTCAGAATTGGGAGAAAACCAGCCCCTTTTCTGCTCAAGGGTCCGCTAGGCAGCCCAACAGTGCAGCAGAGCTTGGAGGAGCCGTCCCCGGGACACTGACAAAGGGAGGCCATGCAGAAGCTACGCACATGTCCTGACCTTTCACTTGTCTCTCGAAGTCATTGCACAGCCGGGTGATCTCCTCCTCTTGTTTCTGTTAGGGAGAAGCTACGTGTTAGAGGCAGACAACCACATCCTGAGTCAGCTGCATCCCGAGGGATTCCCTCCCGCTCCCTGGAAAAGGCTCTCGACGTGGCACCAGTCCCATGTTATCCATGCAGATGGCAGCTGGTAGGCTGTCCAGCTGCTCCCACAGCTCCCTGCTGCTGGAGAGGGGTTTCACAGGAACTGCCCCAGGAAGCCCTTCTCCCCATTCCTGCGCTGACTTTCTAGTGCCTCTAAGTCCATCTGTTACCAGTGCCTGCAGGAAACCCCATCCCACCACATGGAGAGAGCCGGAGAGACAGGCTCCTGCTCACAGGCTGGGACTAGGAGGCCCTACCAACTCCTTTTGCAGCAGAGGCAGCTCACACACAGCCCCTCCAGGGACGTACCAGGCGCATGTTTTTCACCACCACCTCGTTGGCCAGCTCCTGCTCCTTCAGCTCCACTTTCAAGGAACGCATGTCTTTACGCAGCTCCATCTCCTGGGCCCAGTGATCCTTCTGGGCCCGCTTCATGGACAGGGTGCCCTCTGCCTTCAGCTCGGTGAGGTTTTCCTGGTGTTCGTACAACAAGTGCTTCACCTTCTGCTTGTAAACCTAAAGACAAGCCACAGAGTGGGTGAGAGGCTTCAGCAGGAGACACGGGTAGCTGGGATATTGGCCATGATGATCCTGGCTTACATCCTGCCCAGCTTCTCCTATTCCCCCTTCCTTCTCCTCTTCAGAGCTACCCAAAGCTCACATGGAGCTTGGGGCACTCACAACACCTTTAGCCTTCTCCCCTCCCACCTTGATCTCCACTTGATGCCGCTCCTGTGCCTCCTCCATCTCCCGGTCCTTGTTCCGCAGCTCTGCTCTCTTTTCCTCCAGCTGCCGGCGGGTGATCTCCCAGAAGGTATGAATCTTGTCACGCTCCAGCTGGAAATAGTTGCGCTCCTCCCGTTCCCGGTCGAGCTCCTCCCGGAGATGTGCAACATGCTTCTCCAGCTGCCAAGGAGAACCAAGTAGGTGGAAAAGGAGGCCTCGGACAGATGTCTCTGCAAGACACCTATGGTAAGCCATGTCGCAAAATTGGCAGGACAAAGTGGCTGTTGCTGGGATGGAGCAGCTCAGGAGAGAAGGGGAGGAGTCCTAACATGCCCTGGAACTGAAAACCCATCAGTCTCTGGAAAAGGGAGTAACAAAACCTCCTACTGTAAGCAGCTCAGGCTCAGATATTCTGTCTCACAGTGTCCAATAACACCATTCTCAGGTGCCTAAATAATGCCAAGATGTGCAAGATCTTATCTCAAGAGCAATATCCCCAGGCCAGGGCCATCTCTTCCTCTGGTTGTAGGACACTCAGAAAAACAAGTGGGACTTGAAACAACTGAGGGGCAGCAGCTGCACCTTCCACCTCTGCCTGCCTGCCCTCCCTGCACCTACAGGAGCTTCCTGCCCCAGCAGCAACATGACTGAGAATACAGCAGGCAGCAAATCACATCTTCAGGCTGAGCCATTACCCAACCAAACCTTCCAGGGCTATGAAGTTGGGAAGAAGACAGGAAGGATGCAGGGCTGGAGAGCTCAGGAACAGTGAAAGGGAGGATGGGATGAAGGGGCTGTTCCTTACAGGAATACTGAGAACCACTCCAGCCCAGACATGTGTCAGGCAGTGAAATGAACCCCGATCACTTGTCTCTGTCACCCTCCACCACCTGTCATCCCCAAAGCTGGAGCTAGGCACCAAGCAGGGGTCCTGAGCACTGTTCTTTGAAGCAGCAACATCCTCCTACTTGGAGGTGGGCTGAGAGACCTGGGACCTCTCACCTGCTCCTTGCTCATCTCCTCTGGGGACAAGACATCCACCACTTCTGGAGCTTTGCTCCCTTTCCCTTTCTTTCCGGCTTTCTTTTTGGGTGCCTAAGAAAAGAAAGCAAAATGCACAAGATGTGGCTCGAGTGCTGAGAAGAAACCGTGCCACTCAGTGCCCCCACACCAGCCCAGGCCATGAAGCATACCCGCTCTCATGGTGAGCACAGGATCAGAAGGGTGACAGGGTCCCCCAGGAAGAGCCTGGAAACCTCTGAAACCCCCTAGGGACACCTGTAACTCACGGCCAGCTGCTGCCAGCTCCGCTCTGCAGTGAAGCCACCAGCCACGAAAGCAAATAGCCGAACGAATGCCTTAAGAGTGTCACCGCAGCGCCATGAGCGGCGTCAAGGGGCTCCCTCCCCTCCCCAAGAGCCGGGCGGGACGGGACGGGACGGGACGGGACGGGACGGGACGGGACGGGACGGGCCCCACCGCCCTCCCCTGCCCGCATCCCCCGGCTCCAGAGGACGCATCAACAGCAGGCCCAGAGCCGCCCCAAGCCTCCCCGGGGCTCTCCTTCTTTCCCCCACCCGCTGGTCCCGTCCAGGCTCAGGCCCAGGCCCGGCCCCGACCCCGCTCTCACCATGGCGGCTGCTGCTGGCGCCGCGGTCTCCAGGCAACGGGCGCGCGAATCTCGCGAGAGGTGCGCGGCGGAAGGACACGCCCCCTAGCAACGCGGCGCTCCGCCCTGGCAACGACGGCGGGCCGGGCTTTGGGGAGGGTGTGACCGGGCCGGGCTGGGCCCCCGGGGGGGTCCCCACTGTGCCCGGGCCCGAGACCCCTCCGCATCCCCGGGCTCACCCCTGCGGCCCTAGGTCCCCCATTTTACCGCATCCCCTGCTCCCGCACCTGGGATCCCCCAGCGCCCCGGCTCTCTCCCGAGACCCCACCGCACGCCCAGGGTCCCTGCTGCACCCCCCGGTCCCCGCCTGTCCCTCCTCGGGTGTCCTCTACATCCCGGATGTGTGTCGTAGTGTCGTCCCCCCCCCGGATCCCCGCCGTGCCTCCCGCTCCCTAGACCCGCACTCCCCGGGTCCTTCTCCGCACCCCCCGGTTCCTCGGGGCAGGGGGGGCCGGTCCCGGCCCC